>BROG01000457.1:0-605292 GCA_030159075.1 Atrina japonica | reverse complement strand
TCATTCAGAATAGCCCAGGTGAAAGTTTCTTTTCATTATCAAAGAGTTACCTCCCATTGCACTTTAATTCTCAGAGAGTTCAGTTATCATCTTGGGAACATTTGTAGGATATCTGATAGCCTGATATAGCTAGAATATTTCTGTAATCACATTACAGTAAGAGTCGCATGTAACAGATTTCAAGGGACCTTATTTTTCCATTCGTTATAAGGACAATTCATTATATAGTTATAGTGAAATGGGCTGAAGGGTCACAATGCAAGTCGTTAAGAACAAAATAACTCGAAATTCAGGTTTAACAGGAACTTTCCTAGAAAGAATAAATAACAGAAAAACAATTTTTGTTACTTTTTTTACACAACTTATTTAATCACAGATTAGGCCGACTAATGATTGGTGAAAGAGTCAACAATTGACTTTTGTTTTAAGGACATTGATCACTTTGTTTTATAATACTATAAAAGACGTTGGTTGAGACATCAAGGGACATGGAAATTGGTTTGTTATAGGCAAATATCTGTTACATAAAATTTGTCATAAAGTTGTTTTTCAATTCGTTTTTGTGCATGAAGTCATACGAACCGAATTCGTTATATTCTAGTTGTACTGTATACTGCACCTAAAGTGACTTGACTCAAATTGGCTTGATTAAGAAGGTAGTCTTTCATTTGAGGGTCTGGACTATTTAATATTTATTAAGAAATGTTTAAGAGACTGAATATTTGAATATTTATGATCTTAATTGTGAGGTCTTCTCCTTAGTGAGGTTGTCTTTAGGCGAGGTTCCACTGTACTTTGAGCTGGCCTGGCTAAGTCGGTAGCACGCTCGACTCTTGATCGTGTTTCCTGTTTCCTCGGATAAGACAATAAAAATCGAGGTCCCATGTCGCAGTAGGTGTCGGCATGTTTAAGAAGCCTCACTGCTCAATGCCGTAAGTGCCGAGCATAGGCCAAAATTTGAAGCCCTTCACCTGCATTTGGTTATGTTTCCACATGAGTCAAAAATTCTTGAGTGGGACGTTAAACAACAATAAACAAACAAACAAACAATTCCACTGTACTTTAGTCATGAGGTCTCTTACCTCTCTCTACTCATGGTGGGTTTGAGCTCTGCTAGAACCCAAGTAGGTTATTTTAAATAGTTTTCCAGTTGATATCACAGTAAAGAAATGTATCTTATGTAGCATTGCCTAGGTGTGTACAAATTGCAGTATACACCACTAACTAACAAACAATTTCAAATACATTGGAATCTCATTATGTCATAATCAGACGTGTCTAAAATTCTGGTTATGATAAAGTTGAACGGCTGGTCCGGATTTTTAAGGATAGAAAAATATGCAGTTTTTAGTAAAAATTTAGTTATTTTGAATTTCTGAGATCTCAAATGAATAGTGATGGTCCTGTGAATTTCGACATAACAAGATTGGACTCTATTACATTATATATAGAATCATCGCCAGGAGTTGTACACAATGCAACATTGTCTTGTTTTTATTAACTGGTATTCTTTGTACTCTTATTGTTTTCATTTTTTCTTTTTTAACAATTCATTTTAGACAACCCTACAGACAGATGAAGTAAAGAATGTTCCTTGTGGAACTAGGTGTGTTGTTTTTTGAACTTTTTATTTAGTCCAAATGATACAAACTGTTGTTATGCTTTAGGCTTGTCAAATCTATCAGTGGTGTTTAGAGTCTCATGAAGACCTTACAAGCATTTGTCAAAGAAATGTCAAGAAAAGGGACCATCAGATATTTCATTTAGAAAGTGATATTTATTTACTTTTCTGATAAATATGTTTCAGATATTTAAAAGCGAATATTTTGTCTTCGTTCTCTAGAGCCTTTTAAATATATTTAAGATGTAATATCTGTGGTGTTTGTACTAATATTCAAGATGCATTTTTTATGTTTTTCAGCAAAATCTTTTTGCCGATACTTAAGATATGTTCAGTGATTTTCCATCCTAAGGAGGACATATAATAAGACCCCCTTCCCAATGCTAAGAAATGCATTTCTTCCCAATTTTCGAAATTCCATCAATTGAAGTTAAATAACAGTGAATTTGAAGAGATTCTTGTATATTCAGTCAATTTTTTGTAGTTTTAGATTTCATAATTTCAATAAAATGTTGCTAAAATTCCCAATTCAAAAGGCCCAGGCCCCATTCCCAAAAGAGTGGAAAATCTTTGTTATATTTGGGTGACTTTATAGGACGCCATTTTTTTCTTGTATTTTTCAGTGGTGGTGTGATGATCTATTTTGATCGAGTAGAAGTCGTCAACAAACTAGATACTTACGCTGTATTCGACATTGTCCGGAATTATACAGCCGACTATGATAAAACACTTATATACAACAAGATCCACCACGAACTGAATCAATTTTGCAGCGTCCATAATCTACAGGAAGTCTACATTGATCTCTTCGGTAAGCCTAGGATTTAGGTGTTGTGAATTCAATACTCATTTTAAGGTGGCAGGGACAAAATATCCGACATCATGGTTAAAAGTCCTGTGTTCTTACCACTCTGCTACAGAGATACCAATCCTCATTTGAGCTGGCCTGGCTCAAACGGTAGTGCTCTCGACTCTTGGTCGTGAGTTTGAGTCCAGCTGGCGGCAGGTTGGTTTCCTGTCCTTCGGATGAGAGAGTAAAAACCGAGGTCCCATGTCACAGTAGGCATCGTCACGTTAAAGAACCCTCACTGCTCAATGGCCGTAAGTGCCGAGCATAGGCCAATATTTGAAGCCTTTCACCGGCACTTGGTGACGTCTCCATATGAGTGAAAGATTTTTGAGTGGGATGTTAAACAACAATAAACAAACAAACCAATCCTCATTTTGTTATAAAATTCAAATGTACAAAAGTAACATAGATATGGTTAGACTTACAGTGAAACTTGTATATAAAGACTCCTTTAGGGACACAACAAAATAGGTCTTTTATGGGAGGTATTAGAGGTTCTTTGTACACAAATGGTCTTTTAAAATGGTCTTTGTGACAGGTAGAAAGCAGGTTTTACTGTATTACTTTTAATTCAATTCACATAGAAATTCTGTTAAAATTTACAATTTGTTACTAATTTGGAGAAAAAGGCAGTCACTTTAGTCATATTTAATTGTTCTCCAGATCTTTCAACCCCACAGACCATAAATAGACTAGTCCAATGCAACAGAAAAAAACATGCTATTCAAGATACATGTACTTTGGAATGAAGGGGTAAAAAGAAGTTTTATACTCAATGTAACTCAGGGCCAGAGAGCAAGGTTGAGAGGGTTAGCTGAGACCAAATTTTCAGATTTCTTTCTCTAGTCATGAAATGACTAAATCAACATGATAAATATGTTTCTATCAAAACTTTGAACAAATTTTGTGACTTTTTAATGAATGAAGGTAGCTGTCAGTGTGGCTTAAAGACTTCCTCTAACCCAATGCACTCTCAGGTAGTGTATTGCAATACAATGTGGGCAGGGGTTGAATTTACCATTTTTTGTTTCACTACAGTAAAACTTGTATATATAACGACCTCCTAAGTGACATTACAAAATCGGTCTTTATAGGGTGGTGGTCTTATATAGAGGTTGATTTGTACATTAATGGTACTATTGGGGACAGAAAAAACCAGTCTTTGTGACCTGGTGGTCTTTATACACAAGTGATTGCTAAAGCAGGTATTACTGTAAATGGAAACAAATTTTACTAGTTCCACGACAAATTCACAAGTCCCAAAGTGATATGACAAATTACACATGCATGTATTTCCCAGACAGGTACCAAAATTACTGAATTAACGGTTTTAGTATTTTTGTATTTTTATTCTCACATGAGTCAATACAACTTTGATTATCCCAGTTTGAATAGAGAAAGAACATTAAGGAGCAGTAATTAAGTAATTCTAGTGTTTAATGTACATACACTTATACACCCTCATTTATCATTGCTCATGTTTATAATGTAATGTTTATACAGATTTTTCTACTAGTCAACTGGGCCAGCTGAAGCAGGTCTTGACTAGTCCGATGCAAAAGTTACTAGTCACAGACTGGTGAACTACTGCTAATTTTGAACCCTGAATGTGGCCCTGTTGTTAAGTTAGTGTGCTTCCTGTGGGTATTAATTGTGTTGTATATAAAAATATTTTGAATTATCTTTCAAAATAACAACAGATATCAAGTGATGGATTATCAGATGGTTTATATATGTCTTTTTCAGACCAGATAGATGAAAACCTTCGAACTGCACTACAGCAAGATCTTACAAATATGGCACCTGGATTATATGTACAGGGTGTGAGAGTAACCAAACCCAAAATTCCTGAGCAAATTCGGAAGAATTATGAAGCTATGTAAGAGTGATTTAAAGATACTGTATACCTGGGTATTTTCGCCCTGGTTATTTTCGCCCCTTGTTATTTTCGCCTTTTCACGAAAGAAAATATATTCACCATATCTCAAAGCAATGTGAACTGTCAGCAATGGCAATTTTTTGGAAATTGTCTGATAAACACTAAATCACTTTAATACAATCAACGATATCTCTGAATATGAAATCGCCTACATCTATTGTGAGTTAAACAGGTAAACTGAAATTTTCAGGCACAAAATAATAATTTTCAATTATTTAGCTTAAATATTTCGCTTCCATTTTATTTTCACCCTCTCATGTAAAGGTGAAAGTAGCAAAAATTAAACAGGAGAGAAAATCTCCACATATTCAGTAATACTTTAACTACAGTGTGTAATTTACAGACAGTATACAATGCCCATCAAAAATAAATACACCCCCAAATGCTTTTACATGTAATAATAGAAACAAAAAACAGTACAGTAGAACCTGTCTTGGGAGACAGCCCATATGTCACTCAAATGTGGTCTCAAGACAGGTGCTCCCTTTAAAGATATTTTATTTATAGATTATTAGCTCACCTGAGTCAAAGGATCTATGCGAAGAGCACTGATCGGAACAACTTATCACTCAAAAATGAGTTTTGTCTGTCAAATTTACAAATTTATAGCAATTTTAAGATTGTATTGCAATTTTGGCATTGTATACCAACAAAAATATACAATATCCAAATCTTTCTTAGGTTATATCTTTTTTTTTTGGCAGGGTACTGTATAATAATTTCATTTGTTTAATGAATTTCTTGCAAACTACACGCAAGTATTGGAGACCCTCTTCTTATTATACAGTTCCTAATGTCGTGATAATTTTTTCCATTTTTAAGTTTTTTATTTGAATTTCATATCAAATTGCAAGGTTTTTTTTATCTCATGTTTGTAGGGAGGCAGAGAAAACTAAACTTCTGATATCCATACAGAAGCAGAAGGTTGTAGAGAAAGAAGCAGAAACTGAGAGAAAGAAAGCAGTTATAGGTAAGATGGGTGTTGTATTGATTGTTGTTTTAACTTATTCACCCCTAAAAACACATTTGGACTGGTCAAAGTCATTGATTTACAGAAGAGTCCATTGTTTTTCAGGGGTTGATGAGTTAGGTAAGATATTGTGAAAACAAGACTTCTCGACAATTAGTTTGGTAGTTTACAGATCACTATTGAAAGTATATTGTAACTTAAACAAAAACACCCAGTTTTTGCTAAAAGATAAAAAAAAAATTTTATTTCCAGAGGCAGAGAAAGTTGCTCAAGTTTCCAAAATTCAGTGGGAGCAAAAAATCACTGAAAAGGAGTCCCAGAAAAAAATATCACAGATAGAAGGTATGGATATTTTATCAAGTCACAAGTGAGTTAGCATATTTTCATCTCCTTTTACATGATGAGTATACATGAAATTTTTTTATATGGAGACCGGCCTGGCTCAGTCTGTAGCGCTCTCGACTCTGGATCGTGAGGTCGTGAGTTCGAGTCCCGCCGGCGACAGGTTGGTTTCCTGTCTTTCGGATGAGACAGTAAAAGCTGGAGGTCCCGTGTCACAGTAGGTGTTGGCACGTTAAAGAACCCTACTGCTCAATGGCCGTAAGTGTCGAGCATAGGCCAAACTTTGAAGCCCTTCACCGGCATTTGGTGACGTCTCCATATGAGTGAAATATTCTCGAGTGGGACGTTAAACAACAATAAACAAACAAACATGCAATTTTTTTATATGGAAGGCAAAGGAAAAATTGTGTATACAGTACAGTAAAACCTGCTATAGGGGCCACCTCTATATAAGGGT
Source organism: Atrina japonica (assembly GCA_030159075.1). Taxonomy (NCBI): domain Eukaryota; kingdom Metazoa; phylum Mollusca; class Bivalvia; order Pterioida; family Pinnidae; genus Atrina; species Atrina japonica. Next base: position 599,113 of record BROG01000457.1, on the reverse strand, counting down.
TACCTGTTTATAAAGTCCCTTGACTACATACTTCAACTAAATTGAACCTGTATATAAGGGTCACCTGCACATAAAGGTCAACATTTTCTGGTCCCTTTGGTGGCCCCTATATACAGGTTTCACTGTATATATGTATTTAGAATGTATTGATTTATTCAAGTTTTTCATTCAAAAGTTCTATTTGTACATTATTAAAACATGTAAAATAAGATCATATATTTATATTTCACAAATTTATTCATTCCACACCCATACATTAAAAATCAGACTGCACAGCAAAACAACATCATGATGAAAACATGCTACAGTGAGCAGACTGCAGAAAATGTAAACTGCTACAGTGTATAACATCACTATGCAGCTGTGATGTTGCAGTATTGAAAGGGTTAAATGGAATATAATTTTAGTGAGATGTAATTTTAGCATTTTTATGATTCGAAACAAAAATTCAACATTTATATACATTGTAATTTATTTACACAGCATAAATTATAGCATAGCACTACATGCAGCTCAGTAAATCATAACTTTATATTTGTACAATCAGATGACTGTTGCAGCCATGCGACCACTAATTACTTCTAACAATTATATTGTTTTTGCTGCGTAAATAATCAGATTGTCATGAGCCATGTAGCACCCAATGGCTTCATTTGGATCAGGCTTGAATAAATGTCTTTTTCAACGGATATACCAACCACTACATGTACTGCATACCACTCATGACAGATAAATCTTGCCTCCAAGATTTAGCAATTTAAAATTTTAGTGATCTCCATATTCTTGCTAATAATGCCATAATTCCTGCTTATTCGAAATAGGAAATGAGCACATTTGGAGCACTGGTGAAAAAAATGTGCACATTTGGAGTACTGGTATTGGAAAGGAGCACATTTGGAGCACTGGTTTAATAAATGTGCACATTTGGAGCACTGGTATAAGAAATGTGTACATTTGGTGTACTGGTATAAGAAATGTGCACAATTGGAGTATTGATTTTTTTTCTTTCATCAGATGAGACTCATCTGGCAAGAGAGAAAGCAAAAAGTGATGCTGAATTCTACAAAGCACAGAGAGAAATAGAAGCCAACAGTGTAAGTACAGTGTCAGCCTAACTACTAGATATGTCATCAAGGTTAACTACTTGATATGTCATAAAGTGTAACTACTAGATATGTCGTGAAGTGTAACTTTAAGATATGTCATAAAGTGTAACTACTTTATATGTCGTAAATTGTAGCTGCTAGATATGTTGTAAAGTGTAATTACTAGATATGTCCTAAGTGTAACTACTAAATATGTCGTAAGTGTAACTACTAGATATGCCATAAAGTCTAACCACTAAAGATGTCATAAAGTGTAACTACTATATATGTCATAAGTGTAACTACTAGATATGTCGTAAGTGTAACTACTAGATATGTCATAAAGTCTAACCACTAAAGATGTCATAAAGTGTAACTACTATATATGTCCTAAGTGTAACTACTAAATATGTCGTAAAGTGTAACTACTAGATACGTCATAAAGTGTAATTACTAAATATGTCATAAGTGTAACTACTAAATATGTCATAAAGTGTAACTACTAGATATATCATAAACCAATAAAGTGTAACTACTAGATACGTCATAAAGTGTAATTACTAAATATGTCATAAACTGGTAAAGTGTAACTACTAAATATGTCATAAGTGTAACTACTAAATATGTCATAAAGTGTAACTACTAGATATATCATAAACCAATAAAGTGTAACTACTAAATGTCAACTTAACTACTAGATAGGCCATCTAGTGTTCACTATGGACCCAGTATATATATATATATATATATATATATATATATATATATATATATATAGTTTTGTATATAACCATTGTGACACTCTCATTTTCTTACTTTCAGAAAAAATTAACCAGAGAATATTTAGAACTGATTAAATGGCAGGCACTGGCCAAAAATACTAAAATATACTTCGGCAACAGCATACCTGATATGTTCATTGACCCAGCCACAGCACCAATAGCTAAAGCGATGGAAGTAGCAGATAATGAACCACCAAAGGTATGTCTGTTATATTTCACTTAATAGGCATGCATTGAAGAAGTTCTGATTTGATTTGGTTGCTTATACCAAGTGTAGTGGTGCAGAGGGTGTTGGGCCAGTAGCTCAGTTTGTGAGAGCATCTAGCTAGTGTTTGGAAAATCCTGGGTTCGATTTCCTGTTTGGATTTACATTATTTCTGTCTGTTTCATTTGGTGTCTATTTAAATAGCTGGCTGAGTAATGAGTGTTGTGGATTTCTGCTGTCAGAAATTTTGTGGTGGTGGTTGGGGGGGGGGGGGTAGGGTATTGGTGCAGTGTGTGTATGTTGGCCTAAAGAGCTCAGTTGAGCATCCAATTACTGTTCGGAAAATCAATTCAATTTGAAGTCTGGCTGCACATTTTCCTCCCCTGCTACACAAAGTACACTTAATCCAATATGTCGTTTCCGAGATCTCTCCACAGACCTATCTCTGTCATGTGACTTTCATGATCATGTGACCTAAATCTAGGCATATTTTGGACAAAATAGCGGGTACATACAGTAGTCCCCATATCAGCAGATAAATAAAGTTCAGATTAATACAAGATTTACCTGGCTCATTTTGGTTTCTGGAATCTGATTTACGACACTGCATCACGTATCAGTACTGGCTTTTTAAGGCAAGGCCTTATTGCTATGACAGGCTCAGAACTCCTGGGGTTTTTCCGTGTACTCAATTAAGCATTGTCAGCTTCCCCGTTCAAAAATCAATGTGCCATAGGATTTGCCGAACTACTACTTGCACTGTAGAAAGTTGTACCTGAGATTCAACCATTAAAATACTTCTTTGTGTCTTATTTGAATCTTGTTTCATTCACATACTGTCTCCTTATAATTCCCGAACTAGGACACCGTTTCTTTTAATTTGAAAACACATTGAAACTAAAGTTCAACAACGAAGACAGTCAAAAATGCTGTGATGAATTATTATTGTCAAGTGACATAGGACACTTGTTGAAAAGGGGAATTCCCTCAATTCAGCTTTGCCGATTTTGACATTGATACCCATTTTAATTTGTGTTATTTAGAAACTGGAATCCATCATCGTTGCCTTTTTATTCATACAACATGAATTTTTACCTAACTGATAGATTATTTAAGTTTTCAAGCTTACTCATGGAAGTAATGTTAGACAAACTCAGAATTAAACTGTTATTGTCTGACATCGAGTAAGATGCTTTCCTGGTGTGCTGTAAATTCTGTTCATTCGTGAGAGAATAAAAGATCAGTTTACTTACTCGTGGTTCTGGTCGGATAGTACAAACATCAATGCAGCTAGCGATTGCATGATTCCTGCCAGTAATAGAGTTTTAAAGTCTAGCCAGGTGGTTTTAGTTGATGTATTTACATTGCTCATCGTTACCACGGGTGTTTCAACTTAAAATCAGTTTGACCCGATGTTTAATTTTTTTTAACCCAATTCGTATTTGAGACATTGATCTACATTTATTACTCAGTTTTACATACCAAATAACAATGTTATTTTAAAGTTGTTGAACAGATGTTTTTCAGTTAAAAATTTAGGGAGTAAAGGGAACTGAATAATGCAACATTTTTTAAAGCTGTTGAAAGTCGTGATAGATCTACAACCATGGGACATAAATATTTGTCACTATTTTCTTCTTTGTTTTATATAAAACAATCCATTTATTTAAGCAATATTTCAAATATTTTAAGTTTACATGAAGGAAATTGAATTAATATTTTTAATCATTTTGAAATTTAGATATAATTTTGTTTATTTTGAGAAAATAATGATTCTGTGGAGGATAAAATTACTTCAGGTAAATTTTGACATATTTCATTAGACTGAAAGAATAATTACAAAATTTATAAAATTATTTCGTGAGAAAAATACTGTCATTTCTGTAAATAAATATGATAATTTAAAAATGCATATATATTTTAGAAATATGAAATTGTCCTAGATCAACCATACATTTGTACAAATTTGCAAAAGTCTGGATTTTACCAACATTTAAAAATTATTGGTTGTATATAAAACAAAGAAGAAAATAACATGAGTGACAGATATATATGTCCCATGACTGTACATGTAAATCTTAGTCCGACTCTGTATGTCTGCTGTTTTGTAATAACAATATAAGCATATCATAAAATTTATAAATTTCTACTGATACATAATAATAAAAAAAAGTATCCACTAATTTCTTATATTTCAAATAAATGTTTTGGTTTTAAGATGTACCATGATATATACGACAATCTATACTAATTTCTGATTTTAGTTGATCAATGATGTATATTCCTAAGTGAAAAAGTAACGGCATGTACGTACAGATATATATATTTTTTTTATAAATTCACCAATTCAGAATTAACAAAGGACTTGCCTTTCAGGACTTTCAGTCCTTTGATTTGATTTGTTATGCTTATGTTTACTTCTTATTTTCTGCGACAAATGTGCCAAGATTTTGTTAACAGTCACATGATCCATGCAGGAACCTATATCTTAACTTGTCAGAAGCAAAAAAGTACAAAGGTGCCAAGTTATGAGTCTAATTTTATACATGTTTGTGCATTTTTGTAGAAAACTGTTATCATAAACATGTGCTTTCTTCTATACATGTGTCAGCTGTGTGTATGATATGAGGTGTTGCTGAAAAATATCTGCTTCCATGTGGCAAATTTCACGAGTGCTAGTGTTGTGTGGACAGAATATGTCCCACTGAAATAATTCTGTCCATGTTTTTTACTTGTATATCCGTGACAATTTTTGAACATGTTCAAAATTTGACTACAGATCATACAACCATAGTACATCCTTACTAAGCTGTATTAGAACATACTGATCCATTTTAGTCCGTATTAAAACTGTATTATTCTGTACTTATTGGTAGGCCCTCGAAGCAATGCTAGTTAGTTACGGGGAAGTATGTACTAGTATGGTTACACCACGTGTTGGCTAAGGATACAATACGGTTTGTTATGAATTTGTCACAGAAACGGCACGATCTCATTACGTTGCATTATGTATATGTGGGCAGTAGCCAGGTTTCTTGAGGTTTCTTACTGTTTTTCTACATTACATTACGGCAAAATACTGAATATTACGGTCCACAGCTGTTTATTAGGAATTAATACAGTATATGTCTGTACTGTCAAGACTGGCACCAAACTGACACCAGACATCTGTATAAATACTCTCTGCTTATAGGGCCTAACGTAGTCTGTGTCTTACCGTAGAGATATATATAACATTACCCTACATGAAAAATCAACAACTGAAGAATGCAATTAATTGGCTGAAACTGGATATTGATATGGCACAAAACGCGAGGGCAGTGGTCAAGATACTTGAAGACAAACATAGAGGTGACCAGAGGCAGAGGAGATGGTAGACTAGGGACTGGCTTCTCCGAAGACCAATCCATGGCTAGTATTAGGCCCTTATGATCGAAATTTGTGCGGAAAATCCAGGTCTGTTTCGCTCTGTGGCAGTTTTGACAATTCTGTATCAGACCGTTCTTATTCATACTAACCTTTTCTGATACCGTAGCATACCATTGTTCATCCGCAGTGCACATATCTTGATACATGTCCATGGCACCTGATCCCACCTTTTGGTTTTCAGAGGTCCGTGTTTGTCCATTTTTACCGAATTTGTATCTATGTCCTGGACATTCTATTGATTTATACTTTGGTGTCTGAGATTTTTTATATATGATGTAACATTGCACAAATTATCATTCTCATGCTTACAAAACTGAATAACTAGTTCATGTTATTAATTTATGTAATTTTAGTGTTTGTGTCCATGTAACACTAGCACTCCTGAAATCTACCTCACATGTTGTTAAAATTTGTCATTTGTTTGTATGATACAAGTGTTATATAGACAGATATCTTCTTCTATACATGTAGTTAGAATGTGTCAGTTTTATGTATGATATGAGACTTGTTGGTAAATATCTTCTTCTATACATATTCTTTAAAATGAGTCAATTTTAGTTACGTAGAAGTCCATATTTCCAGTGGTAAAATGTAACATTGTTCCCAATTTCATGATAGAAAATTCCCAATTTTAATCTCTGTGAGAAAATGAGTATTTTCTGTATAAATTTAAAATATGAAAAAAAAAAAAAAATAAATGATAAATACAAATGTTGCTGACTTTTTATTTCAGCAAATAAGATGCAAGACAAGCATTGCAAATTTAAATAAAATCTTTACTAAAATATCAGAGAATTTATCTTCCGATATATTTCTAACACTGTTAAAATTTTCCCAACTGGTGGAAAAACATTAAAATTCCATGAATAGTTATAAGTATTTTATTTCTAATTTATTTCTGAAAAATGTCTTTCTTTATTATTTTACAGAAGAAGGTATAGAAAATTCTGAGAGTTCGTAGATGATACAAAATGCAGCAACAGAAATTTGCTCAGGATATATCTGTGATATGTGATTTTCCGACTGGTGTATTCCAAGTGTCCTTTCTTCTTTGTATCATTGTATTTATCCTCTGAAGATTCGGAAATTTCTTATTTAATTTTGTATTTCAGGGATTTTCCTAGGCAGGTTTTGGGTCCAGTTTCAGGACCCATTACCAATGTAAAAGTGACTTGCATTTCTCCAAAATACACGTATATGCATAAATTCCCAATTGGAGTTTCAGAATAAAGAAAAAATCATTTTCAAATGTCTGAAAGTAAGCTTTTATGTTTTAGTTAAAATATCTTATATTTTCCCAATTTTTAGGATCCTGGACCCAGAATTTAGGAGGTAGGGGAATCCCTGTATTTGATGTAAAACCTTGCTTTTGTCCTGAAGATATTTTGTTATATTTAGTATTATTTACTAATCTTCAACTTTTACATGTTATTTGTATCCATAATCTGTGAATAACAAACTGGTTCCAGATTTGAGATAAAATCTGTATTGATACTTTTGTATCATCATATTTTCTTCTGTAAAAGTACGTAGCATTTTTAATTATTGCCAGTAGTGATCAAAGTACTTGTGTGGGAAAAAAAAAACTATATCAAAACTTAAAGGGCATGTCTCTAGATGGTCCAGTTATACAAAATGCATTACAAAGAATATTGATTCGCATAACTTGGCGGGGCAGAGTAACCTTTTGGTTATCATGTGGCTTATTCTACTCACTTTTCAGTTACAATAAGCTTCACAGGAATAATGCTTTATTCCTCACTGGATACTGTATGTATGGTGATAAGAAGGACCGGTTACTCTAGCTAGTGTATTTCTAATGTTGGTAGGATTTATTTCCTAAAATTTAAAATTGTCCAGGTCAGGAAAGGGTTCACGAGACTCCACCCCACCAGGTTATATAAATTTTTCTAAACTAAGTAGATATGCTTACTTTTATTGCTATAAAATGTACTTGTTCATATCTATGAACATATCAATTTTGACTCATGTCTTCATCTGTAAATATTTCTGTGTTCTAGTGTTGTTTTGTAGCTTATTTTGTGTTTAGCAGTGAAGACAGCTCAAGAGGTGCTCTTTTACAAATTATCAGTCAGCAAGGTCAATATTTGACCTTTTGCTGTAATTGAACATATCAACATTGACTAAGAAGATATTAGTAGCTTATAATTTCTCATTGTTCTACATGTGTTATAATTAGCCAGTGGCTTACAAAAACGTCTTTACGTCATAACCAATGAAATGCCGTTATTCTGTCTGATGTAATATTTCTTATTTTAAAGATTTTTTTGTGTCAGAAGCAAAAAGATTTGCTCTGGCTTGCACTCATTCTCATATTGTATTTTTATTTTAAATCCATATACGGTCAAGTTTCTAAAACAATAGAAACAGAAATTTCCCCTGGAATTGTCCTTAGGACCCTTTTCTAAGCCACTGGCGCAATTATAGAGACATAAAAAACTGTCCGAGGTGACCTTGCTCTTTTTCATCTCCGACCATCCTAATTAAGGGATCAGTTTTTATGACAATGTAATGAAACATATTTTTTTCTGTTTTAAAAGAAATATTGGATGATGAAAATGATAATAATAAAATGAAATTTTATAAAAGTCTGCAAAAGAAAAAATGATGATAACGAATAGAATCTTCCTTAAGTCTGTAAAGGAAAAAATGATAATAATGAATAGAATCTTCCTAAAGTCTGTAAAGGAGCATGTCTATTAAATGAATGTTGTTTACATGTAGCTGTATTTAGAAGTACATAATGTTTACTGTATCATATTCAAGACACTTTATTGTCCGATCCACATAACTTGGAGTAATCTTTTGATTACCATACGGATGACTCTACTCACTGCTTGTTTATGACGAGCTTCACGGGGAAAAAACTCTTTTTTTTTCACTCACTCGATACTTTGGTATTTGTTGGTAAGTAGGAACGCTAACTCTTACCAGTATGATTTTATTCTCATTATGCTTCATTAGCTTAAGTTTAAACTCGTCCAGACCATGGAAGGGTTCACGGGACTCCACCTCACCAGGTTATATGGATTTCATCATAGGATCAGTTGATTTTTTTTTTCAGTTTCAAATTTGGAGTTTAAATTTCATTGAAAAGTAAAAACTCATCAGCAAACCCAAAGGTGATGATATTATCTGTTAACAATTTTTTTTTATATAATTTGATTAAATTTCTATACTGACTAATTCCTCTTGTGTATGCCTATGTCATTGGAGATATATTGCATATTACAAGAGCTGAGTGACATTGATTGGAATAAAAACATACAGAAGACCCACATAAATGACCATCTATAGATCACACGAGAATTTCGGATGAGCTTTAGTGATACACCGCTATCTGTTGTTGTCGGAATGTGTGTTTTGTGTAACCTTTGGCCACTCTAAAATGGTACGTGATGACATTATCACAATACTCTTCAAGATTGGAATATATAATCTCTACTGTGGAGATAACAATGTTATGAATTTATGGCTTCCACCCTCTCTCATTTTGGTTTGGCAATTTGATTTCGGACAGTGGTGAAAAAGAAGTTTGGGTCAGACTCTTGTTTACCTTTTTACATTATCTGATTATTTTGTATGGTTCCTTTAACAACAAGGTCATGGAGGTAGAGGGTGGTTACTTAGATATATTATTACTGGTCTAGGACCAGTAGCTGGCTATTAAATGATTTTAGGCTATATTGAACACAATTTTGTGAGATTGGTTTAGATCAATCATCTGCTGTTGGACATTTCTCTCAAGCAGAAGGGGAAAAATACTGTCAGGTTACATACTAAAGACGAAATCACACCATAGCTGGCTACTTGTCCTCAACCAGTACAGTATTCAGTTTATTGAGTGCAAAATGTGTTACCTCACCACTGAAAACGTTTCGTCACATCACTCCATTTTGATTTAGTGGAGAAGTAACAATTTGTTTATGTCAGAAATCTGGCATAATGTTTTCATAATCGGAATATGCTCATGTATTGGTACCTCATCTGTTGTAAATGAAACACAGATTAATGGCCAACTTATCAATAAACTCCATGTGAAAATGATCTCTGTTGTGTGTGCCATCCCCAAAATTTACAAACGTATTTATGAAGACCAACATTATTTATCTAGATGTCTTGTATCTATATATTTAGCAAATATATTGTCCCGTAATTTAATTTTGCCTAACTGGTTGTAGCTTCTCCATAGACTCTGCACTCCATATTTTTTTTTTGTCATTTTGCAATAATTATTATTTTTTTAATTTTTTTTTTCAAAACGGGATTGTATTGTTTAAATCATAGTTTAATTGTTTGAAATTACAGATTAACAATGCTTGTATGATAATATGATCGGATTGATTCGGTTTTTTGATTTCTAAATGTAGTGTCAGTATATATTTGCTTCTATTAATTTAGGAATATATGGTAAAACTTGTCAATTGCAAAAATATGAATGATATTGTTTCTGAATGTTTTTTTATGTCATTGATTATCAATTCACGTTTACATGTGTAAGATGCATAATCAAAATAAAGATGTAATCACATTATCTGTTCCTTTATTGTTCATTCAAAATGTTGGACTTTGTACAATATGTTCAGTTATATTGAAATGTTTTTTTTCTGTTTTGAAGTTCTTTTGAGTCTACTTGTAAATCATGCTTGTACGGGAGTGTGTCAAAAGTATATTTTGCCTAGGCAAGGAGTAGTCTTTGTGATTCAATGAAATCTTATTCCAAGTCAGATTTTCACTTTTTTATTCAATTTTGATTAGTGTTTTACGTCAGTTATATGGTGGCAGCCAGTTTTTTTAATGGTGGAGGAGAGAACTGGGTGACAATGTACCCGGAAAAAGACCTCTGGCCTTTTGTAAACTGGCCAACTTTCTCACAAAAATCCGTTTACGTTCCAGCGGTGCTAGAACCTGGCCCGATCAGAAGTGAGAGACTTCATGGTTCAAAGCGCAATGCTTTCACTTCTTGTCCAAGGAGGCCCCCAGATTTTCAAAGTGCACACATATGTATATTATTATGTTATAGATTGTATAATGTATAAGTAGAAAATTTTTACATTTTCAGCCTAAAATGAGAGGGCGAATTTAAAATGAAATCGAAATTTTGAAGCTAAATATTTACAGCTCAGGCATACTTGCGATCCATGAGATTGTTGATTTAGAGCAAATTAAAGACCGGTGGATATATTTTATGTCGTAAAAGTGAGAAAATTTCCATGTATTCAGTACTACAAAAGGACCACTTGATACGAGGTGACATACATCTCTCTGAGATATATATTGCGTGCGGACACTTAGTTTCACCCGTTGCAGTGTATCACTGCATCCACGTAATATGCAAGCTGATTGGGTAACTGGCAGTTGATTTATGCATAACATAAATATTTTAAAAAAAATTACAGCAAAGACGATTATTTCCATCGCGGCAAAAAAAAAAAAAATATCTATATAGAAATGATTTTTTGTATGCAAAAAATCTAATATTGCCTTGGCAAAAATATTTCATATTTAAAATTTATTACATTTATTTTACTTGTATATCTCAATGTAATAGGGTCAGTTCCATGAATTTTGAAACAACGAGATTTTAATATATTTTTTTACATCATTCTCGTGGTCGATGCTAGTGATGGAGGATGAAACTGGGTTATAAAATACCCGGGGAAATGCCATCGGCTGCAAATCCAGTGTGGTTGGAACCCGCACTGACAAAAAAAAAAATAAATAAAAGTTTGATGCTCATACCATTCAGCCACAATTTTTCTTTTACCAAGTTGGTAATCCTTTGTTTCTATGACATACTGAAGAAATTACAACCTCGGACAATACTGTATCAAGTAAGTCAGTAGTGATTACCGATTTATTCCTTATTTTGCAGTAGAACTAACTGTGAAAAACTTAAAATAATGATATTAAAAAAAACTTATTCCTAGTAAAACAATACAATCTATAATTTTGACTATGAACTGTTGACTTTCATGTTTGTCTTCATTTTGTTTTAGTTTGAAGAAAAATTAATGCCAAACTGACGGTATGGAAGTAAAATTTCATTCGAGAAAAATCTTCAGAAACAAATCCTTACGTTCCAGAAAGTGTCTTCAATGTGATTTTTCTTAGCATCAAAACATAAATTGTGTAAGTTTTATAAAAAATAAAATACTGTACAAATTTTATCTTCTACCAAGACCTTTGTTCAGTGACTTCGGAATAAGTAAATTAGGGGTTTTCTATGTAACGTAAGCTAATACATTTTGTACATCTGTATTTTAACATACATAGAATGGACACAAACGTGTGAAAGAAAATAGACGGTATTGCGGCTAGACAAAATGATATATATATATATATATATATATATATATATATATATATATATATATATATATATATATATATATAATATATATATATATATATATATATTGTATATTGCATATTATGTATGTGCCAAAATTGATTTAACTTATTTTACATATAACAATATTCCAAATCATTTAAGACAAGACATTTTCCTACATCAACGTTGATAAAACTGATATTATGAAACTCAGTGTTTATAACATTTTCATTGTTTATTTTCCCATTGTGTTCAAATTTTATGTTTTCAAGATACGACAATCTAAAACAAAATTGAACTGTTTGTTAATGATAAAGTAAAAGTGAACAGGTATCAATGGATAAAGTGAAACATTAAATCTTTGCATCCTGCAATATAAATAAAAACAAATTATAACAAAACAAACACAAACTTCAAAACATTAATGACTAAGAGTTAAAATTGTAATATTTACATAACGACTGTTATTTCCTTCATTGCAAGTATATAGAACGACTGTATTCATATTTCAATAACAGAAGTCGATCGTCGCGTGACCCAAGCGTTTAGCCTAACCGCTTTACTTTTTGGCGTAGGAATACTTGAACATTTTAGAAATCCTTTCCATGACCATGTATTTGTCGGACAAGTCTTCTCTGAACATATGAATGAATCAATAAAGAATAAAATAACACACATTCATTTCGTAATTTTTATTTAATCTTAAAAGCCATTCAATACCACAAAACAACAAAAATCGCAGAAAGAAATCGAAAACACAAAACTAGGCCTGCATCTGTAGCACACTGTACATGCCCATATAGCGATAGATCTAGGTCATGTTATGAAAAGAAACACAGGCCACAGAATGAAAACTCTCTTCGTAGTTGCGTTGCTTGTAAGTTGAGCAGAAAAAAAGAGAGTTAGGTCTAGTGCAATTTTGTCAATCATCTCTGATAAACAGCTTGCTTTGCCGTCACCATATATTCCTGTCATAAACAATTCGTCACTCGCATCGTGTGAAATTGGCTCTCATTTCACCTCAAATCCTATAATTGGTAGGCTACTTCCCAGGTCCATCTTGTTTTTTACAACCTGTAATGTCAATGCCGAGCATAAGTAGTGGTCATAGGTTTCTCAGTAAACTGATGGGATACTCTACATTATATAGTTAGACCTATCGTGTTCGCATTATAAAATATATGATCAGCTGGTAAATACTGAAGTATGAATTGACCTACATAACGACATATGGACCTATTAATATTATACTTAAAGGCCTACACGAATTTTCCATAATGAAGGTGTCGATAATTATCTTTAAACAGACAAATAAAAGTTTGTTATTTCACAACATAATCTGCATTTGTCTTGTTTCAATTGATTTCAAGGATTTGCTAGTGGGCTAGCCTATATACTGAAATACTTACGAAAACATCACCGATACAGCATTTCCCAGCTGATTCAGCGATTGGTAAAAATGTCAAGTACAGTAGAATGGCTACCTCCAGTTGTCATGAACGAATATTAGCAGTCACATTCAAACTTTCTGTGGTATATTCCACTGATAAAATATCAGAATTCAAACGAAAATTTATTGTAAACAACGGTCATCTGTTGCTATCCAAATCGCACATGGTAGGCCTATCAGCCATTTGCAAACGGCCCATTCGGGCAATTCTCTTCTGACACATTTACCCCGCTACTACTAAATGGTCGAATATTAATAATCGCGAAATAAATCTGAGAATAAGTATTCAAAATTGTCTATATCACTAGTTTCACTGGTTATAAATATTATAAACATAATACCAAAGTTAAAATGCTCAAGACCATATCGTTTCTGTCAATTTGACTTCATCAGTTGAGCTTCAATTTGAAAAGTATGTATATTTTCTAAAGAGAAAGTGGTATCATACAAGGCCAAATAATATCTCTAAAAAATAGCCGAAATCTGTCTAAGAGTAACCACTGTAAAACAAAAAAATGACTATCTTAGCTTTAGAAAATTCTCGAATTTAAATGGTGTTATCAGTACCAAATATTATTATAAGATGAACAGCTGGTACCGAAATACCAGGTACTAGGTTTATGTATACCCTCGGGGACTCAAACGGTCAACCAGCAGTGGCAACGACTAGTGGTTATAAATATTATAAACATAATAACTAAGTTATAATGCTCTAGACGATATCGTTTCTGTCAATTAGACTTCATCAATTGAGGTCCAATTTGAAAAGTATCTGTATTAAAGAGAAAGTGGTATCATACAAGGCCAAATAATATCTCTAAAAATATAGCCGAAATCCGCCTAAGATTAACCATTGTAAAAAAATTATGATCTTAGCTTTAAACTTTTTCGAATTTAAATGGTGTTATCTGTACCAAATATTAGTATAAGATGAACAGCTGATACCGAAATACCAGGTACTAGGTTTATGTATACTCTCGGGGACTCAAACGGTCCACCAGCAGTGGCAACGACTAGTGGTATATAAAAAAAAGAAATTAAACCTTAATTTCATTTAGTATTTGTGATAAGAAAAGAGAACTACATCTCATGTCAAAACAGCTGTTGAGCTATTACGTCATATGAAACACACCCCCCCTGCAAAGTCAGTATTCTGGAATGAATATAGTATCCAATGGACTAGTTTCACTGAAAAATGGTAATATTCGTGCTGCACAATGAATTCTTTCCATGAGCAATTGCTTTTATACCCCGATGATGTTCAAAAAATGAAAAACAATCCTTAATTCGGATTGAAAAAAGAAGTTGAAATAGTTTTTATTGTATGGTTTTACAGGAGATATTAAAGAAAATCAAAAAAAGTTTATCACGTCACTTGATTCCAGACTGTCCTCTGTTGTATACCCAGATGATGTTAAAAAAAATGAAAAACAATCCTTAATTGGGATTAAAAAAGAAGTTACATTGAAATAGTTTTTATTGTATGGTTTTACAGGAGATATTAAAGAAAATAAAAAGAAGTTTATCACGTCACTTGATTCCAGACTGTCCTCTGTTGTAAAATGACGGCAGTCTGTAAACTACGACAAAATCATACTAAACGTCATAAGGATTTTGTTAGATTACTCATTAGTCAATGTCACTTTGTTTCTTAGCTTTTCTTACATTTGTAATAACCAAATAACAGCTCTTTGTGCTGAAATGTTTAAATCCCAGCCACCACTGAAAGCTTTTAACATAGTTAAGCTGGTATTAAAGTGGAACCTGCCTTAAAGACCACCTTTTTGAGACCACCTTTTTGAGACCATATTTTGAAAACCATTCAGTTAGATATCTGTAAACAAAACCTTTTTTGTGAGATAGATCAGCACTCTTGAGAGGCCATATCTTAATGACAAAAAGGATGGTCTTCCAAAGTAGGTTCCACTATCGCTTGAAGCTAATCAAAAGAAGAGAAAGTCACGACGGATCGCTCGGCTTCCGTCACTTCTAGTACAGCTGAAGCACACGTCAGTAAACGCTTAGCTTGTGAATATACTAATATATAATACTAATGTATAATACACGCGTGTGCAATTATTCAAAGAAAAAAAAACAATCGGACAGTTTACATCATTTTCCACAGGAAAGATTGAGAAAAACTAGAATAAGACTCCATTAATTTGAGGTTTAACCATCTATGCAGTGTTTATGTGTATTCATCTTATGTTGGGGATAAGTATGGTTAGCATTGATATACCCTACTACATTCTGTCATGAGCAAATAATTCAAGTTTGTGAAATAACTTTTATTCTTTCATTTTGCTAGATTGTAAAGAGTTAAAAATCCACGTTTCCGTGTGTTTGTACTTAATTCTATTCCTTTGTTTGAGTTCTCTTATTCTCCTATTCATTGTTTACGTTTTATGTCTGTTAATCAATGATACAGCTGTGAAGGTGGTAACAGCTAAGGTTACAAAGAATAATTTTAGTCAGATTTTTTAAGTCATTAAATCACGGTAGTATGTACTAATAGATTTTGTTTTCAGCAAATACCGTTGTCTGCACCAAAACCTTCATTTCCGCCATTGTTTTTTTTAATAAGATATACAAAGATGATTCTTTTGGTAAGGGGCTGGTGCGGACATTTGTTGCATTAGTGAAAGGTAAGGCATTTATACTGCACTTTGACTTTTTTTTCGAAAGGAATTTTGCTGCCACTTAACCCTTTCACCCCTGAGTTTCTGAGTGGTATATTATTTTCTAATGTTTAAGGCAAGTCTATTGTGGTCTGTAGGGATGAAAGGGTTAAGCAGTTTTTTCATTGTAACTTGTTATTACCAACGAAACGGACAAATGAAGAATAATATACTAGTGTACAATGATGTTATTTTTTTGCTGAGTAACGAATTTATGAAAACTGCCTTTATAAGTTTTAAGTTATTTTTTTGCAGATGTACTTTGCAGCAACCATTATCGAACAAGCAACTCAACATCTCTATCTGTTAGTGAAACTTAGTTATTTATACAATTATTTTGACTTTAAACGCGATTCCTCATATATTCAAGTGCTCCTAAGCTCTTGCAATGCATATATGCATGGTAATTCATCGCTAACCTAAAAATATGACATCTTCTACATAAAATTACAGAAACCTAAATATGAATAATAAGGAAGATGATATAAAGTGTATATTGAATTTCGGACAAACATGGACCGCAATTGGAAACCCAAAGGTGGTGATATTATCCCTCATAGAATATAGCGTTTCATTCAGACCGGTCACACCCATAGTGGTTCCGCTCAATCAATTCCTAATAATTAGGATAACTTATTGCTTATTTTGATACTGAAATTATTCAGTGATACTGAAATATTTCAATGATATACATTTTCATTGACTAATTTTCCTTTTTATCCAGATTCTTTTGCAAAAGAGCTTAAAACATCTGACGCAAGTCAAAGTAGATGCATGTGTCCTTATAATATTGCCGAGCCGGCCTGGATCAGTCGGTAGCGCGCTCAACTTTTGATCGTGAGGTCGTGAGTTCGAGTCCAGCCGGCGGCAGGCTGGTTTCCTGTCCTTCGGATGAGACATTAAAAACTGAGGAACAATAACTGCTCAATGGCCATAAGTTCCCAGCATAGGCCAAAATTTGAAGCCCTTCAAAAGGCATTTGGTGACGTCTCCATATGAGTAAAAGATTCTTGAGTGGGACGTTAAACAACAATAAACAAAAGAAAACAAACAAACAAATATAATATTGCCTTTTTTCTAAACATTTAGATATTGAGTTTTGAATGTTAAAATAGAAATATAGAACCCAAATCATGTTAAAGAAGCTCTTTTGCTAAAGTTCATGAAATTATTTTTATGATTTATATATTTTCGTATCAGCAAATAAATATCATTCAATACATTTAAAAAAAATTACATCCCAGATAATATACATGGGTAAAAAAGAGCTATAGAATCTACGACACCTTATTAATACAAAACAATTGCAGTAATTGTCGATTTATATGCTTTTGGTTATTCATATTTTATACTAGAGTAAAATTTCGCCCTGTTAGTACCATTTAAATCCTAATCTCGAAATTTAAGATATTCAAATCACGGTGGGTACTCTAAGACGGATTTAGAAATACATTTAGATTTATTATTCGGGCTTGAATAATACCACTTTTTCTTTCGGAAACATACACTTATATTAAATTCGAGCTCAACTGATGAAGTCTCATTGACAGAAACGATCGTCTTGGCTATTTGTTTTGGTCTCCTTTTGTAAAACTGTAACTTTGGTATTGTTAGTATTATCTATAACCACTGGGTCGTTGCAATTGCTGGTTGGATATCTATTGTGAAACTATAACTTTGGCAATGTATAACATTAACTGGGTCGTTGCTGGTGGGTCTATTTTGTAAAACTATAACATTGGTATTGTTAATACGATTTATAACCACTGGGTGGTTGCCACTGCTGGTTGGATCTCAATTGTAAAGCTATAACTTTGATATTGTTGATATGATTTATAACCACTGGGTCGTTGACACTGCCGGTGATTTCTGTTGTAAAACTATAACTTTGGTATTGTTGATAAGTAATTTGGTTAATCTCATCACGTAATAGACCTTTTCACTATAACTGCGGTCCTGTAACTTTGGTTACTGATTATAGACGTAACTAATTGTATCCAAAATTATAGAACCACAGTTATGTGTTAGAACATATAACCAAAATATAAGTTTAAGGAAAAATAAAATGTCGACCAGGAACAAAACTATCTGGGGAAGAGCTTATTTAACATAAAAATATAAAAGTTCAATTATACAAACATGAAACATGGGATTGTAAGTTTGCCAAAATGGAAAGTAAAACAATTGTTTGAATTATTTGCACTGATATGGAACTGATAGCAATGAATAAAACGATTAAAACTACAGATAGCGTTAACCGTTAGGAGGTATAAAGGACGGCACATAAATACGGTGAAAATACTCGGACAAACTCCGAAATTCATGAGAAGAATCAGATTACACAGAGACGTTGGTATCAACTGTTGAGCGATCAAAATGGTAGTGAGTCCATATTAGAATCCAAATTAAAACAAGTGGGGGGAATTCTTCTTAAAAATGGGTGAAGATCATTCTAAGAACTACAGTAAAACTTGCTATAGCGGCCACCTCTGTATAAGGATTACCTGTTTATAAAGACCAGTTTATTCAAGACCCTTGACTGCATACTTCAACTAAATTGAACCTGTGGTCCTTGGGTGGCCCCTATATACAGGTTTCACTGTACTTGAAAAACAGGTGACTCAATATTTCAGTTGCCGGACCGTTTGAATCTCCGAGTGTATACCTAAAACTAGTACCTGGTATTTCGGTACCAGCTGGTAATCTTGTAATATTTCGAACTGATAACACCATTTAAATTCTTCGAAAGCTGAGATAAGTCATTTTTAAAGTGGTTAGTCGTAGACGGATTTGGCTATGCATTTAGATTGATAATTTGACCTGTATGATATCACTTTCCTTTAAGAAAATCTATTTTAAATTTGAGCTCAACTGATGAAGTCTAACTGACAGAAACGATCGTCTTCAGCATTATAACTTTGGCATTATGTTTATAATATTGATAAATATAATTATCATTTTAGTTTAGATTCTGCTATTCAATGATCATACGTTGAACCAGTTCGGATCATGATTTGATGAATAACCATGATTTTAAATACCGTATAAGCAGAAATTTTAGCGAGGATTCAATTTTGGTATTACTAACGAGGTTTTTGAGATTGCTAAAATTGAATATCAATAACAATGTATTCCCCATTGTAGGTAACAGTTACCTTTTTTAATCATAAAATCGCTGAAATCACTTCTCGATAAAATTATATGCCATATTTTGAAGACAAAACATTAAATTTGCGTCTCGCTAAACTTTCCACTTATATGGTTACTGCTTAAGGGAAGTTTCTGCTTACTTATGAAAAGTTGTCGATAAGAAAAGAAAAATCGTCAATTATATTGCATATTTGTAAGACAAAACGATAAATTTACTTCTCGCTAAAATTTCCAATTATATGGTAACTGCTTTAGGGAAGTGTCTGCCTACTTATGAAAAGTTGTCGATAGGAAAAGAAAAACCGTCAAGTTTATTTTGTGATCAAATTCCAACCGAATATAAAGTGAATACGTGCAATAATATGGCTGTCAGTTAATATTCATTAGGAAAGACACACGGGAACTATTTATGCGGTAACTTGAAACTGATAGCATCTATACCCCTTGTGATCTGTTTCAATTTGAGACTGACTGCAGATCTATTGTGTTGCAGTTAACGGTATCTAATGTTTTTATATCAAACAATAATTGATATTACGGGTTACATATGGCAAGATTGTTGCAATTTTACACATACAGTTGTTATTCTAACAACCAGATAGTCTCTTTGGAATATATATGAGATAAAATACTATATAAAATGGGCATGTAAAATGTTTCACCTACGAAAGGTCATATCGCTTTAAATTGCAAAACGGACATATAACAAAGTTAATGATACTTGAGAATAATCCCAGGTAAGTTGATTGTTAGTGATAGCTGACAGGTGTCAGTTGACTTTACATAATTATGATTTTGTGTACTTTACTTTTTACGATATATACGGGTGGCGGAAGAAAGGGAGACAATTTCGCTTCTTTGTAAGATATTTAGCCGTTTTCCCTTAAAATATCGACCACCAGAAGTAACTAAGTACAGATGATTATGACTGATGAGGACTAATCCGAATTAATTCTATACTGGTTTTGATCATGTAAAATTTAAGCATTACTAAATACCGATATAATCGTATTATATAAGCATCGTTTTCCTGGAAATACGATCAAACTGTTTACGCAAAAGAAAATTTGTTGTGGATATAAGTTTATTTCGGTAAAGGATTAACCAGTTTTACAGAATTTCAAATTAATTGATATATCTACGTCGCCAAAGATGGCTTAATTACTTTCTAAAGATCGATTTTTAAATTAGAAAAATTAGGATTGCAAATATTCAGATGCCATAGAAGTAAGCTACAAATAGCAACAATTGGTTATGATTACCTTTAATCACCATAACGACTCTTTGACTTTAGACTTTATTAGCAATTATCTTCTTGGTTTATAGACAATATTATAATGGCTGATCAGATTTAATGACTCTAAATCAAATTAACTTCAAACAAATTAAACAGATTTACTTAGATTTAGTGCATTCCATATCCAGTCATACCGGCGGCAGAATGTCGAAACCTTAAGAACTTTACCGGCTATTTATATTTAGTTCCAGATGTTAATATCAAAAGACGTGATTCAGCAAACAACAATAACAACAACAACAACAACAAAGAGACACACACACAGTCATAAATAAAATGACATTTAAAAATCATTGATCATTACAAAGTTAATAGGACGGACGATTCGCATCGGAAACAAAAAAAAAAAACAAATAGACATTTAAAAACCCATTTCTATTTTATATTTCTGACTTCTATTTTACCTGTAGAACAGTATTTTCCCGCAATATATTTGATAACATATATTTGATTTGTGTACATTCCCACTACAGTAGTTTCGTCTCCATAACGTTTTGCGTAATAATTATTGTTATTGTTTATGCCACTAATCACTTACTACGTGACGTCATTAATTGTTGTACTCATTTTGAATGTACCTGAAGATCTGAATACAAGTGAAAAGTCTAGTGCAAAAGAATTTTTCTCGATCGTTTTAATTTTTAACACACAGATACATACACACACACACACACACACACACACACACACACACACACACACACACACACACACACACACACACACACATATATATATATATATATATATATATATATATATATATATATTATATATATATACATATATAACGTTCAACACAAATTACGGTTCATGCACAGAATTAAAGCATGTTCAAGGTAACTATAAAATATATATAAAATACAGGCTGTTTTATCTAAAGCAGTTGACTTAGTTTGTCCCAACCAATTTACCTAGCGTATTGATTCACAATGATCGTTTTGTCATTTCCTGTTTAGAAAATAGCTAATCATCGCGCAATAAAACTCTGTATGTGATCTGCTGCAAAAGTCATTCCGCGTTATTTGGTATGCATAAAAATAATGGTTTAACTTCCATGTGATATTTTATCGTTGTGGTATTTACTATTTTGTAGCATGTTGCTTCGAGCAGTGGATTACCATCTATCGCAACAGTATAAGAATTCGTTCGAGACAAACAAGTTTACAAATCGAACACGAAGTGAACAAGAATTCTTAACGTTCTCTTAACAGAATATCTTGATCAAGGCCAACATTTCATTTCCCCTTAAATATTTTGTTGCAGTGACTGGGTGAAGTGGACAATATCAACTTAAAACAATGTAAATCAGTACAACGTATGGTGAAAAAAAAAAGAAAATGGATATTCGAAACTATTCGAATAATATATCGCAACGTCCTCCGAAAATGAATTGCGAAATTTTTAAATATTGTTTATCACTGTTTATATATATATATATATATATATATATATATATATATATATATATATATATATATATATATATATATATATATATATATATATATATAGATAGATAGATAGATAGATAAATAGATAAATAGATAGATATAGTGATAAACAATATTAAAGAATTCCGTCAAAGAGCACCTTCAACAATGCTATCAAATTTATCAACTATGGTATTCAGAAATTTATAAATACATTTGAAAGATACGCAGAATAAATAAAAATTACCTTAAAGTAATGGTTCGAAAAAGTTTCAAGCGAGATCAATTAAACTGCACATATCTTGTCATCTTATGATGTGATTTTACCTACAAATTATTTCTATGGTGTTATAAATATGTAATGTAGTTTTTATTTATTACTAATTATCTACGATTTTTCTTTAAAAATCATCTTGTAGCTGTCTCATTGTAGAACTGATCTACACGTTACATGATTGTACTCGAAATCGATTATTTTGTGAAGAAACGTCAATCAACTGCCGTAGCATTTAAATTATAATAGAAAAAAATGTAATACTTCCCCTATGAACTTCCGACATAATATCTGAAGTATATAATTAAAACGGCTCGATGATAATGAACAATCACAGCCTGGAGTGAGACGAGCTGAAGGTAAGCATGTACATATGTCAATTTTGTTCGTGAGTTTTTAAAGCAGTATAACCATATTAGATCCGCCAAAAGAATAATTGTGCTCAATTACTAATTAAGCATTTATTTTGATCTTGTTTGCAAAACTAAACGTTTGGCATTATGCTTCTAATGTATCATACTCACATAATTCATCTTACAGATGTATAGGCGTTTAGTGTTTAGTTATTTCATTAGGGAAATCACGCGTAAATATATCTAAGTGTTTTGTTGATATTTCTTATAAACAAAGAAACTGATGATTATCCCAGGGAACAAATCACTTAACTCTGCATATCGAAGAGTTCTTGACAAAGGTTAAAAAAAACCATGTATATAAAAATCTCTTATACCAAAGTATAAATCTTCAGCATGTCTAGATAAATATACAAATCTGGTGAATATTGGACAAACACGGACCTCTGGATATCTAGAGGTGTGATCAGGTGCCACGGAGGAGTAAGCATCCCCTGCTGACCTGCCTGCCGTGAGTCCACAGTCAAATTCAAATGAAATAAGTGAGGAACAAATCGTCCTTAAAATTGGTACAGACGCCTCAACAACCGCTATCGAACAGGTAACTCAACATTTCATTTAGTTACAGAGTAATCGCAAACAAGGCTCAGAATGAACATTTTACCACTTGTCTATTGTTACTATTGCTTCGATCTGAGTTACCTGAAACATTTTAACCATATAATTCTATTGTTGCTGCTATCTTTAAAAATTGACGATTGTAAATAAACTGAAATTTCAAAATCATTTTTTTAGCATTTGCACATTTACTATTTCCTTTCATTGCACAAATAAATTATTAATACTATGCTTGAATTTAAGTTAACTCTATAGGCTGCAGAACTATATAAACAGCAACTGATACACGATATATTCAAAAGCCCTGGTAATATCGAAATGTTAAGGTCTTGGTCGAGCGCAGTCTTATTTCAGGATCCCCATGGACTAATAATGTGTAAAAAATAAACATAAATATATTATTGATAAAATATTATCCTTGAGTTTCAATTAACTCTCTAATTAAAAAATAATACACGGTATATTTTAAAGCCATGGCTATATAGAAATAATAATAACATGATGGTTTACTTAGTAATGTTTCTGTCGTCTTGTGCTAATTGAATGGCAGTAATTTAAAACCTTGCTAAGTTAGTAAGTTAGTAAGAAAAAAAGTGCCAAGAAAATTTCAATACGTGAAAATTTGTTTAAAGCATAAATGCCCAAGCTTTAATTGAAACTCGTCAGACATTTTACAATAGGTGAGTAAAGAAGAGGGCGACCACCAACGTTTGGAGAGATCCAGAGACGAGGTTCTGTATTAAAAATTTTACCAATATTAGTATCGTCAAATATAAGATTAGATATTCTTCAGTCTGATAAAATAGTTATCGCTTTAAACATGAAATTCACATTCCACTTTATGGATTAATAACTCGATTTGCGCTTCAGTGTTCTCATTCTACCCCTGTTAGTTGGTTATTTGTTATGCGAGATTTTTAGGGGATGGGAAGAGTTTGTTTATTATTGTATTTCATGAAATGAAGTTCTTAGATGATCCAATTTTAAAATAATTTGAATTTTTTCAGAATAAACAAATAAACAGTTGAAAAATATGTTGATGAGTTCACCGCTGTCATAAAGCAAATGGAAATAGATAAATTATTCGTGGAAAATTTTGTTTGTTTTGGAATGTGGCAATTTCTTTTCATTTCTTTCTTTATTTTAAGTGGTGTCAACCAAATAATGACTGCATAGAATAATTATTACTTTTCAGATTTTTTTTCTACTTTTACTACTTGTCCAATAACAAATAAGAGCTATACACAGGCTTTTAAAATCCTTTATTTCTATACATTTTGTGTAAATAAGGTCAAGTCCGATGCTGTATGCATATACAAATAGTAAGGTTGAATTAATCAGTTGCAAGTGAATAGTTGCCAAACTGTTTCTCTGAAGTTATTTTTCCAAAAAATATAAGAAATTAAGAATTTTTTATGCCTGTGTATATATCTTTTTTATCAATCAAAGAAGTAAAAAAGGAAAGAAAATTTATTGAAAAACGCCGCTAAATTTAATGTCCCTTTAACATTTATACAAGAGTGTTCTAACATTTATCAGCTGCATACAAATGCCATATATAAAAGGCATATTATACATCTACAAACATGTATGTCAACTAATGACATTTTCCCATAGTTTTCTAGTCTATTGTTTCAAATAATTGGCTTGACTCACATGTTCTATGGGATCTTGTAAACTTTTGCACATTTGTGTGGAAGTATATGAACCATCTTTCGAAATTATTTTGGAATGTGGCAATTTCTTTTCGTAAATACTGCAAGTATTGGTAAGCGAGATTTACAGCGCCATCTCCTTCCTTATAATAGCAAGTGGCTTTAACAAATTAATTACTGCAAAGAAAAGTTATTGGCTTCCAGAAATAAAGCTTCAAAAAACTTGAAACAAAATCAGATGAACATATGCATTTTCGCAAAAATTAATGAAAACATTAAAATGTGATAGTTACTGGAAAAATGTAGATCTAACATAGAAAGCTATCGGAAAAGAAAGTAAGCATATGACACCATATTGATTGTAATAATTTGGGGGTTCTTCACATGCCCTCACGACGATCGGATAGAGTGATATTACTGAACCAAATATTTCCCGATGTTCATTTAAAATTCCAAGACGAAAGAATGACTTTACACTTGTTGTAAAGTTTCTAGACTATCATATGTTATGATTCGAATCCTGTTTTATTATATTTCACACTGAGTACCTTCCGTATCTTTAGTTTGTGATTACTTGAAGGCGCTCTTTCGAAGATTATCATGCGTATGGTCAAAGTTTCATTTTCCGTTTTGGGTAATAACATGATGAGCTGATCCTGATTACACAGATATTAGGATCTGAAGTCACCATATTATCTCAATACTCAAGTTTAACTTTCATTTTATTATTTGGGCTATATGGTCGTTTGTAAAACTTGTGGACCTGACTAAAAATATTATTTTTTTATCATTTGCAAAGAAAATGTGTGTCAGACTTATGATTTTTCTGCAAAAAATAGTTACTATACATACGTTAAGTACGATTTTCAAAATTTGAATATGTTCTCAAATGTTTTCTCTTCAATATTTCTGAACTTTCTTCAAATCAGCACTAACGTTTATCATTATTTACAATTGTATGCCATCAATATACAAACAGGTCCAGCTGCAGCGTAAATTGGTATGTGTTTTATATTTAACTTATGAAAAGTTAATTGAACTTGGACCGAGACTATATGAATAACCAAAATCATCTATCGTTTGTATGAAAAAGACACACACGCCCTAGACGCTGTAGCTTATTTTTACCTCCTCCATGTGTGGGACGCAATGATCTATTTCATTTCATTTATACAGTTTTTGACTTCAACGGCAGCATATATATATGATAATTACATTTAAAAATCATATGAGGTATCTAGATACTAAGAATATCAGATCAAATAAACTGAAGTGTAAGTAAATTCAGAGTGGAAAGATAAGTTTTACAAGCATTTATTCTACAGACTGCAATCTAGAGGTTTACACTGCATTCGAAAAATACCTAACTCATGTATATACATTCGATATTCAATGCTTACTCCCCATTGCACTTGATCCCACCTCTGATTTTTATTGTAATTCTTGTTTGTCCGAAGTTCACTATATTTGTATTTTGTCGTCTGCACTAAATATCGGGTTACACTTTTGTACTATTTACGAACTTATTAAATACAAGAAATATATTGATTTCAAACCGTCATTTGCATTTTCATGTCGAAATTCATAGACATTCCCAGATTTTAAAAAAAATATATTGTCCCACAATAAGTGTCCATGTATGATATTGATATTCCGGAATGTCCTTCATATTGTGACAAATATAACATGGTATTCAAACCTTCCATTATATATTTCCACCCAATATGATTTGATAAACAGGTAATATACTAATGTATATATTTGTTTTGACATTTTTCCTTCAAAAAGTGTTGTGAAATAAGCATACCTTGTGGTTATTTATATTATAAACATAATACCATACCATAATAAGTTATAATGCTCAAAACGAGCTCACTTTCAAAGGACGAGATCCTCCAAAATCACGTGTCCTTATTACGCTCATTTGATATACCTAGAGCGGATACCGATTTCGAGCTACCACATCTATACTGGATACCTAAACTTCATAAAACCCCATATAAGCAAAGATACATAGCAGGATCCAGCAAATGTTCTACTAAACCTTTATCATTACTCCTTACCAAGATCTTGACAGCCTTTAAGGAGAAACTTCAACAATACTGTACCGTTGCTTATTCCAGAAGCGGTGTAAATCAGCTATGGATACTTAAAAATTCTAAACAGCTTTTAGAAAATTTGAAGGCACACAATTTTTCTCGAATTCACAGTATCAAAACTTATGACTTCTCTATTCTTTACACTACTATTCCACATAAAAAATTAAAATACTTTTCAGCATCATAGACAACTGCTTTTTCACTAAAGGTGGTACCCTAAAATTTAAATATCTAGTGATTGGCTATCAGGATACTTATTTCGTCAAACACCACTCTGATTCTACACATAAATATACTAAAGTTGATATAAAAACATGCTGGAATTTCTTATAGACAATATATTTGTAATGTTCGGAGACGTGGTCTGTCAACAAACTGTCGGCATTCCTATGGGAACCAATTGTGCTCCTTTATTGGCCGACCTGTTCCTTTATTCATACGAAGCAGACTTCATTCAGAAACTGCTGAATCAAAAGAAGAAAAAATTAGCGGTGTCCTTTAATTTGACATTTAGATATATCGACGACGTTTTGTCGATTAATAATGACAATTTTCATACATATGTCAATGCGATATATCCCAGCGAACTAGAAATTAAAGATACAACATAATCAAGCACACATGCTTCATACTTAGACATTTTACTTAATATAAACACAGACGGGAAATTATGATAAGCTATACGACAAACGCGAGGATTTCGGCTTTCCCGTCGTTAATTATCCACATTTAAGTAGTAATATCCCACAGTCACCCGCATATGGAGTTTACATTTCATAAATGATCCGATATGCCAGGGCGTGTACAACATATGAAGATTTCTATCATTTCAAATAAGAACAATAATGACAATGGAAACATCATAACCGTTTTCACATTCTTTACCATTTATATCACACGTTTGGCAAGACACAGTACGGGAAAGATACACAAATTGACCAAAAATTCATTTGCATATTAATCGTGCGCAAGAATTGTAAACAGTCCGGTCAATTGCTTTTAACGTCAATTCTGTCACAAGTGTATAATGTTAAAAAAATAATTGAAAAGTAACATTCTACGGCAAATTTATAATAATAATAAATAATTTTCGTCAATTTAAAAAGCAAATATTTCCGAATAAAAATGCGATATGGAAATTTAAATCTTGATGTTGAGTTTATGTTGCTGAAATGCACATAGATGTGTAATTTCCCGTCAATGTAATGTGTTATTAACCCCATACTGCAAAATGTGCTTTGAATGGTTCCCAATAAACAACTTATTACTCAGTTGAAGGAACATCATTCGTAAAAATGAAATAGGACATGTAAAATAAACATGCAAATGAGCGCGTGTCACTGTGGGATCAATTCCTATTCCTACTCGCTACCATACTACAACTACTACATCATAGTTTATATTGTACACTAATAAATCAAATTGTTATTCATACATAAAAATAATAAAGTAATGATAATTTATTCATACAAAAGTTCTGAAGGGAAGTTTGTGGAATATTTTTCTGGTGCCCAATGAGCTCCCGAATCAATGTAAGTAATGCGTTCTTTCTCAGTCGTCGACTTTTAGGCCTACGTAAGTTTTGTCCATTGAGAACAGTTACATAAACGTTTTGTGGTTTAAAATTATTCTTTGGAGAAAGAACGAAATTCCGTTTGTTAGTAGAGAATATTCATACTCCAAGTAACATACATGTATTCAGATTCATACCTTATCATTTTTTTTTTACCAGTATTTGTTCTGAATTACCAATTTCCCATCAAAATGAGGTCTTTGAAATACAATACAAGGTTTAATCTAAAATGTTATTAAATGTATTTCCGTTATATCAATCAATAGAATGTATTAGCGCCAAGACAGTCAATGTATTCCTTTTGAAGCAGAAATCAGCTTAATGTCCATTCCCTGTCTAAACCTTGTCATTATATAAAAATATTGATTTTGTATCAGGTTCATTATTTGCCCCTGGACCCCAAAATTGTAAACATGAGAATTCAACCAAATAACTGAACATATACATCAACAACTTTCACAAACATCTATTACTTTTGTTTTGACAATTAAAAAAATCAGTTTGAACGACATGTAAAATGGACAACATCATACCACGTAACAATGACCGAGAAATGTGATACCTTTATAACGTGGTCGACTTCTTTTATAAATGATTGGCTTTTATTCAGATAAAAACTGATAATGTATTTTCCAGTACAACAACAACAACAACAACAAAAGCACGACATTGGAAAGCGAGTAGAATAATGTAAAAAGTAGTGGTTGCTAAAATATTTCTAGTTCCCAGATATACTTAGCAACCATAATCTGATAAATATCTTACTTTATAAGTAACATAAATTATTACTAGGAACTGTCGTTAACAAAAAACCATCAAAACTGCACATATCAATGTGCCACTGTTTGTATTCTTCTGATAGTGACTGTTACTATTTGTGACATTGTGATATATGGTATGTTACATACTTTGAGTTGTGTATCAAAAAAGACATAATTGACCTTTTCATTTATGCGTGAACAATTATTAAATTTTATGATGTCACAATGCTCGACACCTTGGCCATACATTGAAAATGCATGGTGACGTCAAGAAATTCGACCAAACTTCGAAAAAATGTGATGCGTCAATTGTTTTCCAAGCTAAACTATTTTCACATTTTATGGACCAATATCAGAGCTATTTAGGAATGGATTTAGCATGGGTGACGTAGGCTGGATTAAAATATTTTATCTTGCTTAACTGTTGCTCAGTTTGCACCCTAAAATATTCATTTGTAATATATCAACTTATCATTGTGACATTCATTCTTGAATCTCTAAAATAAACACAAAAATGTTGCCCAAATATAAAAAAACCTCAGATACCAAATATAAATCTTTAGGATGTCCAGGATGTAGATACAAATCTGGTAAAAATGGACAAACACGGACATCTGGAAATCAAGAGGTGGGATCAGGTGCCATGAGGGAGTAACCATCCCCTGAAGACCGGTCACACCCCCGTGAGGCCACAGACAAATCCAAATGAAATACGTGAGGAACGAATTCTCGTTACAATTGGTACGGAAGTCTCAACAACAGTCAACGAAAATGCAACTCAACATTTCATTTAGTGAAACAGTTATCACAATTTATATTATACCGACCGTAAAATTTGCGGAACGTTGACATCAAACGCGGTTTTCGATATCCCTGTGCCAATAATTTGTGAGTAGGTAGTGTACATCTGTATATGATATGTTCATATGTTGAACATGCCCTGGTATATCGGACCATTTATGAAATGTAAATGCGGGTGACTGTGGGATATTACTACTTAAATGTGGAAAATTAACGACGGGAAAACCGAAATTCTCGCGTTTGTCGTATTGCTGTCTATAGTAAGTAAAATGTTCAATTATGTAGCGTGTGTGCTTGATTCTGTTCTATCTTTAATTTCTAGTTCGCTGGGATATATCGCATTGGCATATGTATGGAAATTGTCATTATTAATTGACAAAACGTCGTCGATATATCTAAATTTCAAATTAAAGGACACCGCTAGGTTTTTTTTCGTTGAAGCACTGTTTTGTTGCATTGGACCCCAAAGTAGGCGACATTGTATAGACTGGATATATTTCTTCAAATAATTTTGCATATGAATTTGTCTTATGAAGTATGCCATTTTGCAAAATATTGACCTAGCTGAAAAGTGTTTGTTGACTGTTTTGGCCTGAGACGGACACTTAAACTAAACCATATTTATACAAACCCAGTCTAAACTCTACGTTTAGATCCACAATGAATGTTTGAACACAGGTTTCTTTGTAATTGCTTTAACTTGCAGTTTAAAACGTATTTATTAACTGTGTAGAGGAAATGTGTCCGCTAATTATATAAATGCCTTGTTTCCATGTCAATGTGAAATATCTCTTGTAACTTTCTTCATGAAAGATGAGGGTGATGGTGAATCAGTTTCCCATTTTATTGAGACAGTTATTGTTATACTAACGTTAACTTGCCAGGTCACGCTATTTCAACATTTCCACATTGATATATCTATTTTGAATCTTACTGAACCAAACACGTAAATTAAGAAATATTGTTAGAAGTCCCACCACATTGTTGCAGTGTGTAAACTGCAATATCCTACATAAAAAGGAAATAGAAAGGGAAAAACTAATATTTATGGTATAGTAAATTTGTTTTATGATTTGTATTGATTTCCATCAAAATAATTATCTGTTTTATATGCCATGTCCGTATATCAAAGAGCATGATAGTTCTCAGTTTGATATATTATTTGTCTTTCATCTTTAAGTGAACCATCCTAAGTTTATGTAATGCTATACAAGAATGACGATTTAAAAAATATGAAATAAACGCCCCCAGGTCAATGCAAGTGATTTGAGAGCAACTCCTATTAATGTAGAGGGTCTTTCACCTCTGGTTGGGGAGGGTTTGATCACCGTAGCTTTTTGTGATATTGTTTGTCAGTTTGCTTGCGGAAGGTTTGTGGTCACTTCCCGAGTATCCGGAGTAATAGTGTTCTCTCCTCCACTTATATATAAAACTGGCTGCTCTGAAAGAAATATTGAGTGTGACATCAAAACAAATCAAGAAGAGAAAATACATAGCATGCGAACTAGGGAAACATATGATATGAGATATAAACAGGCATGACATAGATATTCTGGTTTGATATTTGGAAATATATGCCAACAGTTTGTATTTAGCGCCTTGTGCATACTGTATGCCCAGCAATACCCGCCCATTTACCACATAATACATATTCATTCTGTCTTTAATACTTGCCCCAAATCACCATGGTATCATGTATGACACGTATCATCTATGGCATGCTTTAAATATTTAGTTGAAAATTTTCGTTTTAATTTTTAAGTTCGACCTCTAATCTAAAGGCAAAAATGAAACGGGAACGAAAATTTTCAGGTCTACATTAAGTCATCAACTACAGAATATGTTTTTTTCTTTTATTTATTTTACAATATCATCTTACACAGGCATTAAACGCAGTTATATTTTTGTGGGCACTCGCTTACATTATATGAGCGCTAAGATATTTCGTTTTATTGTATATAAAATGTCAATTGCATTTCATTTTTATTTGTCAGTTGTGATTTCCACTTGAAAAGTCGATTAAGAAAGAAAGATGGCCGCTTCACCGTGTGCAGTTGGATATGATGAAATAGAAAATCTTCAGGGCAAGAATATCACGGATGCGGATAAATTAGAATGGCCTTGTGAACTTCGGATTGTGTGGATAGACCTACTACCGTTTGTTAAACTTGTCCGAGGTATGTTGTACTACGGAACAGTGATGATTATCATTCTTGGATTGATTTTCAACTGTATATCCTTCATTGTCTTAACAAGAAAGCACATGAGAAAAACCACAACTAACCTTTACCTGTCTATGTTGGCCATCTACGACTCTTTGTCACTTACCCTTAACTTCATGATCGGAGTACTTCGCGGTCAGAACCCGGATACAGTCAACAAAGACTTCCAGGAAAGCGAAAACCTCTGTAAATTCCATGGTGTTATTGTTGAACTTTTTAATTTGCTCTCTGTTTGGATAATTGTCATGTTTACTATAGAGCGATTCATAATGATAAAGTTTCCACTCAAGTCAAAAAATCTCACTCCAAGACGGTCATTATATGCCATTGCTATCTCCTCGACGTGTGTTTTTCTTTTCTCGATGCACAAAATTGCGGTGTCCGGATTTGAAGGGGATTCGGTCTTTGGTTATAAAGCATGTAAAACGCGCAGACAAATATTTCCGGAAATCATATATTTCTATGTCGCCTTTAATACATGGATGCCTACCGTAATAATTGTTACCCTTAACATATTGATCATCTACGAAATCAGGAAAAATCAAAAGAAGAGAAAACAAATGACGTCAACCAGTATGTCGAAGTCTGATGAGAAAGCTACCAAACTTCTGTTGGCAGTGTCATCGACATATGTTATTTTGATTATGCCTCTTGGGCTGATTCAAAGCACTGAACTTATATGGAATACAACAGCGAAAGTAGCAGTAGGTGAACCGGGCTACGTTAACTTCATGACGACAAAAATGAAACTTAAATGGACAAGAGCTTTCTTCTTCTTCTTTTATCAATTCAATTTCGCTATAAATTTCTTCTTATATGTATCATCATCGTCATCAACTAGATTCAGGGCTACCCTAAAATCCTTGCTAGGTTTCAAGGTAAAGACGAGTGAGATGACGTGGGCTGTGAATACACATACGTCTGCAGTGAATCGTAATACCGTGGCTCCCATGCCGAATGAACCATCTGCAATGAATGCTGCAAATGGCAGTGAAACGGAAAAACAGACTGAAACGAAAGCATAGACATATTGATATTGACAAATAAATCTATAACATATCAAACGGTTTTAAAATGATAAACGTATCGACAGGATTGTTTTTGTGTAATATATATTGTTTATTTTTTAAACTTGCCAAAGAGTTTAGAGAAACCTCATCATTAAAAACATTTGGATGTTTCTGTTTTTGTCAATAATAAGCAACAGACTGTCAAAGGAAAATGTAATGATACAGCGTTTTAAGTTATGAATAAAAAGCAATGAGTTTCTTCTTAAATATCAAACAAGTCGACGGAATTTAGTATTAATTTTCATTAGCTACTTGTTCAAAGAAGACAGGATCAGGCGATATAATTGACATATGACGCGTATGTATATTTCAGAATATATTGTGTTTATCATAATTATGATGTTTGTAGGGGAGAAAGCCTTATCTTACTGATGTTAAAGATGTATATAAATCGTATAAATGTTTTGACATACACACTTTTCCCTATTAAGAATCAATATTTATTTGCATGGTATATCGCATTTGCCGCTTTTCAGAAAAGGATTTTTTATATATACAACATGTAAGTATTTTGAAATATTAAAAAGGAATCACTAGCATTAAACTGTTGTGATAAGTTTTAGGGTTAATCAGATACCAGTAATGTAAAGTAAACGAAGCAAACTTTCCAATCAATATCTGTAGTAATTTAGAATATGTGAATAAAACTTGTCAAATATATATATATACTTTTATTTGTCTTTAATGATTGATGACATACAATACATATATACATACATACATACATACATACATACATACATACATACATACATACATACATACATACATACATACATACAAAGAGTTATTAACGAGATGATTCTGAAAAAAAAGAAATTGAATGACAGGTTTCAGGATGCGTTTTCTTTGTCTTGTGTTGATGTGATTAGCAATTTGAATTTGAGGTATTTGAATGGATGCGATTGCTAATAAGATGTATACAAAATTGATATCTATTATAAGGACATTGCCATGGAAGACATTCAAGCATATATCGAGAAGTTGTTGTTTCCTTTCATATTTCCTTAAAGTTTCCTATTTCACCCCGATCTAATTGAAAATTTTACTAATGAAACAGAATTAATAGTTTATTATTCTTAGACAGTTCAATTTCCTGCGACAGTATAATAACCCTTTCTATATCTTATAGGATCAATTTATTCAACTACATTTGTTTGTTACTTGTACATTTCAGAGTGTCTTTTGGAGATCAATGTATTTGTTATTTAGAGATTAATGTTAAGATTTCAAAACTAATGTTCTTATCTGAAACATGATCCCTTTTCCCCCAGTTCTCTATTGTTAAACAGGATTCTTAATTTATTAGATGAAACAGTTTTCTCTTTTCCTATTGTTACACACGATTATTATGTCAATAGATAAGATAGTTGTAATCATTTATAAAGCACTAAAATGACACACACACACACACACACACACACACACACACACACACACACACACACACACACACACACACACACACACACAGCGCTATCGCCAGTGCTCTATTGTTTTCCAAAGCAACAGTATGAGAGAACAAAACCCACCTAAATAGTCATTAATAGGTAACGTTTTTGATTGAGCGGCAAACTAGTTCGTCAAATAACAATATGAAAATGAATCCTGAGTAGTGTATGGAAACTCTCACATTTTATCTTCAACTAGGCCTAATAATGGTAACGCTACGTCGCTAAGCATGCACACACTGTCACTAGGCCTAGTGTCTGTGGAAACTTGTCTGCCGATCAACAATCAACTATTCGCAATGAGTTGAATGACACCGAGACCGATCCCGTCAATTTTCACACTATCGAGGCATAAAAATTGTTATACACAAAGAAAACCCTGCTCCTCACCAGGGATTATTCTCTGGTAATTGCACACCGTTCAATGCATCACTTAACATCACCTCCATGACACTACAAAGCAACGTCACATTAGGCCTGTTGTACATCTCAGTCTCACTCTCAAACATCTAATCAATTAACAAACATGATCAATAAATCATATAAGAGAATAAAACTCATATCCGATTTTCTGATAGCGATTAAATTTTGACTAGTTCGTAGGTCAACAATACAACGGCTTCGCTACGTCTCTCCTCTTGTTAGTTTTGCGTTCACATGAAAAGTTTTGTATTAATGCGCCATATTTTTGGAGGTGTATAAAAATAATATTTAAAAGAAAATGAAATATTATTGAATTGCTATTTGAAATACATGTGTCTTTTATGTCAATAGTTCTTGTGTTTTAAACTTCATAAGCTTATATTTTCGCCATATGAATGCACTGTTTTCTCAGTAGCGGATTGACATATTTCAATCGAAACGTAAAGTCACTGTGGTTTGTTTACATTTGAAGACTCGAAGACATGTACACCCTACAAAACGTCAGGTAACGAAACGTAACCTAAAAATATAATAAATAGAATATTTGCCTACTGTTTTAATAATATGTGCATTACATCCTGTGGGGCAGAAAAATACATAATATTATTTAACACAAGTGCGTA
The DNA here is from genome assembly GCA_030159075.1 of Atrina japonica. NCBI lineage: Eukaryota > Metazoa > Mollusca > Bivalvia > Pterioida > Pinnidae > Atrina > Atrina japonica. The sequence goes on along the minus strand of BROG01000457.1, from coordinate 563,326 downwards.
TTAAAACACACACACACACACACACACACACACACACACACACACACACACACACACACACACACACACGTGATAACTAGAAATTTCGAGATAATATCTTGAAGTCTGAAGATAATTATCCTGAAATTTCGAGATACTAACTCAAAATATCGTATTCAGTGGTATGCAGTTTCGGAAAAGGTATGAAAAGGGCTACGATTTGTGTTGAGAAACTTGAACAGATATTACCGCCGTCGACAATATTATAAACGAGGTAAAACAAAAGTAATAAAAAAGAAAATAGTCAGTATCTACATAAACTGTAGGACAAGTCTAATTCACACAACTTGGTATGGCAGAATAACCTTTTTCATATCTGTATCTGTAAAATACTGGACTGCATTCAGTAATGAATATGACGTCCAAGGTGCGCATATAGTAATAAGTTCACACATATGTTGCTCTCTTCCCACTCAGTGCAATCTTAAAAGCCTCTGTAGATGTTGCTGAGACGCAATATTCCTCCAGGTTGTTCCAGTCTAAGATATTCCGCGGAAAGGAAGAATTTTTAAATGCGTTGTTGTTGTTACTAACTTGACCGTTAATTTCTATGAGTGTTTTGATCTGGTGTTCTTGATTTTTTTTTGTATGTATGTTTCAGCAGGTATGGCGATCAGGTCAATATAGTACATTAGATGACATTTATAAACGGCAATAACTAAATACTTTTCAAAGAAAAATAAATCATATTACTGTTTATAGGCGTGAAATGCGGAAAACAATTTTTAATTTGGAAATTCGAGGCAAGACTCTTAAGAGTCTGACGTCGCGCAAGATATAGACGCTACATTCAAATATAAGCGTAGTTTTATAATTAAAAATATCTGTCATTTACTTATTTTCATTGCTTTTAATACCCTATACAGTCAATTGTCTAATTATCACCACTCAGTTCATCGCCATTCTCTCAATAACACTACATTTTGTCAAGAACGACTTAAATATGTAAAAATTGACCTAAATAATAGATACGTTCATTGTATTGCAATATTAAGTCCACAGTCTTACTTAACGGTACAATATCAGATTTTTTTTTAATTTTACAAGGGGAGAAAATATCGCTTCTACTTTTTGTCTGTGTAAGTAAATGGCAATTTTTAATTTATTAGTTTTCTTAAATATAGTGAACGCTACAAACTTTCCCTCACCGGAACATGAAAGGAAACTTCTATCTGATATATATATATATATATATATATATATATATATATATATATATATATATATATATATATATATATATATATATATATATATATATATATATATATATATATATATATATATATATATATATATATGTGTGTGTGTGTGTGTGTGTGTGTGTGTGTGTGTATACTTAAATCTGATATATAATAGTGTTGAACTGCAAATTCAAGTTGAAAATTTGTGTTCCTTGATTTGTTTAGGGGCTTACTTTCAATCAATTCCGCTCAAACAAAAGAGTTCACGGGAGAATGCAACGTTTTCTTTTTATGATAGATCTTTGGAAAATAAAAAAGTACTAGTAAGTTTATCGATTGTGTTTTATGTATAGTTGTGAAGAAGATAAAGTCGATAATTATATATACACGACTTAGGTATTCCTACGATATCCTTTTGTTTCGAACATATGTCATTGTGTTTGTTATCGTCGATCTCGAAGACTTCTCGTGAGTCTCTCCTGACAATTTGCCGCTAATTACGCAAATAGAATCCAGCTGCTACCAAAAATATAGTTCATTGTTTTTAATCAACAACAAAATGTGGACTTTATTTGATTAAACAGGAAATCTAAATGGTTGAATAAAGAGAAATATCAAAGAAAATATTTCCTGAGATAGTATATTTGTGGTATAGAAGATCTCTCGCTGAACTGAGGACGCAAACTCGTTTTCTCGTCAGTGTATGCGCGACTTGAATGTGTGTATATGGTAGTGTATGTTGCTGTGTCTATGGCTGAATTTCTATCGCAACATATACCAGATAGTGAATTTTTAAATCACTTCCTTGTTAGACTATACATGTAAAATTACTCAATTATCTATTTCCCCAGGCTTCCTGGTTAAGCTTTTACGTGTGAAGTTACTTAAGCTACTTACTCAGAGATGTTTTAGACAGAATTACTTTACAATACCCATTAACCTGTCAAATGTCATTAACTGTACACATTTGACTTACATCAGTTGTGCTGGTACCGAATACCATTACTGCTATGTAACAAGCCCAAACTAAATAAGGTTTATAAACATGTGGAAACATCCATAACTAATGCATACGTTTGCCTAGCTAAATATCTAGTCAATTAAATACCTTCAGGCAGTAACATGTATTCTGACCTGTAACTAATGCTATAAATGAGATAAAATATGAATACGTAGATTTCATAGGCATTTCTATGTGTCAAAATAAATCTTATATTTACTAATAATTAATTAAATTAGTTCCTAATTATTTGACTAGTTACGCTACATTTTAGACATAAGTGAAGCATTACTATAAATGCATACGCGCCAGGTTGTTTACAAATGGAACCTCAAATGTTGACCGACATAGATATACGTTTGTATTAATTATGCAATCAATTGCACTGATCATTTAGTTCGGTGTCTCACTGATAAATTTTATATTATAAATGCTCACAACTGCTTGGCAACCAATAGTAATAGATAATGTCTAAATACAGTTTTGTGAGTAAGAAAATAAAGTATGCCTGTGATGTCAATCGGTGACACTTATTTCTCTGTGTATTCCAGAATGCTGCAACACTAACTTTAATAGATCAAACAGGAATTAATTACATAATCAATGCTGTATCATTCGTCATTTCGTTACTTTGATTGTTAATGTAAGCATACGATATGGTTACCGGTACATTTTCTGAAACAGCTTCCGGTCTACAGGAAATGTTAAATACTTTCGAAAATTATACAGACAGATGGTCGTTAACAGTTAATGTAAGTAAAATAAAAATTATACTGATTTTCAGAAATTGCAGGAAACTTCCAATAGATATAGAATAGTTCATAACGAATGAAAAACAGAAATAATAGGCAAATTTTGTCAAGTTATCCTGGTATCCTGTCTTGGGGGAGCATCTACGCCATATTGAAAATGAACTGCAATATTTAGAACTTGCCTAATATGCAATATACACATTATTGATCAGGTTTTACTTGACCTACAGGACCGCAAGAACAAATCACAATAAAGCAAGCTCAGAGAAATTAAAAAATATTTTAATTACGTAATAAATTAGATTCTTATATCATTTTGCAGGTTGCATTGACGAAAACTAATAAATTATATCCGTGTGTTATCCATCTACACGTATTAATATTCCGAATTTCGTTTAAGTGAATGTATTTAAAGAAAATCCAAAAAATATCCAACTCTAGTCATTCAAGACATCCATAATTTTTTTACACTCGACAATGTTTACAAATGTAAGTCCTGGTTGCGTACGGGATCTATCAGAGAGGGCAATAATCATTTTGTAATCCAGTGATAAGGTATACAACATATTGACATCATTCGATCTATGCACGATTGGTCGTAACAACTGAATATATTTTACGGTCCCACTATTTCATCTCCATCAACCTCCACCTTTATCTAATCACAATTGACAATATCACTACGCGATAGGACATGCTCGTGCTGAAAGATAGACAAAACTGAAATATATTGACCCAAAGTTTATGATTTTATGAAAATAAATAACATAGGGTAAGAAACGGGTGGTTTCCAGTGGTATTAAATGTACAAGTAAAATAAACATGTTTCAGTTTCGGATCTACTTCAACATTCGTAGTAATTTCCGGTAAGGTGTTGCTCGGCTCTTGCTTTCTAAACATCAGTCGTCAGTCCAGGTAATAAAACCAGTATTTATAAATTTGGATATTGTGATCGCATATGTATGGTTTTCTATGCATGCTTTTAAAACTTTCAAGATAATTACATTATATTAACATTAGCAATTGACACTGATTTCACGATCTGTCTGTACAATGGTGCTGTCAAACAGACTGTTTACAGTTGTCACCACATGTCAACTTCGTTTGTGCTCCTGGATCTTTTTGAATGATTTATTTAGCATATAAAACACGAATTTACAAATCTAATTACTGGTACTTTTCTTGAGAGGAACACTATAAATATCATATGTATAAACTTCAATATAAGTGTTCATAAACAGTTTTTTATTATTATTAATTTCACATAAATTTGTTCATGTTTTAGTGCCCGCAGTGGTCTTCTAAAAAATATTCTAAAAAAAATTCTAAAAAAAAATTCACTGTCCTTCGGACGAGACAGTAAAATCCGAGGTCCCGTGTCACAGTAGGTGTCGGGATGTTAAAGGACATTCACTGCTCAATGGCCGTAAGCGCCCGAACATAGGCCAAAATTTTAAGCCTTTCACCGGCATTTGGTGACTTCTCCATATGAGTGATACATTCTTGAGTGGGACGTTAAACAACAATAATCAAACAAACAAATCTAAAAATTTACATTTGACACGTAAATATGTTGTTACAGCTTTATTATTTGGTGTGTTCCTTCCAAGATAGCTATTGCTCTCCTTTATATTTCAACGGATAATTTCATGTGCCGCAAAATCAACTGGCATTACAATGTAAAAATCTTCTTTATTTTTGTTCTGAAACGAAAATTCACTTTAAGGCTTAGTTATGTATCTCTTCTATATGTTCTTGATACTTGTATTTATAGGTTGTATTGCTAACTATGGCTGCTAAGTATGGGGATTCCATAGTACTTCAGATATAGAAAAGGTTCATGTTGAATTTTAGGGTTAAAAGGTCAACTCTAAATGCAGCAGTATAGTTTTTGTGAACTTGATAGATTACCTTTACATTGTGTATGTAAATTACGAATTTTGAAATATTGGTTGAAACTTATGTCAACGAAAAATTGTATTTTGAAATCTTGTTATGATTATATGCTCAGAGGAATTTCATGTACAGACAATGATTATCTGTACGAACTGTGCAGCTGAAGTTAAATATTTTTATCAAACATTGGGTTAATGACTATGTGGATACTCAAGAGACTGAAACATCCAAGTATGTATTAAGAGTTGCAAAGCATCGAATTTTTAATAATAACGCATATAGACAATGCATAATAGTTGATATCCGGAATGCTTTTGTATAAATATCATGTTCGCATTTTTTTATTTACCAGGGCTGGGAACATGATATAACAAACAATAAAAATGATTTTGGTCTTTTCAAAGTTTTGAAGAGTAGATCTGTCAGCACTGGGAACGTGATATAACCAGAGATGAAAATGATTTTGGTCTTTTCATAGTTTTGAAGAATATATCTATCAGCGCTTGGGACATGATATAACCAGGGATGGAAATGATTTTGGTCGTTTCATAGTTTTGAAGAGTAGATCTGTCAGCGCTGGGAACATGGTATAACCAGCGATGAAAATGATTTTGGTCTTTTTATAGTTTTGAAGAGTAGATCTGTCAGCGCTGGGAACATGGTATAACCAGCGATGAAAATGATTTTGGTCTTTTTATAGTTTTGAAGAGTAGATCTGTCAGCGCTGGGAACATGGTATAACCAGCGATGAAAATGATTTTGGTCTTTTTATAGTTTTGAAGAGTAGATCTGTCAGCGCTGGGAACATGGTATAACCAAGGATGAAAATGATTATGGTCTTTGCATAGCTTTGAAGAGTAGATATTTCAGCGCTAGCGATATAGAAAGCCTATGTTAAGCTTTATATCGCTGTATCTATATATCGAGTCGACGGGCGATTACCTATCTTCCTTTACATGATCCACGTATGAACTTTCAACTACACTATCTTTGTACACTTAATAATAGTTTTACCGAGATGAATTTGTACATGTTTACAAACACAACGAGTCTATAGCACCGTTCATGTGGTCAATTTTTAGTCCAGGCGTAAATCTGCATGTTGTGTAAATTTACTCACCTATGTAAATGCAAATTTGCTATGCGTTCACGAGGAAAAATAACATATTGTGCGTAAATTTGTTATTTGTACTTGTTTTTACTAAACAGAAACATCAAAAATGGAGAGTCGTGTCTTTGACAATTTTTTATCATATAAGCACACGGTCATGAGTAATAATTGTTTGACAATGGATCGAATGAGTACAGAAACATTTCTATTTTTTCAATAGATTGTCACAAAAAAGTGATTGAGTTGACATCAGACCTCTGGATGTAGACTACACGAACATGATAGTAATATACTAGGTTCCTCAGCAATGTCAAATATTATTGTTTACTACATTTAGTTATCATGAAATGACCTGGCGCATAAAGTCAGGTATCATCCACTCTTGTAGAAGCGAAGACCCAACAGATTGTCTCTTAAAATTACTAACATCAGTTAATTTGATATGCGTTCATATGCCACACTTGCATAGCATATAAATTTGGACTACCTCAGAAGCCAGTGCAAATTTGCTCCAAATGTGGCACATGAACGCATTTACTCACGTAAGTAAATTTATATATACGTAAGTATTTCCACATATGTGTGCACTTGAACGGGGTTTAAATTAGCTAGGTCATAACAGGGGCGACAGGCTACTTGTTGGTACAAAAATATTAGACCTACATCAGTGCGTTAAATCAGTCGGCAAGAAAAAATTTCTAATCTGTACACTCATATCTTGGGAAAATATACAGTAATGTTGTGTTTTTGAAAGAGAAAGGGGGACTGACGTTGATTTAGGAGTATGTGAACCGTCCCACCCTACCCGAGTGTCTGTATTATTTTGTCATCAGAGTACAATGTTTTTAATACAAATGAAATCAAATACATGTATTTTCTAGAATTTATCGAATGTATTGTGGACATAATTGGAACCAGTAAATAGTGTAGAACACTGTGGAAATAAGATACAGCTAGCTATTAGGATAGTACAAATATAGACATAAACATATCTGGTGAAAAAAAAAAACTCCTCGAGAAAATGAACTAGCGGTAATACTTTGTTTTCCAGAAATAGTATTTATCTAGGAAATTTTTTTTCGAGAAAAACGAACTAATATTTCGTTTCGTGAGATCATAAATTTTCCGGCCATAAAATAACTCCCATAAGCGTAAACTTGACAATTTCCGCTCTACTGACTTTTTTGTACATCGTTGCGTGTATTTCAAAATAATTACTCCCATAATTTCGAATCTGTTGTCCTTTTTGTAGATGTTTGCAAGCCGAACATTTTTGCTACTTTCACTTTCTCTCTGCAATTATAATTTTCAAGATAATGAGCAACAATAGCCAGAAATTCCACTAAAAGGGGAAATAACTCCCATAGGCCTTCATCTGAAAAGTTTTTCTCAAGCTTATCAAACCTACTTTTTCTTAGTTAAACCTAGTTTTTTTCCTACTGTTAATGTGGGTTATTGAGAAAAAGCAGGTTTAACAAGAGAAAAATAGGTTTAACTGAAAACTTTAGGTTTCACACAAAGTTATTTTGGCATGCTTTCTCAGCTAAACCTAGTTTTTCCCCGATTAAATCCAGTTTTTCACAGCATCCCACTTAACTGAAGAAAAACAGTATTTATATGATTTGGATTTAAATATAGTTTTTCTCAGTTAAATCAATTTGTTTTTCTCCAGTTTATGTGGTTTAAGGGAAAATTGATTAACAAGAGAAAAACTAGTTTGAAACCGTATCCCAGTATAAACTGGGAAAACTAGGTTTAATTGGAACTCATTAATGTTATTTTGGGATGCCATAAAAACATAACCGGGTTATATTTCTATAATAAGATATACGTGACCGAAGTAATTTTTATATGTTTTTTTTAAAATATATTTCTAAACTTTTCTAGAGGTAAGGGTCAATTTTCTCTATGTGTATGGTTTCTACGTAGAATAAATGACTGTTTATTCGATGGGGTCACTTTCTAAGTTATACCGGAGGATCCCGAGTCTGCCACTGTCGTACTGGTGAACCTTCTGACTAATGAACCATCGGATTGTTGAACCTTCGCACTGGTAAACCTTCGGATTGTTGAACCTTCGGTCTGGCGAACCTTTGGATTGGTGAACCTACGGACTAGCGAACCTTGTGCCACGTGTTTGGTAGATATATACCTTGCCGGTTCGCTTCTTTTACATCTTGTCCAAGGTAAATTTACGTCTGGCCTATAATTTCAATCAATCTACATGTAAATTAAATCATAACGGAGGTAACGGTTTAGCTTCCATGCATGGTATCAAAGCAAAGCGTCATGTTTTACCTGTATTGTTCAGTATAGTTCTAGTTTTTGAGAGAAACCAGATGTGCGACTTTTTCTAATCTCGATCATACCAACTATCATGCACCAAAAGTGTAATACGAATAAATCTGATAACCAGTCGTAAACGCTTGGCATTTTGCCTATTTTAAATGTATATATCGCAGACGTGGTTGTACATTTTACAATGCTATAAATATATCTTTTAATATGTAGATAACGTTTTCATATGTAACACTTCACAATTCTGAAGTATAAGCCAGACATTGGGTTGGTATACACCTCAAGTTGTTACCGTTGTGTTTCCAGTGACGTTTTGTATTTTCTGATCGACATTAATGGAAATGAAGGATATTATATATCCCGGTCATCGGATGTCAGTGTCTGAAGTGTTACTGGGATGTTACACGGGAGATAACTAGTTCAAGATTCGTTAACCGAACGACAACAGGCAGAGACAACACACAGACTATTATTGTAAGTAACAGTTACAGTAGTAAATATCAATATAGCCATATACATCTTACGGATGTATAATATCTTACGGATTTTTGAAAAATACTCTATGTTATCGTGTATAAAATATGCTCTATATTATCGAAGCTGCATTTCTATTCTATTTTAATTGTGGAACTCAGCCTTACTGAATCGGCTCGTTTACTCCATGGTTAATTCGTGCAACTTTCGAGAAAAAACTAGGTTTAGTAGTGAATAGCAACGTTATACTCATTAATGTGATTTTAGTGTAACGGTAGCAATTCGAATTATTTGGAGAAATGTTAAGTCAAAATCGCATTTATACTCATTAATGTGATTTTAGCGCATTTTAACCTAGTTTTTTTCATATAAACTAGCCTATATGCATGAATTGTATTGGGCGCCGTTTTACTTTTTAATACCATTTAATGATATCACTCATTCAATAAGTGATATCACCAATTCAATTAGATGATATCACTTATTCCAATACATAATATCACTTTTGAAAATTCGAATGAGTGATATCACCTATTCGATTAAGTGATATCGTCTATTCGAATAAGTGATATCAGTTATTCAAAATGAATGAGTGATATCACCTATTCGAATAAATGATATCACTTAGTCGAACAAGTGATATCACCTATTCGATTTGTAAAGTGACATCTCCTATTCGAATAGGTGATATCACTTATAAATCAATGCCAATGAATGCTCCCAACACGAAAATAAAAACATATTCTTGGGTGTAACAAAAATATTGGTAGTGTTATCTTGGGCATTATAATTATTTATTTATTTTTCTGTTTCCTTACATTTGGTCTAAGTAATCATATAGGGTGTTTTAAGTTTATCCGATTATAAAACAATTTTATGCGGAGCTCATACCATGGTCTGTTTGCAAATTTGCATAGGTGATACCACCAATTCGATATCAGTTGTTCAGTTTTATAAGTGATATCACCTATTCGAATAGGTGATATCACTTATAAAAACGTATAAAGTGATATCACCTATTCAATAAGTGATATCACCAATTCTAATGGGTGATATCACCTATTCGAACAGGTGATATCACTTATTCTTTTTTATAAGTGACATCACTTACTAGTATTCGAATAAATGACATCACCAATTCGAATAGGTTATATCATTTATTCGAATACGTGATGCCATTTATTCGGTATTTCAATTAGAGATATCACCCATTTGAATAGGTGATATCACGTAAAACGACGCCCTATAGAATTGTTCCTTACACCTCAAATCATTTGGATGTTCATAAACACAATTTCCGTATCAGCTATTTCATCCAATTCTAAAGAAATACCCCGGATCATATCTCTCTCTGTGTCTCTCTCTGTCTCTCTGTCTCTCTCTCTCTCTCTCTCTCTCTCTCTCTCTCTCTCTCTCTCTCTCTCTCTCTCTCTCTCTCTCTCTCTCTCTCTCTCTCTCTCTCTCTAAAGACATCGCATAAGTACTTGGAAGTGAAAATATGTTCTATCTTTGTTACTACAGCTTTTTTTCAATTTCGAAATGGTCATATATCAACAAAGATTGAGCCCGTATTTTCAAAGGTAAAATGGTTTCACTTTCAAATTCTAATCGTTAAAACGCTCTGGCATTGATAGTGAATACATCTAATCTTGACAAGGGACATGTATAGGTACGGTTATATGTACTTTTTGTGACAATTTGAAAGGTACGTGTATTTAATGTTTCTCCATTTAAGCAACATTTTCTCTGAACTTTTATTCAATAACTTTGATGGTTATATAAATACCGACTTAATTGGTAAAACATTTTGCAATAGTTGAAAATACCATGTTTGATAGTTTGATAGTTTATTAAGCTTTAAGCCATCTGGCTTATCAGCATAAATACATATACAATATCATGTAAACACAAATATAATAAATCACATTTACAATCAATATTTAAATACTGTGAGTGGAGTGTAAGTAAGTAAGTAAGTTAGTAAGTAAGTTGGAGGCTGAACACTAATTTTGCCTCGACCTTTCCCCCACACCTTTTTTCAAAAAGATTGCTAAATTACACAGTTGCTTCTTATTGTGAACAGATAACAGCTGTATTAATTTGAACATAGAAGATCTATGCCAATAGTACTTCTTAATGTATTCTCTTCTGAATTGTGTATAAAAAGGACAAACTAAAATGAAATGATACTCATCTTCTACCTGGTTACAATTACAATTATGACAATTATGTAAACTTAAACCACATGTTACTTGTCAATTATAATCATTAGATGTCTGTACTAGATATGTCTACATTTGTATACTGATACACCCCATGCATTTTAAAATTATACTCGTTAAGGCCAGACATAAAATATTCTCTGTTTGCCGTTTACTGGCTCTACCCTTTTACCTATGGGTAGGTAGGTAGATAGATAGGTAGGTAGGTAGGGAAATAATTTTATTTTATTGGAAATTTTTCTGTCATTGTGCAGTCGGTCATTTTCTGTACAAATTGTAATGAAAATAATTGTAAATGAGGACACATTAAATATTCCATAAATGTTTGAGACAGACATGAGAAGAGAGAGGTTATTTGTTAAATTTCAATATGTTTTCAGTGTACAACAATTATCTATCGAATCTTTAAAGAAGACAGGTGTATAAATTTAATTGATCTCATTTTACTAGATTTGATATGGTTTCTACACGATTTTATGTTTGCTTTAACATTATTCCCTTCAGCTTCCATGAAAGGAGGATTCATATCAAACAAATTTACACAGGTGTTTCATAAATTGTTTATCTAAGTTAAACATGTGTCATACAGGATTTTGGGTTTCCTATTTTTATAAATAGTATTCGTAAAGAAAATACAGGTGTCATTCTGGGATATAGCTGTAGTTTAGGCCGAACTTTATGTCCCGATTTTAAGCAATTTTTTAAGTGAGTAAAATTTGAATAAATCCCTTTGGAGATTCGGTCGTGTTGCCCCGCCAAACAGAATCGCCAAAGGGATTAGGGTAAAATTGCTTAAAATCGGGCAGAAAGTTCGGCGAACTCATTTATGTCCTAATTCTGTAGATGGGTTGTTAATATGGTTTAGTCCTGATTGTCCCACTTTTTGAAATTCGTTTGTCCTGATTGTCCCACAGACCTTGTCCAGATTGTCCCACAAAAATCGGAGTTAACTTTGATTGTTAAAATAACAACTGAATTTCAAAAAGTGGGACAATCAGGACAAAACGAAGTATATAGTTTACCTGTTTGCTTAAGCAAATACGCAAGAAAATATGAGAGATGTCACCAATATGCAAACTATAAATAAGCAAGAAATATATTATATTTGAGTTCAATTTTAAAATTGATTCAGGTAAAATTTATTTTTTTCTAAGGATAATACTTCTTTTATCATTGTTCTAAGAGAGAATTTTTGTACCAACTGAACATTTACAAAATAAAAAAAAATTGTACATCAACTGCAAAATCAGTTTTTATAAAAAAAAAATTATAAAGAATTTTGAAATATATTTAATGAATTTTTCTATAAATATCTTACAATAAAAATTGAAAAAGATTAGAAGTGTACTGATTCAATTTTATGAAAATTAACATTTGAAAATATTAATAATCATTTATTGAATTTAATTCAAAAATTATTTAAATTTTTTTTTTTTATCTTTTTGTTAATATTTTGCTTTACTTACGTGTCTGTAAGCATATTCATTTATCCATTTTTTTCCCCACAAAAATTATTGATTAGACCTATCTCCTAATTATGTTTATTTCGATCTATCATTTGATAAATGGTCTTTTTTGGAAAATAGATAATACCAATATTAATGTAGCAATTACCTATACACAAAAGCTGATCCTTAAACTTTCAAATTAGAAAATAATCTAGGAGTCTTATCAGTCCTTAAGTAATAGTTGATATTCAAGTCTGTGATGACTGATCAAAGAAGCTAAACAAACAATGAGGTGGAAGCTGACTGGATATGTCTCATGTGCTATATAAGCCATAATTTTACTATATAATAAGTTTCTCCAGTAAAAAAAGATGACATATACCTGGGACCTGTGTTATATACAATGTATATATCTCTGCTTATGATAAGTGCTTATAAATGTGTGTTGTATATCGTAAATTTGAAGTGTAGTGACAATTAAAAATCCATTGGAAATACAAATTACTCAAGCAAGGACATAAACACACACACACACACACACACACACACACACACACACACACACACACACACACACACACACCCCATCTCTCTCCGTGCCTCTCATGGACGAGTGGCAGTTAATTAGTCATCAAGACAAAGCAAGCAAGGTTTATCAGACTTATATGTTCTTGTTCTTTTTTTATTTTTGTTGTTTTTTTTTCAACCAATAACATGTTTAAACCTAAAATTTCATTGTTCTGTAAATTTGCTGTTATAAGGTTGGGTGTACTAACGTCAGCTAAAATATTTATCAGTTCCTCTTCAGGTGTAATGATTATTTTTTCTTTAAATATTTATCGTTTGGAATCAAAATATAACAATATAGATCTACGGTTAAATTGGTCACATAGAAGTTCAATATATAGAAGTAAGTAAGTCAGATACGTCAAAGAAGTCAAAAGGCTTGGTTCGATGTTTAACCAGTGATTCAGGTGAATTCATGAACACCAAAATATAGGCTTCTGGAAGTAAAATAAAAATGTCACAGCAAAATGATATGTATGGAGAGTAGCCTATATTATAAAGTAAATAAAGTGCATTGTCTTTTCCTTTTTTTATTTTTGAGGGGGGAGGGGAGCTTTAAATTAAATTTTCATTTCAGATAATTATTCAATTGTTCTTTTATCTTCATCTAATAATTTCTGTATGGCTATGGAAGTGTTAAAAACATATACAGAAAGCTGGTATCGGCTAATTTATTTTCTGCTGTAAATGTGTACTCAATTTTCAAAAATATATCTGCAGGATGACCGAGTTTCTTCCCCTTAGAAAGTAGCTAATCTGTCATGTGTGTCGAAATTTACTGTTAACTTTTACGTCAGTAAATTAATACAATCTTTCATTTGAAGTGTTCTCAGTTACTATGTTAATGTTAATTCCCTCATATTTTGTGTTAGTGAAATTGATTCCAAAATAATTCTACGTTAATAACCGATAGTAAAATGTCAAATCATACATCGTATGATACGAGAGAGTATTTCGGTCACTGGGAGAGAAACCCAGAAATGACCTCTACGGCTCTAGTGACTTGCAATGGTAGGACTCTCGTAAACAAGATAATTGCAACATGAGTACATCTCAATATTTTCACAAATAAACAGTCAGTTTAATTTTTTTTTTAATTATTTTGAAATTAACAAGTTAAGAAATATCCTATGACTGGTGCGAGTCCGACCATCCAGCGTCACTGAACATTTCGGGTTAGGAAAGCCATTAACGCCCTTGATCGGAACTCTTCATTTCCGGTAGGTATAAAATGGCGTCTGTTTGGAGACGCTGTATACCAGTTTTTAAAAATCCCGTGTGCGATTAATAAGGACTTATTTGCCTTAGTACTATTTTTAAAAAAAATTTCATGGTGTGATATATGATCACAAATTTTGTTTTTGACCTTCTCGATAAAAATGCCAAATTCAACGCGAACTTGACCCGGGACTGTTAGACGAAAGTATTTTTGCTCAAAGTATGTGTAAATTTGACCTATTTGTACTTACACATATGCATTACCATAATATGCATTACCATAATAGCTGTGCTCGCGATAATATGAATTAAAGCAAAGCCTTGAAAGCGAGCGCAGCTTGGTCATTGTTTGAACAATTTTTAAAAGTAAAACTTCTTAGTGAAATACCCATGTATCGATACATCTGACAAATGTTAATAATGATATGCTGCTCCACCGATACCACATTCAATCCAATAATCATCCATGTCCCTATTTATAAGCTTATAAGTACCCCTCCCCTTTATACACATGATAACGTACCTTTCCTAGCCAATTGACAAGGCAATGTGGACCACAAAAACGTAAATAACAGTTATCTCTAGCCCCATACAACACAAGAATGTCAATAGGTGTCCACTGTATTAACTACAACAATTTTACCACTGGCCTTTGTAAGAAATTAAATGCTTTTCTTCAGTTAGCCCGGATTACCGTTGTGATTGCAGAAGGATAAATCTGTCGCTGAAAGGGGACCTGTGGTCCCTCGAAAATAGTACAGACGAATGCGTAGTAATTTATATATACATACAACCTCTTCTATTTGGAGGTAATAATTATAGGGGACCAGAGGTAACCCAATGTCATTTCTATAGGTATGTGTCTATAAGGGACCAGAGGTAACCCAATGTCATATCTATAGGTATATATCTATAGGGGACTAGAGGTAACCCAATGTTATATCTATAGAGGACCAGAGGTAACCCAATGTCATTTCTATAGGTATGTGTCTATAGGGGACCAGAGGTAATCCAATGTCATATCTATAGGTATGTATCTATAGGGGACCAGAGGTAAGCCAATGTTATATCTATAGGTATATATCTATAGGGGACCAGAGGTAACCCAATGTTATATCTATAGGGGACCAGAGGTAACCCAATGTCATATCTATAGGTATGTATCTATAGGGGACCAGAGGTAAGCCAATGTTATATCTATAGGTATATATCTATAGGGGACCAGAGGTAACCCAATGTCATTTCTATAGGTATGTGTCTATAGGGGACCAGAGGTAACCCAATGTCATTTCTATAGGGGACCAGAGGTAACCCAATGTTATATCTATAGGGGACCAGAGGTAACCCAATGTCATATCTATAATATGTATCTATAGGGGACCAGAGGTAAGCCAATGTTATATCTATAGGTATATATCTATAGGGGACCAGAGGTAACCCAATGTTATATCTATAGGGGACCAGAGGTAACCCAATGTTATATCTATAGGGGACCAGAGGTAACCCAATGTCATATCTATAGGTATGTATCTATAGGACCAGAGGTAAGCCAATGTTATATCTATAGGTATATATCTATAGGGGACCAGAGGTAACCCAATGTCATTTCTATAGGTATGTGTCTATAGGGGACCAGAGGTAACCCAATGTCATTTCTATAGGTATGTGTCTATAGGGGACCAGAGGTAACCCAATGTCATATCTATAGGGGACCAGAGGTAACCCAATGTTATATCTATAGGGGAACAGAGGTAACCCAATGTCATATCTATAATATGTATCTATAGGGGACCAGAGGTAAGCCAATGTTATATCTATAGGTATATATCTATAGGGGACCAGAGGTAACCCAATGTTATATCTATAGTGGACCAGAGGTAACCCAATTTACTAACTTTATATATGTTCGATAGGAGACCAGGAGTAACCCAATGTTCAAATCTCCCGCTTCTCGATATTTCATTAAAACTTGTGTGTAACCTTTCCCTCTATTTTACTTCCCTGATAACAAATATAATTTGACTGTTCATTTAGTAACATGATTCTTTCATTGTATAGATTATATAATAAGTACCAACGTCTTTAATAAATTATTATAACTATCTTTTCAAAACATTAATATTATATTTAATCTTACTTTCATTTTATGGTTTCCGGAAGTGTTGAACTATTTTTATTTGCGTAGACGAACGACATTTGTGTGTGATATCAGGGGGACCAGAGGTCCCCATTGAGCGACAGAATTATCCTTCTGCGCATTTATTCGGGCCTTCTCGATTATGTTCTTCATACGTTAATCCGGTTTTCGTATTTACCTTATGTATAGTAAAATATGTAAAGAAATTGAAATATTTTTACTCTTTAGCTCATTAATTTTATTTTGTATAAAGAAACCAAAGAGACTCTTAAAACATACAACAGTGGATTACTTAGTTGACCGCCAAATTACTGGAATGTAGCAGGACAGAAAAAAATGTGCAGACAGACCGCGAATCCAATCCAGGACCTTCGTAACATTTGCAGGGCGCTTTTACCCATTGTGCTATCGGGGCTATCTATGTATTATCGAAACCGCAAATATCATTGAGGAACATTTTAA
This sequence comes from Atrina japonica, assembly GCA_030159075.1. Classification (NCBI taxonomy): domain Eukaryota; kingdom Metazoa; phylum Mollusca; class Bivalvia; order Pterioida; family Pinnidae; genus Atrina; species Atrina japonica. The sequence goes on along the minus strand of BROG01000457.1, from coordinate 546,518 downwards.
CTGGCGATAATAAAAGCAGGATTATAACGGTAATCCGGGCTAATTCGAAAGTTCCCTATTCCAACTGAATGCATCGTAGTGTGTCGGACTAACGGGGTATTGAACTAATGGTGCGTCGAACTTTAGAATGCATTGCCATCACAAATTAACTTATGCCTACGTTAGATCTAGGCCTATATTTTAACCAAGACAACCGAGTGTCGAAGAAGCACATGCAATTCGAGGACGTAGTCGGATATTAGTGCTTGCATTCATTTTTAATTCTTTACATTGGCAATTCGAGACACGTGCCTGGTTATAATCACCTGTATTATAATTAATAAACATTTAGCGGTCTTCTATGTGCCTTTCCTCTTCTCTAGACAGATTACCCTCACTGAAAACATTAGTAACTGTTCACTCGAGATGATATGAAAGACATAAATCCCTCTTTTTTCGTTCGAATTTAAATTTATTTCTGACATTTGGAGTAGATTTCGCCATCCATCCGTCGAAAGGGTGTTAGATTGTATTAGTTCCAGAAAAATATTCAGATTATTTTGACTCTCTCGTACCTCTCTTATCAGATTATCTGGGGACAGTCAATGTAGAATCTAGTCATTCTTGTAATGACTTACCAAAAGAGAAAATAAAGCATCTTCAATTGTAAAAACTATAAAACTGATTGTTTTAACGGCGGATAACATAACTTTATACTTCATAACATTAAAATAAGAGTTGTTTGATTAGTCGACCTATGAGTTTGAAAAATTAGATTATATAATGTTTAGTCACACTTGCTACCGTAGAAAAAACTGTAGATTGTATTCTTTGACATCAGTAGTTTTACCCTTTGACGAAATCAAACGTATACAGGAGAGACAAATATATATCATAATTCAATGATAAGTATGTGTAGTATCTAGTATCTATATATTTCATATAAAACCACATTTTTTTCAAAATGAATATTTCTTATTCATTTTCAGTAAAATTTTCACCATTGATATTTTGACGTTTCTGTGTTTGTTTTGTTATGGATTATGGTTGTTTCTTTTGTAGCACTGGTATAGGTTTTGTCGGATACAAAGTTGAAATATATAGTTTTTGATATGTATAAATAGGATATTGTTGTATAAAGAATTAAATGTTTAATGCTAAATCTTGGAAACAGAAAAATTTTAACATTATGAGCAAATATACAAGGAAATTTAATATATATTAGATATTTTGAGTTTATGGTATAATGAGTTTATTTAAAGTCGCCTTTGAAAGGATCCTTCATGGATGATTTGATAAAATGTGGTTTTATATCGAGAAGAAAAAAAGTGCCCTCATTTCTGTCACCTCGCTGTAGATCTACTGTATTTTGTATACCATAATTAATCTTTTCTAAACACAAACTAATAACATCAAGTAATAAAATGTACATGTACGTTCTATTTTTTCTTTTTTTGCTTCACTTTAGTGCATCTGTCTATCTATCTATCTATCTATCTATCTATCTATCTATCTATATATATATATATACATAGGCGTCGGAACCAGGGGGGGGGCTAGGGGGGCTTAGCCGCCCACTTTTTTGGCAAAGATAGAAATAGGTGTTGAAAATTAAGGCTTAGCGCCTAGATGTTTCTGGCGTGTGTGTGTTTTAAGTTGGTTTAGCCCCCCACCACTTTCAATTTGCTTCCGACAGTGTTGTATTTATATATATATATATATATATATATATATATATATATATATATATATATATATATATATATATATATATATATATATATATATATATATATATATATATATATGAGAACAATCGCAATAATGCCGCGAAATTGATTGGCAAAATCTCACTCATTTGAATTTTCAGAAGTTGGCAGGCGGGCCTGAATACGGTAGTATGAACACTGTTATCAAGGAACATATACATTTTGCAGCACTACCTTTTACCAGCGATATATAAAGCTTTATATATCGCTGCTTTTATATTTTATATCTTGAAAGGTGATATTATGCAAAAAAGGCGTTATAACGACTTTTTGAAAGGCGTTATTACGCCAAAGAAGGCCTTATAACAACTTTTAAAAGGCGTTACTATGATTTTTGAAAGATGTTATTACGAGTTTTGAAATGCGTTATAACACAAATAAAAGCTATTCTAAATAGCACGTTTAATACGCCTCTTTTATGTTGGGCATTCGAAAAAAACTTGACATATTTGAGTTTCAACAAACCTTACGTCACCGAGAACCGGAAGTTCGTAATGTTGACGCTTGGGGATACTGGTATTAAATGCATATCATTTTAAATCCCACCTCCCAGCTACTTTAAATGCATCTCTAAAGGTTTGTACAAACAACAGAGTGTCAACAGTAACTCTTCATGAGACATTTACACTTCATAGTAAATACAATGCCAAAGGCCCAAATAAAGAAACACGGGAAGCCCAGACGGCTCTTGTTTAAATTAAATGAAAGTGAACATCAGAAAATCAAAGATAAGAGCAAGTAGAGAGTGATTAGGCCTATAGTGAGAAAGGAAGCAAGAATTAGAGTGATTATGAGCAGAGTGAGTCTGGATGAAAGTCTCTTGCAAGAAGTTGTTATAGAAATATAGAGTGAATATTCATGATTAAAATCATTTTATTCTACATTGATTTAAAATTTGTTTTGACACAAAATGAATTATAATTTATGTTCAGATTTTGTCCCGGACCGGCTGATTTTCATTCGGAGTCTGGCAGATCCTTGCTGATACCCAGTCGAAATGTCTTGTTACCTAAAACGATTTCAACATCTCTGATTCAATCGATTTTGGTACTAAACCATCGACATAGACATGTGCCAAATGTGAAGATAATTTTTACTTTTCTCCATATATTTCATATAAAACCACATTTTTTCAAAATACTATTACTGTCATTTCCTTTTCAATTTCAATAAAATTTTCACTATAAAGTATTCATGTGTTGACGTTTCTGTGTGTTTTTTAAAATGTAAATTACCATTGTTTCGTTTAAGAGTACTGATGAGTTTTGCAGGATACAAAAATGTTATTGTCTCTTTTCAGTATATGTAAATAGGGAATAATGACATATTAGAATTTAATTTTCTTATAAAATTCCCGAATCTTGAAAACGGAAAATTTGAACATTATGAGCTGATACACAATGGAACTGTTGAATATTTTAAGTTTTCTGGTTTAAGTTAAACCAAAATTGATTTAGAAATTAATTAACATGAATATTGTGAAAATTTGCAGAATTATATGAAATATACACGAGAGAAAAAAAATTATCTTCACTTTTGGCACTATACTGTACATGTATATGAAGCTTTACCGACACGCTAATATATGATTGTGTGATCATGTTCGATACTTCATTCTTTGGGAGTTCTTGTGGGAAAAAATCTAGAAATTATTTTCTAACCCATACATTGTTTATATCCCAATATAGTACACAATAGAGGAATGCTATTCCATTTCTTCCGAAAATATATACATACTTTTTTATCATATGTCTAAAACAGCGATAAAAAACTAAGTTGCTATAATATAAAAGTTGAAATTTTTATTTAACTGAAAAGGTATGCTAAGATTATCCCGATATCGAATTTTAAATATGTTTTGTGACAGTATATTAAATCTTTTGAGGTGTGGTGGTATTAGTTTTTACGCGTCTGTGCAGGCTTATGGCTTCCATACCACTACACCTGTTGATCGGCTGATTTGAAACCATAAAGCAATTCTATTATTTTGTCGTTCATTTGTTGCTATCAGCATCACACGTTTTGATATAACCTATGAGTGAATGTTATAATCGTTTCCATTGTTTATACGCCTGTCTTAAAATTCTGGAATATAAAGTCACGTGTCAGTTTTGTTTTATAGTCAAGGACCACTAATTGATATCAAATTATGAAACGGGTGGGTTAATAAATTTGACTGTACATGTATATGAAGCTTTACCGACACGCTAATATATGATTGTGTGATCATGTTCGATACTTCATTCTTTGGGAGTTCTTGTGGGAAAAAAATCTAGAAATTATTTTCTAACCCATACATTGTTTATACCCCAATATAGTACACAATAGAGGAATGCTATTCCATTTCTTCCGAAAATATATATACATACTTTTTTATCATATGTCTAAAACAGCGATAAAAAACTAAGTTGCTATAATATAAAAGTTGAAATTTTTATTTAACTGAAAAGGTATGCTAAGATTATCCCGATATCGAATTTTTAAATATGTTTTGTGACAGTATATTAAATCTTTTGAGGTGTGGTGGTATTAGTTTATACGCGTCTGTGCAGGCTTATGGCTTCCATACCACTACACCTGTTGATCGGCTGATTTGAAACCATAAAGCAATTCTATTATTTTGTCGTTCATTTGTTGCTATCAGCATCACACGTTTTGATATAACCTATGAGTGAATGTTATAATCGTTTCCATTGTTTATACGCCTGTCTTAAAAGTCTGGAATATAAAGTCACGTGTCAGTTTTGTTTTATAGTCAAGGACCACTAATTGATATCAAATTATGAAACGGGTGGGTTAATAAATTTGATTTTGCTAACTAAAGGGTTCATTTAAACTCTACCTTGACAACACATATTCATAATTATGTTTAATATCATAAAAAAATTAAAATATCTTCCAAAGTGGGTCGAAGAAGGTGAAAAAAACTAAACAAAAATATCTTCTAAGCTTAGAAGAAAAAAAGAAATTCAAACTTTATTAATAAACTGTAACAAAGCTGAAAAATAATAACGGAAAAAATAATCACAGATCAACAAGAAATTAGTGTCAGTAGTTGAATCTTTCTGTCAATGTTTTTATTCAAATCATGACGATAACTTAAAGATGTAAACCCTATAATTTCTCTTATTAACCAAGATGATGTAAATGAATATAATGTAGGGCCTACCTGTATCTATGTCAGAAAATCTAGATGGACAAATTACATATATAAATAATGAATCTATTAAAGCATTTTCTGGTTAGAATTTTTTACAGCACTAATTGAATTTATCGATCTTTACCTCTCAACCATAAAAATGAACGAAGTGGTTCGTGTCAAGTACTGCATGTGCATACCCTTCCTTCTAAAAAAGTCTAGATTTGCTACTGCATTAGAAGGAACATATATAATATATGTGTTATTAATATCTGCTAATAAGGCTAAATATACTTTTTTCAAAGCAGTTCTAGGTCAACATGCAGTCATAGATAACTTGGTCATAGTGAGGGAAAAAAATCCAGGCCTATAGGAAAGAGTAATTCATACAACTACAACAGAGGAAAAATGCATTTCAGGGGGCGGGACAAGGCCACAATATACACATCTGACTTTTGTCTTCCTTTAATAATCAAGAATTAATATATATATATATATATATATATATATATATATATATATATATATATATATATATATATATATATATATATATATATATATATATATATATATATATGAGATTTTGAGAGTATTGATGAATCAATAACACAATCAGAATGAAAATAGGCAATATTATTACATGGGTATTTATACGCCTTGCTTTCAGCACTTTCAGTACTTTATTGCATTTTAATTGTGGTATTTATTAAATGTATTTCCATTTGAATTGAAGAAGTGTCTAATTTTAGAATTGAAAGTTTTTTTACTTTCTCAGACATTAGTATTAGATTCGAGTTGTACTGATGAATTTTTATTTACAAAAACACTTCTTTGGAGCATTTGCATTGGACTCGATCTTCAAAAAACTTTGGCACTGTTAAAATATTTATAAACATCATCTCAGTTTTACAATCATATGCGCAAAAATAGTTAGACAATGATCTCTAATGTAAAGACAGAGATTGTAGGTAAAACGTTGAGTGATGAGCTTTTCCTTAAAATAAGTAAACACGCTCGTCACTAATCAGGAATGAATAACTTTTACTGACTTGAAAACAAACTTATGTAATCATAACCATGTCCTTGACAAATTAGGTTTGTGTTTTACTACGACGAAAGAAAAACATTATAAATCAGACATAAAAAACGGAAGCGAACGTTAGAAAGAATTAAGATTTAAAACACAAATTTAAACAGTTACTGATAACATCTTTCAAAACACTTTCCTCTCAATTTAACAATTCGGTTTACCGGGGTTCAGGCTTCCTGAGATGATGTTGTGTTCGACTGTAACAGATAGTTTCTTCCTCTGGATAATATTAATATTCAAAAATTTGTTTTTACATGTTATTTCCTTGTCTCTTTTTGGAGATGTTTTGTTTATCTATTTTGTTGGGTTTTCAATATCACATGAATAGTTTTTATTATTGCTTTCAGTCTTATTTCAGACATTTCAAAGTCAATCAGGCACAGTTATGTGAAAAAAAACTTTAAAATTTCGAACAAAATGGATTTATGATTTGGACATGTTGTTTTCGCTATGGGACTAAAAGTGAAAAATATCCTTATTGTTCTATATAATATTCCTGAAAACGGAAAAACCTTATCCAGCTACTTTTTAAAAGCAAGCGATTTTCATTTTCTCTAATCGCCAATTTTTATTTTGTTACTATAGATGTATAAAAGGACTAAATTTTGAATTCATTTTTCGATTGAAAAGGTTAATTTCGAGATTACCAATGTTTTTTTCTGCAAATTTCAGACCACAAATTTACTTTTTCGAGATAAAAACTTTGGGATATCCGGAGTAAAAGAAGTATAAATATATAGGGGAAAAACATCTGGAATTTCTGCTCATCCGATTTCGATATATCGAGATTCTTATAGCCACATGTCAGAATCATCGCTATTCTGTTTTTTGTGTTTTTTTTGTTTTGTTTTTGTTTTTTTTGCTGTAGAATCGTTAATTTTATATAAATCCCCTTCATTTCATTCAGTTACCTTAGAAGTCAATTCCGGGGACGTTATTGTAATTTGCGGGCCGTTATTATGATTTTTGACATTTTCGTAAGAAAATCACTCCTAACGGAATACACTTGGGACAATTTTAAGATCGGAGCTAAATTTGAAATATGACGAAAGATAGGCAACCATCATACTCGATCACTGGTAAGTACATTGACGTCGTTGATACTTTCAGATGGTAATCCGAATCTTGATAAATAATACAGCCTTTGCTACGACAGTCAGTTATTATATAAAGTGCATCGAAACACTTGATTCTGATAGCCTGTATAGCATGTTTAGCTTATTGATATGTAAGAAAAGTATAACCCAGTTAGTAAAGACACTTTTTACGTGCCGATACATTGCTGTCGGAAATAGTCGTGTGAAGAGTTTGTTTCGAGTTTCATGCAGCCTCGTTTTCGATTTTGCGTCACTATCATATTATGTTAATGGTTTATAAATAGATCGATGTGCCGAGTGTTTCACACGATTAATTAACTAATTAGTTGAAATAGGACTTTAAAAACAGGACGAAAGTTCATGCGAATACACATTAAGTGAGTACAAGAAAAGTTGATTTATGAACATTACTCCCTGGAATGTGACATCCTCAGTTTTGTGTTCTTTTTCCATACAACCGTCAACTAAAATGCCTCCAAAAATTTATTTCAATGACTTTTCAACTGCAACGAATGTTCAATTATTGTCTGGTAACTTTCTGTCAAAATGAGGCCAAATAAAATCCTATTTGGTGTATAAATAAAATGCAGTCGAAGGAAAAATCTAACAGATTTACAAATACCATATCATAGTAACGTCCCTTTAATGTCAGTTTGGGAAAAAAACCAATAAACATTTTATATTCAAATTGCCATGTAAGTTGGAGGAAAGGTTAGTATAGAAAATGAAATAATTACTTTATTCAGGTAAGTTTGTGCTTTAATTTTTTGGAGGAAAAACATTTAGTACCGCGGTTCCATAAACCCCATTGTACTATAGGAGTATATATGTGTACATGTATGTGTATGCATGTATTTGCACTTAATTATAAATTTGCAAGTATTTTAAAATATGATGCCTGTATATATGGTGTATGAAAATGTAGCGTATACGCATGTTCAAAGATGTACCATCAAACAGCCGTACATTCATGTCTTAATTACATTATTGTACAACTGAAGAAAATTAAAAATTAAAAATAAAAATAATGATGAGTTGAGAATCACGCATTATTAAAAATATTTTTTGTTTGTTTGTGTATGTATGCGTGCATGCGTGTGTGTGTGTGCGAGTGACTGTGCGTGGGTGTGATTGTTTTTATATGTGCTTGCTCGATTGTTTGTTTGTTTGTTGTTTAACGTCCCACTCAAGAATATTTAACTCATATGGAGACGTCACCAAATGCCGGTGAAGGGCTTCAAATTTTGGTTTCTGCTCGGCCATTGAGCAGTGAGGGTACTTTAACGTGCCGACGCCTACTGTGACACGGGACCTCCAGTTTTTACTCTCTCATTCGAAAGATAGGAAACCAACCTGCCGCCGGCGGGACTCGAACTCACGACCTCACGATCCAGGGTCGAGGGCGCTACCGACTGAGCCAGGCCGGCTCTGCTTGATCTATGTTTTGTGTGCGCGCGTGAAAGGTGGTGGTGTTACAATTCAACTTATAAACAAATCAATAAAACATTGGAAATATATGAACATGTGCGTATATGCGTGTGTAATTAAGTATGTATGTGCATGCACACGTTTTTGTGTATTTTTGTGAGTGCGTTGAATAGACGGGGGATGGTGGTGTAGAATTCAATTTGTAAATAATAAAATCAATGTTAAAACCGAAATAAATCGGAATGTGCGCATTCGCGGGTATATGCGTCATTGCATATATGCACGTGGTTTGTTTGCGCATCTACTCAAGGATATTTTTCAGCATATTTCCTACAAATCAACACTATATAAGACCTGAAGGATGACCATAATAATAAACAAATATGATCATTTTCAGTCAGGCCGGACACATTTTGAGGCTACAGCGACAATCTTTATAACCAAAGGTAACTTTCTTGAATTGTAGCATATAAAAATATTTTATCTCGATATATCAAAACCAAAAATAAAATAATGCTGGCAAATATTCTTTGAAGTAAGTTGCTATAATGTTAGAAAAAGTATGTCTTTGGTGAGGTAAATTCGTCAATAGGTCAATCAGGGATGTGGAACGAGATCATCTCTGGCCAATAATTTTCACATCTGAACTCGGTGTATGGAATTAACTGACCAGATGTAATCCCGTACCATACCCCTAAAGTCCAATGCTAGCGCTGGCGCTAGTACTAATAATACTGGCAGCGACTAGCATATATTACCTGTAAGTGTATAGCACTAATAATAACATGGAAAATGCATGCAGTACAAAAAACACTTTAACATTTGTGTTTTGATTGGCTTGGATCTTGCGTTTTCATATTTTGTATTTTATTAATCCCGTGCCACTTTTGTCTGACGGTTACGATAAGTAGAATATATTGTATACTGAGTATCCCATGATGAAAGTAAATAAAGATTATTTACATTAATACAATAGTACAACATAAATGATAATTATTTGTGTACACGTTCTCGTCGGTGATAGGTCAAAACGCTTCAATACTTACGAGCATTTAACCATAATTTGATAGATGAGATAAGAGAAATAACGCGTATGTGCATGTTTGTATATCAAAATTACAGAGATAGCGCACTTAAGAAACACCTGATCATGGTATTTAGATAAAGCGAACGAAAAGGTAATGAGGCAGTTTAAGAATAGATATTTTCAATAAAACCTTAAAGCCTTCAGGGTCGTTTCCAAAGTACCAAATATATATATATATATTGATTTTTGGAAAATGAAAGATGTGAGTTCACATAACGCAATAAGTGCGATAAATTGCACACATAAAGCAGTATATTGCTTAAATTAAAAAATAATTAATTACATAAAATCGATGATAAAGTACAGACGCCTATTGATGCAAAATGAAAAGGTATTGTCTCGAAATTGTTATTTATCGATCTCGAAATTATCAATTTAAATTCTCGGGATTATAATCAATAATACTCAGGATATAGATACAAATTTGGTGAATATCGGACATACACGGACCTCTGGAAATCCAAAGGTGGGATCAGGTGTTATGGAGGAGTAAGCATCCCTTGCCACCGGTCACGCCCAAGGTGAGTCCAAATTCAAATTCAAATGAAATAAGTGAGGAACACATCCTACTCACAATTAGTACAGACGTCTTAACAACCGCTATCGAATGGGTAAATAAACATTTCATTCAGAGAACGTTGACATCAAATGCGATTTTCGATACTCCTGGTGCCAATAACTTGTCGGTAAGTAGTTTACCTCTGTATATGAAATATTCATGTTTGAACACGCCCTGGCATAGCAGATCATTAGTGAGATAGAAACACCATATGCAGGTGGTTGCGGAATGTAACTACTTAAATGTGGAAAATATTCTGTCCGCGGTACGAAAGCCAGCCTCCAACACCCTCAGAATCAAATTCCTTGGTCGTCAGGAGAAAACTTTAAGTACTAGCAGATATTAGTGTATGAAACACTCGTTATAACATTAAGAAAGTATGCAGTATGACAATTATCATTTCTGTTTTGTTTGGCTTGAATATTTTCAATTCATATTCGTATTTCATAGATCCATTTCACTTTTGTCTAACTGTGATAGTAAGTAGAAGATATTGAGGTATAAGTGTGCGTCCCAGCGTGTATAGTTCTTGAAATCTTGTTTTCAAGTATCAGACATTTTATGAATTCTGTTGGACCGAACAATGGAATGTTTTGTTAACTGGTGTAAGACTGAAATGATTTTATCGGACAGATCTTTCGGTGTGATATTTTTCTGGTGGTAAAAGTAAAACAAAAGATTTTATACATTCATGCAACATCAATGAGAATTGTTTGTGTACACGTTCTTGTCGTTGATAAACGCTTTCAAAGTGGGGACAGATGGCAAATTTCATCGCTTTTATACATAATGTGATAGTTGACAGTAGAGAATCAACACATATATGCATATTTTTATAATTATTGAACAGCGCACTTTAGAAACACCAGGTGATTAATTTTTCAGATAAAACGACTGCAAAGGTGATAAGGCAGTTTTAGAGTAGATCAATAGAATGTCCAGGACATAGATACAAATCCGGTAAAAATGGACAAACACGGATCTCTGAAAACCAAGAGGTGGGATCAGGTGCCATGGAGGAGTAAGCATCCCCTGTCGACCTGTCACACCCGCCGTGAGTCCACAGTCAACTCCAATGAAACACGTGAGGAATGTATCCTCGTCACAATTGGTACAGACGTCTCAACAACCGCCAACGAAAAGGCAACTCAACATTTCACTTAGTGAAACAGAGCAGTCGCAAACAAGTCTATTATACCGACCGTAAAATTTGCGGAACGCTGACATTAAACGCGGTTTTCGATATCCCTGTGTCAATTATTTGTCAGTGAGTAGTTTACCTCTGTATATGAAATCTTCATATGTTGTACACACCCTGGCATATCGGATCATTTGTGAAATATAAACTCCATATGCGGGTGACTGAGGGATATTACTACTTAAATGTGGAAAATTTACGATGGGAAAGCCGAAATCGTCGCGTTTATCGTATAGATTAGTTGAATGAATATAAAAAGTTCCAGATACAAAAGTATAAATCAATAGAATGTCCAGGAAATAGATAAAAAATCCGGTAAAAATTGACAAACACGGACCTCTGGAAACCAAGAGGTGGGATCAGGTGCCAGCTTACATAACGCAATACATCAAAATAGTTCATCACCAATCAAAATGACTACTTGAGACAGAGCAGTGATAAAGTAAACGAGCATAACATAATTAAGAATATTTTACATATATCACATCAAACAAAAGGTAGAAAATCGAAATTCTTCTTATAATTTTTGTATCCATTGGAAATGCATGAAATGTTTTGTATTTTCTGATGAGCCGAAAAGACCATATCAATTCTACAAACAAAAACAATTTATAGGCAATGACAGGGACTCGCATAATTAATAAACATAATTTCACTATTACTGCCGTAGGACGGACACTGAAAGACCTAGCAAAGGAACTACAACTCCTTTGTCAACTTAATTATCATTAGTAGTATTAGAGGTGAATTGATGAAGTTTTATTGACAGAAATGATCGTCTTGAACATTTGTTTTGACCATATTTCTAAAGCTCTAACTTTTTAAAGTATTGTGAAAAAATATTCACATGTAATTTAGTAGTAGTAGTAATAATAATATCATTGATAAAAATAATGGCAGTGAGGTATGCTAATACAATACGTAAATAGATAAATTACTGTAAACGTCATCAGCTAAAGATTACACTTAATATTAACCATGTTATTTATGTATGCAAGGTGTGTAAGACTTTATAAAGTTAATTTATAGTTTAAAATATGTATATATTTAGTTAAAAATACGGGGTTTTCCCGTGTAAGAGCTTTTGAGGAGAAAGTAAATTTCATTCCCCATCTCATCTCCACATAAATTACAAATTCTATCTTCCACATTCATTCTAAAATATCTACATCCTTCTATGTTCATGTGACGTTCGATACAATGTACATACAAATTAATATAAGATTTGAATTAAAATGATCGATTGCATAAAAGTATTTGATAAAGTACGGAAACCTATTGGTGCTATAGGAAAAGGTATGATTTAGAATTTTCGAGTTTCGAGATATTGTCTAGAAATTTTGATTCGTCATCATCATCATCATTATCATCATCATCATCATCATCTAAATTTCTTAAAAAAGATCATATCTTGAAATTTCGAAATAATAAATCAATATTTTGATAAACTATTGTATGATACTATCATACAGATTTCGAGATCATGATATTTTTTACACGTGTGTTATATTACAAATTTATCTATGCTAAAAATAAATAAGTTTACTTACATTTAAACAAGAATTGAAGTTATAAATATAATACATAATAACAATGCACTTCAGTTACGAAGTCACCAGTGCAAAAAACAATGTTCACTGCCGTGACGGTTTTATCATTGTACCATATAAAACCATTAGGAAAGTGTACTTTCATCGTCAGTGGGGAAAATGTAAATCGACCACATTCTTATAGTGCATGATAAGTCATATGAATGACAGCATATCCAATTTGTGACAGTTATAACTGTGCTAGAACTGCATTGGAGAGGTATTTACTACTTATCAGTTCTGACGAGACAATAAGGTGTGTATGTGTATCATTGATCACTATTACGTCCCGAGTCGCGGAGCCATATTGAAGGACTTCTAACGGAAAAAAATAATTATTACCTGTTTATCAAATTGTTTAGTTCAGTGGATGAAAGATTTTATGAAAAACTTTTATTAAACTGCAAGGTAAGTCAAGATGAGAGAGAGAGAGAGAGAGAGAGAGAGAGAGAGAGAGAGAGAGAGAGAGAGAGAGAGAGAGAGAGAGAGAGAGAGAGAGAGAGAGCAATTATTTTAAATGTGTTAACAGTGCGCTTAATTAATTGAATTTTGTGTATTCGCTGAACTGAAATTGAAATTAATAAATCAACGGGGACAGGACAAGGTGTCGCTTGAGCTTGCTTGACTATAAGACTAAGATTTTGCTGTTTGTGCTTGTAGTTTATGGTTTACTAAATATTTTCTGTTAACTATTGTAGAAAAGCAAAAGTAAAAACCTTCATGTGTGAACCAAATACCAAATTGCCTCTCTCTCTCTCTCTCTCTCTCTCTCTCTCTCTCTCTCTCTCTCTCTCTCTCTCTCTCTCTCTCTCTCTCTCTCTCTCTCTCTCTCTCTCTCTGTTTTTATAATTATAGAAGCCTAACGGCGTCTATATAAAGGTATGAGATTTTAAGTAGTGTAATGTTCTTATCTGAAATATCAGTTTGTCATCCTGACCTATTCTAATGTAGCCACTGCAATGGTCATACACAGTTTAATGTTTATTTGATAATGTTTAATGTTGACAGCTCTGTGGCTACCGAAGTTATGTTAAATGTAAATAGTTTTAGTTAGTTAGAAATAAAGCATGTAATAGGACAGACCTTCTGGTGTTTATCTGTGTATGCTTAGAGCATGTTCTATTAAGACTAATAGAGACATTACATTGGCGACGAGGATTCTAAAAAAAAATCACTCAGAAATTTGGAAAAAAATATGGCCAAAGCACTGCAAGTAAATAGTATTAGTCATTTTGATGTCAGTGGAGATCAAACTAGTGTTTCACAAAGATGGATTAAGTGGACAAAATTGTTTGACATATATCTCACTGCATCAGGAGTCACAGAAAAAGCACAAAAACGCGCTTTATTTTTACGCTCAGCAGGAAGTGAGGTACAAGACATTTTCGATACCATTCCCGATTCAGGTGACGATTTAGAGACAGCAAAAACAAAATTAAACGAGTATTTGTTGCCAAAACGGAACATTGCTTTTGAAAGACACATTTTCACAAACGGAGTCGGAGACTACAGATGCATTTGTGACACGACTGCGCAAACTTGCTCTGACTTGCGAATTTGAAAACGTTGATGATAATATTCGGGATCAAATAGTTGAAAAGTGTAAATCGGTCAAACTTCGAAAAAGATTATTAAAAGAACAAGATTTAACACTGAAAAATGTCACAGATATCGCTCGAGCAGTTGAAATAGTAGATCAGCAAGCAGAGATGTTCAGATCAGAAGAGAAACTGTTAATAAGGCAACGGAAAACGAGTTACAAGCAAAAGGGTAACAATAAAAATGATACCACATGTTTCGATGTGGACGGAAGGGCCATATTGCGAAAGAGTGCATAGTAGCCAGAGATAAAATTTGCAATAAATGCGGGAAAAAGGAACATTTTGCAAAAATGTGTGGATCACATGTAGATAAACGAGCACAACACCAGAATCAGAGATTCAGGAGACAGTCAAATGTACGCTCAGTGGAAGAATCACTATCAGATAATGAATGTGCATTCGCAGTTGACAAGAAGAATACAACTGGAATGGTAAATGTCCATATAAACGGAGTTAAAGTAAACATGCTGATAGATTCTGGAGCGAGTTGCAATATTGTAAGTACAAAGGTATGGAAAGCAGTTAAGGCAACCAGTAAACAAAAACAACTAACCAGCAGCAAAAGAAAGCTGTATGCATATGGATGCAAAACACCGCTACAAATAAAAGGAACATTTGTTGCGACTGTTAAATTCGGCAAAATTGAAATGAGAGAAATTTTTTCAGATATAGACGGTGATCATGTAGCATTACTTGGGAGAGATACCGCGATAGCGCTTGGTGTTCTACGCATTGGAACCGATGACGACAATGTTAATATTGTACATAATGAAATGGATAAAATTATCACCGATAGAAAGAGAATTTTTGCTGGAATTGGTAAACTAAAGGACTATCAGCTGAAAATACATGTAGACGACTCGGTAATGCCGGTAGCACAACCTGTGAGACGACTTCCATTCAACTTCAGGAAAGACGTACGAAAAAAGTTGGATGAACTTGAACGACTCGATAAAATTGAGAAAGTTAACAATCCGTCAGCTTGTGTATCGCCATTAGTTGTTGTTCCTAAGAAAAACAACGAAATTCGCATTTGTGTAGATATGCGTCGTGCAAATACTGCAGTGAAACGTGAACGGCATCCAATCCCAACAGTAGACGAACTGTTGGAAGATATGAATGGGAGCAAGGTGTTCTCAAAACTTGATTTGCGATGGGGGTATCATCAAATTGAGCTAGACGAGGAGTCGAGGGAAATAACTACATTCGTGACTCATGATGGCTTGTACCGTTACAAACGTTTAATGTTTGGTATATCATCTGCATCAGAAATATATCAAAGGCTGATCGGTCAAGTATTACAAGGCTTTGAGGGCGTACGTAATTTGTCAGACGACATAAATGTTTATGGGAAGGATCAAGCTGATCACGACAGAAAATTAGCAAAAGTGCTTGACAAATTGCTTGAGAAAGGCATAACATTTAATCGTGAAAAATGCAAAATTGGGTCTGTCAAAAATCACGTTTCTCGGACATATCGTATCTTCTGAGGGTATTCAGCCGGGATCAGGATAAAGTTGATGCAATAGTAAGGACTAGAACACCAAACAACAGTTCAGAAGTAAGAAGTTTCCTTGGACTAGCAAATTATTGCGGTAGATTCATACCTAACTTCTCCACAATAGCTACACCATTACGCGAACTAACTAGGAAAAATGTTAGTTGGAGATGGACCAAGAGACATCAGGATGCATTTGACATGCTGAAAAAAGCATTAATAAGCGCCGATACTTTGGCATATTACAATCCTAAGGCAGACATTAAAGTTGTTGTAGATGCAAGTCTTGTTGGTCTAGGTGCTATACTGACACAGAAGCAACCCGATGGATCTTACAAACCTGTAGCGTATGCTAGTAGATCATTGACAGATGTCGAAAAGAGGTATCCACAAACAGAACGCGAGGCACTTGCATTAGTTTTTGGTTGTGAAAAATTTCATATTTACATACATGTATATGGAATGAATTTTGAGATTGTAACGGATCATAAACCGTTAACATACATTTACTCGACAAAGTCAAAACTGCCAGCAAGAATCGAACGTTGGATCATGAGACTGCAAAGGTACAAGTTCAAAATTACATATACTCCAGGTCCGAAAAATGCTGCAGATGTACTTTCGAGATTATGCCAGAACTGTAGGAGTCAACAATGTAACGTAGCAGATGAATATGCGAATTACATTGCAGAAAACGCTGTACCGAGAGAGTTAACTATTGAGGAAATTCGAAAGAAATCGTCAGAGGATCGGGAAATTACCGGAATAATGAGATGGATCAATACAGGTAAAGGAATACTAAGTGGACGTATCAAACCGATAGCATTGGAACTATCTGTAGTGAATGGCATAGTACTGAGAGGATCTCGCATATTGATGCCAAAATCACTTCAGAAAAATACTATTCGCTTAGCACATGAGGGACATCAAGGAATAGTCCGTACAAAACAGCGACCTCGTGAAAAAGTTTGGTGGCCAGGTATAGACACTGAAGCCGAAAAATATGTAAAATCATGCGCACAGTGTCAGTTACTTGTCAATAATCAAAGACCAGAGCCAATACGACCGACAAAACTACCGATTGGGCCATGGCAAGAACTAGCTATAGATCTAATGGGACCATTTCCAACAGGAGAACATTTATTAGTAGTTTTTGATTATTATTCAAGATTCCAAGAGGTCGCAATTATGAGGAAGATCACTAGTGAAATGATCATAACTCATTTGGAAAATATGTTCGCGAGGCATGGAATACCGTATAGTGTACGTAGTGACAATGGTCCACAATTTGTATCAAAAGAATTCAAACAGTATTTGTGTCTTAACGGAATTAAGCACTTGTAGCAATACGCGCCGCCAATGCAGAGGGAAAAGACTGGAAAAAGGAATTAACATATTTTTTGTTAGCATATAGGTCTACTCCTCATGCAACCAGCAGAACTGTTATATAATCGAAAAATTCGTACAAAAATGCCAGAAATTGCACAAGAAACAAAAGATGATAAAGTGAGAGAATATGATGCGAAACAAAAGGATAAATATAAGCAAAATGCGGATCAGAACCGAAAAGCTGTTGAAACAGATATTGTAGTAGGTGATACAGTTGTACAACGTACACCAGAGAAAAACAAACTGTCAACTAATTTCGCACCAGAAAAATTACGTGTGAAGGAGAAAAATCGTAATGCAGTGACATTAGAGAGTGAAAATGCTCAGCTGTTAAGAAATATGTTACTTCAGATGAGACTGATCAAGGTCAAGGTGATGAAATAGAAAATGATGATATAAACAATGACCATACTGAAACAACTCTTACAAAGTACGCCAGACCGTTACGTGTTCGGAGATCACCTCAATATTTGAACGATTATGTACAGAAATGAACTTGTACATTAATAGTTTAATTATAGAACATTTGGTTCAGTAATACTAGATGTGTAGACTGTAAATACGTGTGTTCATTTAGATCTATTATAGTGTTAAACGTGCAAGTAATTCTAGTCTGATTCATTCATTCATAGATACTGGACATTTGAAACATGACTCTGTTTTGGTCTATTAATTAATTCTTAAGTTTGTTATCAATCTAAGGTGAAGAGGGATGTAATGTTCTTATCTGAAATATCAATTTGTCATCCTGACCTATTCTAATGTAGCCACTGCATTGGTCATACACAGTTTAATGTTTATTTGGTAATGTTTAATGTTGACAGCTCTGTGGCTACCGAAGTTATGTTAAATGTAAATAGTTTTGGTTAGTTAGAAATAAAGCATGTAATAGGACAGACGTTCTGGTGTTTATCTGTGTATGCTTAGAGCATGTTCTATTAAGACTAATGGAGACATTACAAGTAGTATTTAAAGTTTGACCATTCAATGTTATGTTATTTGAATCGAGATATTACACTTAAAAGTTAAACACTGATAGGTACAATGAATAGAAGATAATGAGTTAATCACAACAAAGTATCTGTAAATAAAGCTGTAGTTTCAAAAACTCATAATTCTTTGTTCATTGCTTTGACTATCAGTTGATTAAATGACATGTTTACTGCTTCGATTTATGTTTTAATTAGATGCATAGATAACAACAAGTTCCAAATCTTGGTTATCGTTCTTAGTTTCAAGTTTCAAGATGTCAATACCTTTTGTATTGATCCCCATACTGCCGTCTTTCAGAAAATAGCCTGTTATTGATTACAGGTGATGCATCTCAACAGATGTTTGACAATCCTATTTACGACATTAAAACATCGGCGATCTTTGCAGATACTTTAGTGAAATGGATAGCTTTGCATTATGTACATTGACAGACTGCTAGTAATGCTATGTGTGGTGAAGGATTATCAGATATCACATCATATTAGAATTCACATATTTCTGTAATTTCAGTTAGTCCAGGAGTAACATGCTGTCATGAAATATACAACGTGTGCTAGAAAACTGACGAGATGGATACCTCGATTATCAATTATATGCGCAGTCGGTGTTATAATTGTTTACTTCACCGCAGGACAACGGATATTATCCACCCAAAGTTTGAAACAGCGTGAAATTCGTAAGTTTGTTTGCCTTCTTATTCATATGGGCTCTTTGTTTTGTTTATGTGAGGGCTTCGTGACTCGAGCTGAGTAAGAGCATGGTATCTATCAGCGTGGTTCGAGTTCTGCTACGATCTAATTTGAATTTGTGAGAAAGTTTGACAGTATATTTGCGGGAGGCCGGTGGTTTTTTCCCCGGTACATCATCACCGTATTCTCGCCCCCACCATTAAAAACTGGCCGGCAACATATGACTGAAAAAAATTGAGTGTGGAGTGAAACAACTCAAATAAACAGACAAACAAACACGCAGACACAAACATTTATATGTGTACATAACAGTATTGATTTGTATCATAATGTATTTCTTGTAAATGCATTTTTTATTGACATCAATGTCAGTATGATTTTTTAATTTTCTCTTAATGTATTGACTCGGTTTCCTATTTATAACCTTATTTCTAAGTTTGTTTTACATTTGTACCACTTGAAATCATTTCATCTATCCGTGTAACTCTGGTTCACCTGAACACATTCTTTCTGTCTGAGTCTCTGTGTGTTGTCTATTATTTTAGCTCAAGGTTCAAGTATGCTTTTTTTGTCAACTGTTGACTGTTCTTTAACTTCTCGACTTCTCCGAGACGAGTAAACTTTGACGAAACTTTTCAGGAGGCAAATAATTAGGTCCTCTACCAACGTTGTGTTTGTTGGGTCAGATCGGCTCAGGTTTTGCTGCATGGAACAAACTACTATTCAGAATAATCTACTTGGATGTATGATTTATTATTTTTTGTTTGTTTTTCTTAGTGATTGGAAAATTGATTCTTTTTTATTATTTTTTTTAAAGATTTTATCATGTTTTATTCATTTAAAGTTCAGTTCCATTCCTAATGAGTGTTTACATAATTTGAAAATTGACATCCCACTTATCCTAGATTTGTTTAATTGTCTCTGTGAGATACCAACACAGCACAGGTGAGTTATGTGGTCCATGGACCATCTTCCCAAGTCAAGGTTTCCCGATCTACTCCGTTACTAACACGCCTTGGCATATTTGACCTGTATAGTGTGACTTCACGCAACGATTTCCATTGGCTGCAGGAACCGTTTCACTGACGCAATCAGAACGCGTCTAACAATAGATCACGCATCGACCACATGATAGAGGGGAAAGTACATACACATGCACACACATACATACATACATACATACATACATACATACATACATACATACATACATACATACACACACATACATACATACATACATACACACATACATATATACACTCATTTATGCAAATTATTCACATATGTTCTGTTGCAAAGCTCAATACACATATACGGAATGAGAGAGAGAGAGAGAGAGAGAGAGAGAGAGAGAGAGAGAGAGAGAGAGAGAGAGAGAGAGACTACAAATGATTGGGTTTTATGTCACGTAAATATATTGCTTTTGTTAATAAATGATTGAACTGCCTTAGCTAGTTTAGTATTTTGTTCACTCGTAACATTTGGATTGCCAAATAAGATATCATTTCTATTGATTTGAAGTTGAAGTCTATTAAAAGCTTCAACTAAGACTGTCCTTATAATGTTGTGTTGAGGGCACTGTAGGAAAAAATGAGTTGAACTTTCGTTAGGATAACCACATATACATTCAGATGAATTGGCTAAATTTACTCTATATAAATCATGATTTAGTCTGCTGCAGTTATGTCTTAACTGTGTATGGATCATATTGAGCCTTCGATTGCCAAAGCTTAGGTAGTTCGATAGAGGACTAGTTCTTGGATCTAAAACTGACTTAAAAAATTTAAATCATTAGTATTCTTAAATTCGTCTGGGAAATTATTCCACGTACTTATATAGGAGGGAATAAATAAACTTTTATAAGCGACATCTTGGAATGGATACATTATTGGCATTTCTTAGTGGATATTGGGTGATTTCGCTTATTCGGGGGGGGGGGGGGGGGGGGGATCAAGTCATTTCAGTATACAGGTGCCAAGTTGTTTTGTATATATGAAAACATTTCGATAAAATTAAGTTACAATAAAGATAAAACCAAACAATTGATCATTTCTTATATTAATTACTATGCTTCATCAAGTAAATTCAAATGATATGATAAAATAGTTAACATGATTACACAAAATGTATTCAACAGTTAAATCATTCAACTGAAACACCGTCAAGTACTCCATCATTGTCACAAAATATGATGGTATAATATTACAAACTAGTTCTGCATTGTATTTAAAACTAAATGTCACCATAGCTGATGGCCAATGGAATCTCAATCGAAGGGTAAGATTTTTGAATGAGAAACCCGAGGCTTGCCGAAGGTTTGTCATTCAAGAATCTTATCCCTCGGATTGAGATTCCTTTGTCATACCATCAAGGTTGGGGTTGATTATTTTTCTCCAATGTCTTAAAATACATGTCTGTGTACATTTACGTAGATCTATGTCAAGTCTGACATAAATATGTACTGCATTCTAGATGCCACATAAATAACGTCATTTCCAGTAGGACGTTTGCAGCTTGTCATCCATCCCCTGTTGATTATTCTGATCATTTTGCACTAGTTTAAGTGTTATATATATTGACCTGCGTTATGGACTAATGTCATGCAATGAGGGATTTTTTACGCGTCACACCTGTCGAGGAACAATACCAGGGCCCCTTTTATCAAGAAGTCGTAAGACTTAAGTCGTTTGATTGTAAGAAAAACTTGGGACCGTTTTATCGATGCTACCCTTAGTCAGGTCTTAAGGTATTTTTGCATATTTTTATCTACTACATTTAAAAAGATGAATTATAACGCATACAAAAATATGTTATGCACAGCCATTGGGTAGCCATAAAGACCTGACCTGATTTGGTCGCAAGTCACTGGTCCTAAATCTTTGTTTGTTGTTTGTTTGTTTGTTGTTGTTGTTTAACGCCCCACTCAAGAATCTTAATCTTTCTACAACGACCGCAAATCGAATGTGTGGTCTAAGACTTCGGACCTTTCGTAATATCCTTAAAGTCCCCGCTTTAGGAGACAAGTGATAGAGCGTTCTCTTTAAAAACTGAAGGTTCTGTGTTCGATTTCCGATAGCACATCATAACAAGGACTTTAAAAAGGAAAGCAACTGTTGAAAATTATTTTCAAAGACTCACAGTTAGGGAGATATTGTCAATATCGACAATTATCATTATTTGGCTCTGAAGTATAAAGGTTTTGTGCGTATTACCTAAATACCGTTTATTCACGCATCTACGGGTGAAATTTCATACCAATTATTCGGTCGAAGTTGAACTTAGATTTAAATTTTTAGCATTATATAGATATTTTGGTAGACCATTATTATATACACTTTATTACTGAGGTGTATATAATTGGATATCTTTTCTTCCTTGTTGTTAAAAATTATTAAACAATTCGTCCGCATAAGATTTTGACTGCATGTTTTTTTTCCGTTCGCGTCTCCTCTATGAATTATGATTTATTGTCTGTCAATTATCCAAATTTTCGTCTTCTTTGTATCTATTTATATCGTTCGTATTTCGTATCTACGTATATCATATACGAATATCTTTCTTTTGTTTTGTTCGTTTTTCATATATATATATATATATATATATATATATATATATATATATATATATATATATATATATATATATATATATATATATAATATATATATATATATATAGTAAAACCTGCTATAGTGGCCACCTCTATATAAGGATTACCTGTTTATAAAGGCCAGTTTTTTCAAGTCCCTTGACTGCATACGTCAACTTAATTGAACCTTTGTATAAGGGTCACCTGCACATAATGGTAAATATTTTCTGGTCCGTTGGGTGACCCCTATATACAGGTTTGCGAGGCATTTGAACGAGACCTATGGGCCAATTTTAACAACATTTGACGGGTACTATCGCCATGGGAAACTGTGAAAGTTGCAAATGAGAAGTCGCTAGGACCAATAGGCAATAAAATACGCCAAAATCTTCTTACTTTCTCACTGTAATCATGTTATACTGAGATGACCCTTATGGATTGTTGGGCCTCTTGTTCTGTCTCTCTGTGTTTCATGTTGTCTAAAATGTTTTTCAAAACAGAATTCAAAGTTATCAAATGATGGTAGATTTCATTTAACATTGATCAACTTATCTTTCTTTTACATTTTAGATGATGCATCCGTACGCCTCGCAACATCTCCAATCAAATCTATCATAGACAGGGTAGTGTATCGTTGTATATTAATATTATGTTTAAAGTTTGAAGATTGTAAATGTTACTGTGGATCTATCTATCAGTCTATCTATCTGTCTATCTATCTGTCTGTCTGTCTGCCTTTTTGTCTGTCTATCTAACTATCAAACTTTCTGTCGGTCCGTCCGTCTGTCTGTCTCTGTCTCTGTCTCTCTCTCTCTCTCTCTGTAATGTACACACACACACACATATATATATATCGTCGTCTGGCTGACAAAATTCCGACACTACAGTTTTGCAAATTTTACTTTTTATTTTTCACACGTTTAATTGATATAGAACGCCAAGTCTGATATTCATTCCTCATGATAAATAGAGGATATTTGCCAATTGCTTGATGAATAACAAGTTTATTACATTTTGTGAGACAGGAGAATACATATTCAATACGAGTGCTTGGCATTGATAAAGTAACTTGAATGTTGTGATTGTGATTCTTAAGTCATTTCGTTAGAATATGTCGCATTATACAATTTTTCCTAGGTTTTACTCTAATGCAAATTGATTGCTTAAAACATGTATTTGTTAAATTTACACATTTTAATATAAAATCTCAGCTCCATTTACATTTCGTCATCTGTGATGTTTAAATTTTGAATTTTAATCAGATGGATATATCGTAGTTATTAAATGTAGCGACGCTATGTACTGCAAAAGTTATGTTTCATTTAACATTTTATAACAGCGACACGTTATAGTACGTAACATTATAAAGCTTTATAATGTTGCTCACTGACACGTTTCTTACATAATTTTAGGCTTTATAATGTTGCGCACTGATTCATTTCCAAGAACATGCAATATTTTCATCCAATATGAGAGAGATGATTAACTGGATTAATGATTTTGAATACTGCTTTAAGATTGAGTGTAAGGTACAATTTATGTAAGAAACGTGTCATGGTATAGAACTGTAAGTCTTCGTTAGCCGTTAAAATAAAGGGTAAAACAATTTAGTAAGAGTTATCTCTCTTTCTTACATGAGATCTTACGATATATAAAAATGAAATTGTACAAACTTTCCACGTTATAGTCTGAATAATTTGATCAAATGTTATGAATACAAAATGTATAATTACCTGATTGTGGATTCACATATAATTCGGAAAAGTTCATGAGATAGTTATAGAAAAAAAATTTCATCTTACTAATTTGTACTCAAGTCATTGTCGGTTGTATATTTGTGTTTGCTACGCAGGTTAGTATATCAAAATTTCAGATACCAAAGTATAAATTTTTAGGTGGTCCAGGATATCGATACAAATCTGGTAAATATGGACAAACACGGACCTCTGGGCACCAAGTGGTGGGATCAGGTGCCATTGAGGAGTAAGCATCCCCTGTCGACCGGTCACACCCAATATGAGCCCATAGTCATATCGAAATAAAATACGCGAGGAACGAATCCTCGTCACAATTGGTACAGACTTCTCAACATCCGCCAATAAGACTATAATGCCGACCGTAAAATTTGCGGAACGTTGACATCAAACGCGGTTTTCGATATCCCTGTGTCAATAATTTGTCAATGAGTAGTTTACATCTGTATATGTATATGTTCATATGATGGCATATCAGATCATTTGTGAAATATAAACTCCATAAGCGGGTGACTAAGGGATATTACTACTTAAATGGGGAAAATTTACGATTGGGAAGTCGAAATCGTCGCGTTTATTGTACAGCTTAGTTGACAATTTCCCTTCTGTGTGTATATTAAGTAAAATGTCTAAGTGTAAAGCGTGTGTGCTTGATTCTGTTGTATCTTTAAAATCTAGTTTGCTGGGATATATCGTATGGAATTTGTCGTTATTAATTCACAAAACATCGTCGATATATTTAAATGACAAATTAAAGGACACCGCTCGCTTTTTCTTCTTTTGATTCAGTAGATTCTGAAGGAAGTCTGTTTCGTATGAATAAAGGAACATGTCATCCAATAAAAGGTCATATTTGGCTCCCATAGGAATGCCGACAGTCTCCGAATGGCTGAATTTAGTTGTAGATTGTTGTAGTAAAATTTGAAAACCAGATTATTATGTGTAATTACGCTTTTGCGTGTAATGATATTACATGAAATAAAATATACTATCACAAATATACAAAAAATAATATTGGACAAAATTTATTGTGCGCTAAAATTAGCAAATTAATACTTTTCAAAGTACTCATTAATTAGTCAGATACTATCAAAGTGTTCAATTTTACACTGTATAAAAGGACCCCAGTCTTCCGAGCACAAAATATTCATCACGGCAAATTAATTTGTTTTATTGCTTTTGAATATGATTGTTATTGTTAAGTTGAAAAATTAGGTTTCATTTAATTTTTTTCTTTTTCAGAAAAAATCGGAAGATGTTACTAACTCAGAACTCATACACCATAGAGACAGAAAAGGTAATATGTTAGTCCAGTTTTCGATAATGCATGTGTTTTTAATATATTTGAAAATAGTATGCAATTATGTAAATTGTTCTAACTAAAGGCAAATGTTAATACATGTAGTTAAGAAGTTCTGGTCATAACTGAAAATTTAAGGGTGTTCGCTGGACTTTTCTTGAATTGATTTAGAACTGGTAAAGCCCCTTTTCGCAGCTAATCGTTAATGCCCCATTGACCTCTTGTTTCTGGATTTTCATTTTAATCATTTGTTTCTCATGGTTTATTTTCTTGTTTGGATGGGCCTCCTGGATGTTAGTATGAAAACTTTAGTCATCTAATAAAAGCGTTTTTGAAATTGTAGTGGTGCCTTTTACCATAGTCTTCTTAATAAACTCTCTTAACTGTCTCTGTTGAATTTTGTCATGAAGTTTTTTTTTTTCTCAAGTCCTTGTGGATGCTACATCACCACAATCATTTAAAGGGGCATCAACCACGTTTTGGTTTTCTTTTTTGTCTGGCTTTTATTACAACTAAGATTGATGTATAGTTACAAGAAGTTGATATACACAATCCTAAAAAATCTTAATTACCTATATATTTTGTGATAATTGCTGGAGAAAAACAGGGTTGACACTTTTTCAATTGCAGTTGATTAACTCAACCTTACTATTTGGATATGAATTTTACACTGACCTGACCGTTTTGTCATAAAATAAATAGAAATATAAGATTTTTTATTTTTTTGTATAGCTTTTATTTGTTATAGTATATCAAGTGGAAGTACAAGTTGTTAATGTAGCTAACGCCCCTTTAACACAATAAACATGTCGACTAGCCTGTTCATCTAATTAGCACCGGTCTAAATCTCTGTGTAATATCAGATGATTCTGTCGAGAAATTTGCCATTTTACTTGCGGACGGTCACTTGTCTCTTTCCGGGTACACTGTAATCAGGTTCTCAAGTCTGGAAATCTGAAAAAAAACTTACCACCGCCGTTAGAACGAACAATTGTTGAGTATGACATAAATCAACTTTTACAGTTGTTTTATGTCACCAGTTATTTTATGTCACTGCTCGAAAAAATGATATAATATTTAGTGAAACTTTAGTTAATTATTTTAATATACATCTAAAACTAATGGGGGAAATGAAAACGGGTTATGGTATATCAAGACTATACGAGAGAAAAGACTGGATGGTCGGTTTCTAGATAATTGGCGTTTAACTAATATATATATATATATATATATATATATATATATATATATATATATATATATATATATATATATATATATATATATATATATATATATATATGCCAGGTTGTTTGTGCCGCAGGCAGAGAGTTCGAACCCCTACAGGGGCATGGTGAGTTTGTAGGTATCTTGTTATTTCTGTATTTGTACTTGACATTTGATTTATTACGTAGAATGCATTCTTTGTCCAAGATTAATAGTATATATTCAATGTAGTAGTGATATTTGTGCTTTATATGTATCTTTTTCACTAACTGCATTGTAAGATCTTTTGTCATTTACACGGGATCAAGAGAATCTACCCCTACCTTGAGGGTATGACAAAGGAATCTCTATCCGATGGCAAGATTTTTTGAATGATTCTTGTCATTCAAGAATCTTATCCCAGGGATTGAGATTCCTTTGTCACACCCTCAAGTTATAGGTTAATTATTTTTTTCCCATGTTTCGAATTATGCACTGCATTCTAGACGCCACAGACATCATATTAATTGTATTGTGACTGCGCGTGTAGCTTGTCAATACCCTTAAGGTTGACAAGGAAATCATCCCCCGTTAAAATAAAGGAAAAATCTGAGAACAGTGGGAGAATAATAGAGTCTACCCCTACCTTGAGGGTATGACAAAGAAATCTCAATTCGAGAGCAAGATTATTAAATGACAAACCCGCGGCATATGTGTCTATAGATCTACGCATATCTGTGTCATGTCTGATATAGATATCTACTGCATTCTGGAAGCCACAGAAATTCTACATCATAAATTGTATTATGACGTCATAACTCGAGTAGCTTGTGGATGACAGGTTGATCATTTTGCACTAGTTATAAGGATAAGTCAATGAATATTTGAGAAAATAGCTTCTATTTGTATGATGGAGTTCTTATGTTCGGAATTGGTTTAGGGCGTCGTGCATGAGAACAAGGCAGTTCGAACCCTAGCCTGGTCATGGTGAATTTGTAGGTGCCTTGTGTTATCTGTATTTGTTAACATACATAACATACATATATAAAATTATGATATTTCAGCATTCCTGACGATTGGAATCCCTACAGTGTGTAGAGAAAAAGATATTTATATCAATGGAACAGTGGAGTCTTTGTTGAATTCCCTAAAGAAAGAAGAATTAAATGAAATCCTTATCGTGGTCGTGTTATCCGATCTAGAAAATTCCTGTAGAGACAAGATCCATCAAATTCTTGCCAAATCGTTTCAAACATTTATGAATGATGGAATACTGGAAATTATCAGAATTCCTCAGGACTACTACCCTTCACTCACAAATTTAAAACGAACTTTTAATGATAGCATAGAACGTGTTAGATGGAGGTCCAAACAAAATTTGGACTACTCATTTATTATGGACTACTGTAAATATTCGTCCACATATTATCTTCAGCTTGAGGACGATGTGACTGCAGCGCCAAATTATTTTGCAAAAATCAAGGAGTACATAAAACAGGTGAAAAAACCGTGGACAATGCTGGAATTTTCAAGCCTCGGATTTATTGGCAAATTATTTCATACTGAAGATATTGACAAACTTGCAAAGTTATTGAAAACTTTCTATAGCGAACAACCTTGTGACTTTCTGATCCATTATTATTTACATATCATGCTTCAATCGGAGCGATTTATACGAATCCCAACTCTTTTTCAACATGAAGGAATGCATTCATCGTTACCGAAATTACTTCGGAATGTCTCTGATATCTATTACAGTACACATACAAAACGTTTCCATGGAAACAATCCACCAGCTTCCATATACACAACTTTAGTAAGTTGGCAAAATTTTAAGCCAAGAAATGCGTATTTTATGTCAGAAAATGACGTATTTTGGAGTCCGTTACCGACTCCGGGATCTACATATACAATAGTATTCAAAGAGGCACAGTTTTTGAGTAGAATTGTGGTATTGACTGGGTTAAGAGATGACCATTCGGATAAACTACGCGCAGGAATTTTAGAAATTAGCAGCGACGTTGTGACATTTTTAGAAAAAGATGTTGTTTGTTCTGGATATCATTTAGCCGGGTATTTTAAGAATGGCACACTTGACGTTGATACAACAAAGTTAGATACAAAAGTGCGATGCATCAAAATAACAATAACTGAGCAACAGAACACATGGTTAGTTATACGAGAGATTGCAGTATTTACTAAAAAGTAACCCGGTAAATTTCATGAATCATTATTTAACAGTTCTTTAGAAAATTTACACGTTTAACGTCGGAAATTTTCGCTCCTTGTTATTTTTGCCCTTTTTACGACAGAAAACATGTTCACCCCTGTATTAAATTCGCCCTAGATCAAAAGTCTCATAAATAGCAGGGTTTAATTATTTAGCTTATAAATTTTGCTTTTGTTTTAAATTCTCCACCTTATTTAAGGACGAAAATGGCGAACATTTCCAGGTTAACATTAAGTACTTCAGTTTGGAAAATGTTTCTGTGTGTGATGTTAATATCAATAGGTTAGATAATGTTTATAGTTGTTTAGATTCGAAAGTTAAATCAGATCACCAGGTCCTGTAAGAGTTGTCTTTCTTTCATCAGAAAAACACAACTTTTTGTTGACGTGGATACGCTTTAACTATTATCCTTGGTCATCAAAATATCGTTTTGCATTGAAAGTTATTATCCATATGAACGTTGAGGTAATATCTGGTACTTAGATTTGTTTATATGCATCTCACGCAGCCTTGTATTAAGTAGTATACCAGGTATAGGAATGATAATAACATATTTTGCAGCCAGAATTTATTCCGTTTCTCCGTGCGGCTCACTCCGATAATCAGGAAACTGATGATTACTCAATTTCAGTGAGATTCATTGGGTTGAATAAAGCTCATATAACTTAATCGGATTTTTGCATTACTTTTATCACTAATCTCATTTTGCCCTGTGCTTTTTATGAAGTCATCAGGCAAAAGTTACAAATATTAGAAAAAGTTAAGGCCGGCCTCTCAGACATTAACCCTTAGACGTATCTGTCGGACAACAAAAATACCTAAGTACTGATTAGTTCATATAACAATTGCGCATTCCTTTTCATGATTGTGTCGGATTTTTTCTCTGTAAGTAAATGAGAAATTATCGAGCTTTCCAATTTACGAAGTGAGAAGCGTGGATAGTAATGTGCTTTGATTTAGTTTTGTTGGAGACTCGCAATAGGTGTGCTCAGTCAGCAAGGGGTGTTAACTCCTTCTGGACACCTGATCTCACCCCCTGATTGTCCAATATTCAATATATTTGTCTTTTGTTTACGATGTTTCCGTCTAATAACGGTCAAGTATTTTTATAATTCATCCCTATCTTCAATCACCTGTTCAACAAATACATTAATGTCAACATTGAGAATTCGAAGTTACTTAAATATCTGCTATGTCCCAAGTACACACACAATTGTATTTCCTAGCTTATGCATAATGTAAGCCCTACAGAGCAAGACATTTTACATACAACTAAGTCAATCTTAACAACAAATGACTATTGTAAAAACTTTGATTCACTATCAAAATAGTAAGTAAATAATTAACTATATTTAAGTAAAGAATCCGAAGACACAAAAACGTCTTTTGAAGAATGTTTTTAGTTCTTTCCTCAAGAATTTGAGAATTAGCGGTAAAAATATAGGGGTTAGTAAATCTACATTTTTACTTTTCTGTGATTTTCTATAGATATTTTGTAAATTTTGATTTACTACAGTTACAACTTAATTAACCGTAGTTCAAATATTGATTTACAACAGTAAAAAATAACAAAAATAGCAACCTATTTTTATTTCCAAAAAAGCTCTGATTTACTGTAGTAAAATGTTTTATTCACCGCATTTACTATAGTTTAGAGTTTGTTTGAAAGATAAAAATATCTTTTTTCTCTGTTGCATATTTTTTTTAAAGATAATAGTATTTACATATTTATACAATATGAACAACATAACATAAAGATCGCGTTGAGAAACAGAAAGAGTAATTTACACCTATCCTTTAATCTGTTGTTCAACAAAGATCAACTATAATTGAACGAAGATCTTAGTAATTGATACTTACTATCATAATCATCAAGCAGAGTCCTTGATGTGAATGCCATTGGGGATTCCTCGCATTCTGTAAAAACATTAAGATTTTTTATGGGTATCTTGTACAAAGATCGCGCAAGTGTGGGTTGTGTGACTTGCACTTTTCCTGCGATACACGTCTCTTGTGATCTGTATTATTACACTGTTTGAAAAGATAAATCATACACTTTTTTGCAAAATAATGTTTCATCGGATAAATGTTTCAGTGGGACCTCGCTATTAAGACCACCTAACTGACTGATTCAAAGTGGTATGATTTGTGTGATGGTGTCCAAAAGTGAGATTCTGTACTTCCTGAATATTTATCAAAAGCCTGGAAACAATTGAAATGAGTCTGAAATGAGAGGTGGTCTGCTAAGCGAAGTGGTGTTTAAACTAGGTTCCACTTAATATACATGTACCTAACTTATTCTATATTGTTAGATATCATAGCACATTTACCTAGGGACATATGCTATACATTAACTTATGCGCTCTTTCTGCTCAATTTTACATTAAGTATGCAATCTGTACAGTAATTAGATGGGTAAATACATTTATAACCCAGCTTATTATTCAACAGCATCTAGTCCTATCAAGTATAAAAAAGACATTAACAATTTGCTTTCGTATTTATCGCGTTCTAGGCATTCAATGCCACACACAATTAATGGTTTTATTTTGCAATATGCACATTTATCAGAATAATTTTCAAATCCAAATAAACAGTGAGGTTAATGAAGCATTCGGTCTATAATGTCTGGTGTTTATCTTATATTCCTTCTTGTTTTGTCGTTGTCATCGATTTAAACCATGTTCTCATATTCGTAATGTTCTAAAACATCTGGGGGGTGTTTTACTAGTTATTTGATCTTCAGACAACACTGGAGAGCATTTTATCAACCAAACCCTAACTTCAGTCTGAAGGCATATTATCATATTTTCAAATAGATTCTTAAAAGTTTAGGAATACTTATACCTGTTACATTTAGAGATTTAAATTATAACCCAGTATAAAAGAAAAAGTCATAAAGACCTTGATTTGGTCGAAAGTCACAAGTCCTAAA
Source organism: Atrina japonica (assembly GCA_030159075.1). Lineage (NCBI taxonomy): Eukaryota > Metazoa > Mollusca > Bivalvia > Pterioida > Pinnidae > Atrina > Atrina japonica. Next base: position 514,393 of record BROG01000457.1, on the reverse strand, counting down.
TCTTTGTAAAACTGACACAAGTCATGAATATAGTCTTAAGACCGCGAGCTGTCTTTAGATTTTTTTTTCGTAATAAAGACTGTTGATAGGTACTATTTTTCTTCTACAATTGTTTTTACAACGGGGGGTCTTACTCTTCCATGGCACCTGATCCCATCTCTGGATTTCCCGAAGTGCGTGTTTGTGCAATGCTTTACCAGATTTATATATTTTCCTCCTGGACATCATCTTGAAGATTAATACTTTGGTATATGTGATTCACCCTGAACTTTTTAACTCAGTAGAATTTATCACCCGTAGTTTGCCAAGATATCAACCAGAGAGAGCAAAATAATCATGAATGCAGTGCCGATGAAAATAATAAAGATGTTGATAAAATAAAAAATTAATGATAAAATAAAGAATTAAATAAATTGTTAGATTATATATATATTTTATATATCATGATTGTCTAGTATGCATTTTCACAATTCAGCACTTATTTACTAAATGAATAAAAAAATCAAATTTAGGTTTTTTTTTTTTGCACTTTGTCCGAATTCAGTAGGTGCGAAACAAAAATATCTGATTGTCGTCAAGTTCCGATTCACCATTGCATGTATATGCATGGCAGGACACATTCCCTTCCAAAACGAATTTCTTTTCAAGTAAAACACTGATTTAACACCCGAATGCAACTTCTAGGTTTAATGACTATATACTTCCGGACTTGGACAAAGTGGTTCAGCTGATGGCGTGTGACCATGTTACCCGCATTGATAAGAAGCATGTGGTTTTGTCTGATTAAGTTCTCGATCTATTTCAATAAGCCAGGGTAAATGTATATTTCAGTAGTAGCTTTTTTCGTATTAACTTATAGAACAAGCCTTAAAAATTACGACAATACGTCCCGTTTTTTAACACATATTAATTTATTCATTTTACGAAAGTAAAAAAAATAAATCATAATAAGTAAATTAAAGCTAAGCATTTATAATACATATGGTTAGAGCATATGGTTTAATTACTTCAATCTTACATATGTCTCTGATAGATTTAACAAAAAGATTATTACTAATTTTTTTTGTAGTAAATTCATTTAAATCACAACGAAAACATAATAATGTTAAACTTTAAATTGTGTAATTATCTCCATCTTAAATTTTAAAATAAATCCACGCAATTTTTCACATCTTAGTCACGTGAGGACGTACATGATGAGACGTGTGATGCAATGATATAGAATATTTTTATCAAAATTTACGGAAGCAAGAACATAATATTGCATTATTTAATTCATACCAAAATAAAGATAATTAAATTAACTTTCTTAAATGATGATCACTTAAGCTGTATTATCTTTAATGCAAGAATTATTCACATTTTCATATTTTATTCACATTTTAATACAGCATGATTTCATTAAAATTCGGAAGCAAGAAGATAAGATAATATTATAATGTATTTTATATCAAAAAATAGAAAATAAAATGAACTTTTTGATGCAATCATCACCTACGCTGTATTAGCTTAATTAAAAGAAATAGTAAGCATTAGACTGTGGGTTCGGGTACTCAGTGTATTTTAGTCAGGCATAGTCACGTCACGAAATCGCACCGCAAAATTTCAATAAATTTTGAATCAAGAAAAAAATCTTATTATATTATAATTTATACCAAAAATAATAAATAATTTAAATAAAATAAAATAAAATGAATTTTCTTAAATGATGCTCAACTAAACTGTATTATTTTAAATATGAAATTATTGAACTTAGATTAAAAATGAATTGCATTGATAATGCTGGTGCTATAAATGTATACGTATTATGAAATCTTGTAGCATATTTTCATCAAAATCCTGAAGCAAGAAGATAAAATCGTATTATGTTTTATACCAAAATAAAGCTAATTAAATGAACTTTTTTGCTGCTCACCTAAGGTGTATTATTAAACTTATAATCATAGCTACCCGCAAATGTCCAACGTAGTACTACGGGGGTACTAATCACAGGTGAAAATTAGCCAACGATGGTCAGGTGAGGAAAATAGTTCCCCATGTTTATATTTTAAAATATGTTAATGAATCAATTTAGTTTGGCGATCGTTGAGAGATAGAGTAAAACATGGATGAATAAAAGTTGAATGAATATGCATTTAGCTGATGCAGAAGTGCCATTAACCTGTCATGTAGTCGCACGCTCTCCCTCAAACCAAATCCCAAGCTAAAGATGAAATGATCTGAATGGAATTAAGTTGAAATTTAATCATCAACGACAAGTGAAATTGTCAAAAATGCCATTACACAACAAATAATTTTCAGGGTTTCAAGTTACTGATTCTTTGATACGTTGGCTGCCGCTTACAAGTAATATAGTTGCTAAAAACTCCGCTGCGCCCACAAAGAGACAGACTCATAAGTGCAATGATGTTTGTTGATATCACTTCCTCGCATCACATATCACAGGAGATGCACTTCCAGTCGCTTCGTTATATCATGACTAAACGATATACAACGTCTATATATTTGACGTCTAAAAGTAACGAACTGCGACATATTCGAATGTTAGATATTAAAGTATGAATAAAGGTCGAGATACCCTGATGATTGTCAAATGAACTTTGACCTCTTAGTGCGCTATTAATGACAATAAACATGCACCAGTAAGCTTAAAAGCCGAATGTAAGTGCACTGATGATGGAAAGATAGTACTATCTGTGTTCATCTGGGCATTATCTGTGTTTTGCAACTAACATTAAAAAAAATAATTTCGTTTTTACTACATAGATTGATGTACAATAACAAATAAGATATATACACAGGCATAAAATATAAATAATCGCAGATACCAAAAGTATAAATCTTTAGATGGTCCAGGATATAGATACAAATCTGGTAAAAATGGACAAACACGGACCTCTGGAAACCAACCAAGGAGTAAGCATCCCCTGTCGACCGGTCACACTTGCCGTGAGTCCACAGTCAATTCTAAACGAAATACGCGAGGAACGAATCCTCGTCACAATTGGTACAGACGTCTTAACAACCGTCAACGAAAAGGCAACTCAACATTTCACTTAGTGAAACAGAGTAATCGCAAACAAGACCGGCCGTATAATTGCGGAACGTTGACAACAAATGCGGTTTTCGATATTCCTGTGTCAATAATTTGTCAGTGAGTAGTTTACATCTGCATACGAAATGTTCATATGTTTAACACGCCCTGGCATATCGGATCATTTGTGAAATATAAACTCCATATGTGGGTGACTGTGGGATGTTACTACTTAAATGTGGAAAATAAACGACGGGAAAGCCGAAATCCTTGTGTTTGTCGTATAGCTTAGTTGACAATTTCCAGTCTGTGTCTGTAGTAAGTAAAATGTCTAAGTATGAAGTGTGTGTGCTTAATTCTGTTGTATCTTTAATATCTACTTCGCTGGGATATATCGCTTTGACATATGTATGAAGATTGTAATAATAATGATGATGATGATGATGATTATAATTAGACACAACAGATTGAGGTAGTAACTCACTAGATCGACTTTCTCGGTACCGTAGAATTCAGTACGTTCCACGAGAGAGTAAAAGTTATAAAATGAAAATCAATGTCACGAATAAATTGTGATTATATGTTTTTGCGAATTATATACGTCGCGGATAAAAAAGAATTATCAATAATTTTAGAAAAGTTAAAAATATAAACGAAAATAGATCACTAAAGATGACTTTTATACTTCTGGATATTATGATCAGAAATAATAGTATGTGACATTAAAATCCGAATAAACTGTTTTTGAACTTACAAATGATATAAATATAGAACATCATGCCATCATTAAGTGACGTATTGAGCGACTTTGGATTGTTATGGAAGATAATAGATGTACTGATATTCAAACACGCAAAATAAAGCGCAGGTGTAGAGTCGTGCAGTTAATAATACGCGCAACGAATATGGATCGTCTTCTTTCAATAACAAGCACCATATAGATGACATGAATAATATTTGAGTGCAGTGACTTTGCAGTCTTGAAGTATCTATATGTATAATATTTTCCAATGCTTGTTAAAACGTTAACAGATAACAGCTATTATAATTTCTGAATAAACACTATCACTTGTTCGAAAGTTTTTATTTTTAATGTGAATTTATCTACTGTGCGCAACGATTGTTCACCGGTTTCAATCTCGATTTGAAAGAAGTCTCAAGATTTGTGATCTACCGGCAGGGTATGAATACTACTATATGGATACCATCTCTGGGTCAAAAAACTTTTAACAAATTTTTTAAGTTTGATTTTTTAATCAACTTTGGCTAATTCTGATATTCAACTGGCTGAGCAGGCCAAATGAGAGAATATTCTCAGAATTTAGTAAATTCTCAAATCTAATGGTTCCAGGCCCTGGGTTCGACATAAATAAGTTTTTACCAATTTTTACAATGCAAAGGAAGTTTCCCCTTTTGTTGATACCATCTCGGGGTTTTTATATATCTCAATTTTTGTCAATCATTCAGAGATGCTTAAATATCATGGATACCATAATGAGTGCCTCAAAGCTTCCCACGTGAATCTATTATTACACTACATAAATATCATCCTGAATCATTCGGAGTATTTTTGCGCTTTTTTCATCCAATTATTGAAGCCAATGTCCGCTTTGATATGTTGGTCATCACTATCTCTTAGACAAGATACTATATATAATCAATCATGAACCGTGGTCATGGACTTGGTGCCACAGGTTTGCTCAGAGTTTGTAAATTAATGAACTTGCATAGTATTACCAAGGGTTATCATTGAAAATAATGATGTCGATTTCGACCTCACTTTGACAGTCATATCATATATGTTTCTTATTTTCCTTTCATACAAGTCAAAGTATCGTTATAGCAAATAAATACATGTGTCGGCTTTATGGTAATATTTGTTATTGCTTAACCTGAATAAACAAACATCTGAGAATGGTAAACAAATTTACTTTACCCTCGCCATTATTCATGTGATTTCTATTATAACGTTTATACAAACAGAACATACAGCTCGTACATAGATAATTCAGAGTGGCAGCTGTATTTGCACAATCTTTAGATGAAATAACTTCATGTAATTTTTATAACATGGTCGATATGAAACAATAGAGTAAAATACACTTCTATGTATTTCGGTAAGACATTAAAAATACACATTTTTATATAAATGTTCAGGTAAATTTCTTTTTCACGGACATGGGTGAAAATACAATTTTTTAAAAGACGCTGGAGATTAAGGTATTATCATTAAAACTGTCAATTTTTTGTAAATTTATCTAAATATTTCAATTATTTATTTTAATCGCTCATGATTATTTCTGCATTTTTCGCCCTTAGATGAGAAGGCGAATTAAAAATGAATTCGAAATTTCCAAGCTAACTAATTAAGGCATGAACATACATACCATTCATGAGACTGCGATCTAGGGCGAATTTAAGAGAGGATGAATATTTTTTCTGCCGTTAAAAGCCAAAAATAACTATGGGCGAAAATGTTCAGCTATACTGTAGATTATTGACGTTTGTATGGACATATTTTGAATACCATTCTTAGATATTTAGATATTTCGTGTTTTCGTCTATCAAATGACAAAATGTTTTGTGTTGATTGAAAAATACCGGCTGAATTATATGAGTGCACGGCGGGTGTGACCGGTCAAAATGAGATGTTTACTCCTCCATGGCACTTGATCCCACCTCTGGATTTACGGAGGCCCGTGTTTTTTCAATATCACCAGATTTATATTTATTTATTTATTTTCTGGACATCCTAAAGACCTATACTTTGTTATTTGATATTTCATATCATATAAAAAATCGCAGATACCAAATTTAGATTTTTAGGGTATCGGTACAAAATGGACAAAAGACGGACCTCTGGAAATCAAGAGGTGGGATCAGGTGTCATGGAGGAATAAGCGTACCCTGTCGACCTGTCACACCCACCGTGACTCCACAGTCAATACCAAATGAAATACATGAGGAACGAATCCTCGTCACAATTTGTACTGACGTCTCAACAACAGCCATCGATCAGGCTAGTCAACATTTCAAGTAGTGAAACAGAGCAATTGCAAACAGGTCTATTATACCGACTGTAAAATTTGCGGAATGTTGACGCCGTTTTCGATATCCCTGTGTCAATAATTTGTCAGTGAGTAGTTTACCTCTTGTATATCCAATGTTCATATGTTGAATACGACCTGGCATATCGGATCATTTGTGAAATATCAAAACTTATCGTATTTTAAGTTACACATTTCATTTCTAAAGCCCTTAAAATGTGTGTTATGCGAAACATAGGGAATTGAAATATATGCTTCTAACACTGCCAACAGTTCAACTTAAAGTTTTACTATTTATTATATATCTTACAGTGAATCATATATACATATATAAAAAATCTCAGATACCACAGAATAAATTCTAAGAATGTCCAGGATACAAATACAAATCTGGTGAACATTTACATATTAAAAAAACAAATGACATTTATCAAACAGTGTTAAAATATCATATTTTATGAATAGTGGAAAAACATTTTGTGGTAATATATATTTTAAATGACTACTTTTTTACAGCTATGGTTGGACTTTTTAAGCTATCTATTAATGTTTATACGAAAAAATGCTTACAGCCACAAATGCATTGGAAGCAAACTGTCAAAATTATCTATGGTTCCAACGGGGATCGAACAGGCGCTGACAAGATTATGAAGGCCCTGTAAAACTATAACCTGTATAACTAAATCTTCATACTCCACGCAAACCAATGATCATACAGAATTTCACACGATTTGAAATAAGTGGGGGAAAAATTTAGAGGAAAATGATGAAAAGAAAAATCAATATTTCGTTAGTACAGATCATTTTAATTTTACTCCTGCAACAGAAAAATGAAAAATTTCTTACTTATGTTAGTCAAAATAATTTGACATGTACAGCTAAAACAAACTAACAATGGTCTAAAATAAAGATAATTAAAAGGGCAGTGAGCATTTAACTATATATATATATTACATTACGTGGATTTGCTGCAGATCGGGAACGAATATATCTTTAGAAATTTAATTACACTGTTCTAAGAATCTTTACGGAAATCCCAGAAGGACATTCTTAACTCTACTTACGACATCTTTTCAGTTTTTATTACTCCTAAATTGTTGTTTCCATAAACATATCAGATTCCATTAGACTGTATATATAGTTTAATTACTTGACCTTGTATGAAACCACTTTTTTTTTTTAAAAACAAATCTATTTTGAATACAAGCTTAACTTATGGAGTCTTATTGACAAAAACGATTTATCTTGACCATTTGCCTTGGCCTCTCCTTTGCAAAACTCTAATTTTGCAAAGGTAGTATGTTTATAGGATTACCCTGGTCTGCTCCAGTTTCAAAAACATATTTGTGTTTACAAATTTAATTATGCTGCACCACAAGTCCTTATGGAAGCACCAAAAGGATATACTGGCATTACTTACGACATTTTGACAGTTCTTATTACTCCTCATTCGATGTTTTAAGTACATACAGGTAATCATGAAAATGTTTATATTACATTACCTGAATTAGTTTCAGTTTCGCAAAAATATTTCTTTAAAATTTAATTATACGGTACCACGATCTTTTACTAACGACCTCAAAGTACATTTATAACACTACGTATGGCATCTAGGCAGTTCATATTACTCCTAATTTCTTTTTTTAAGTACATTTTAGTTACCACAAGAATGTATATATTACATTACTTGGAACCTCTGCAGTTAATTAGTAAACTTATTTGTCTTTAAATAATCTAGTCATACTGTACCACGAGTCATTACTTATGACCCAGAAGAATATTTTAAACAATACTTATCACGTCTTGATAGTTCTTTTTCAAAACAAATGGGATAATTTTTTTATAGTCAATATAATAGGTAACAATATAGTCAAGAATAAGCTTCTTAAAACAGGGATATCGAAAACCTTGTTTGATGTCAACGTTCCGCATTTTAAGTTCTGTATAATTTTGTTTCAGTTTAATCTTGTTAAAGATTACTGAGTTCCACTGAATAAAATGTTGATTTGCCTGTTGATCTAAGAACAGGAAGAACATGTGCAATCCTGTGGTCCTCCTTCCCACGGATCAATACGTCCCTTAAACCCGCTTAATGTAGTAGTACCCCTCATGTCTTATGGAAAGTCATTCCACAATTTTGGAGCGTACGTTACAGAATGCAAACCATACCTTGCTACTTTCACCCTTGGAACATTGGTAGTGTTTCTAAATCTAAAAAAGAGTTTCGGTCCATAACAATGAAATCATGGTGTAACATGAATCTGTTCCAGTTTCGCAAAATCATCAACTGTACCAGTCCTTACGGATACACCGGAAGTACCTTTGACACTACCTACGCCTTCTTGTTTAGTTCTTATTGCTAATTACATGTATAAGTAATAATAGGTCTACCAAGGTGAAGTTGCACATCCGGGTTCTGTCAAAAACCAAAACAATACAGTCCATTTACCAATAATAATAATAAAAATAAAAGAATGCACAGGTAAAACGTGAATCCATGTATTACGGTAGCTCTAATACTTTTGGTGCCGAAAGCAAATCTGTTGCCCCAGTTGTGATTCAATATAGACTCGTTGTGTTTATAAATATGCGTCAAATTTAAAAACTTGGTGGACCTATAATATACTTCTGTATACTTTATATTACTCGATTTGCCCCAGATTTGCAAACTCATACATTTTTGAATAAAACTCAATAGTAGGATAACACGTTATGACCTTTTATTATATAAAAAAAATAAAAATAAAGAAGAGGAAGAATCGAATTATTTTTTATTATATTCCAATGTTTGATTTCAATTTGACGAAAATTTCTATACACACATTCATATTTTATAGATAGTCTATATTTCTCTTTTCCATATGTATATATATGCTTTGGAAAAATAGAGCACTGGTGATAGCGGTGTGTGTGTGTGTGTGTGTGTGTGTGTGTGTGTGTGTGTGTGTGTGTGTGTGTGTGTGTGTGTGTGTGTGTGTGTGTGTGTGTGTGTGTGTGTGTGTGTGTGTGTGTGTGTGTGTGTGTGTGTGTGTGTGTGTGTGTGAGTGTGTGAGAGTTCGAATCCCGTCGGCGACAGCTTGGTTTCCTGTGTTTCGGATGAGACAGTAAAATTGGAGGTCCCGTGTCACAGTAGGTGTCGGCACGTTAAAGAACCCTCACTGCTCAATGGCCGTAAGTGCCGAGCATAGGCCAAAATTTGAAGCCCTTCACCGTCATTCGGTGACGTCTCCATATGAATGAAATTCTAATGATCGAAATAGTGTATTAAATGTCATTCTGTGTTTCAATTATTAATTAGTAGAAGAGGATAGTATTTATCACTAATGATGTTTTGTTTTATTCATAGTTACCTTGATCGATGGTTTTTCTTATCATTCTCTTATTGCTCGAGTGAAAACATGAAACGATGATATAAATATTTGCTGATTGGTAATATTAACTTTCAATATTTGAATTATGAGAAGGTATGTATTGGTAAAGTACATTTTCCCGTGTTTATGAAATGTATAGATTCTTATCAAATCAATGAAATATAATCTATAAAATGAAATGTATTAACAACCCTAGACCTACTTCAACTTTTAAGCTGATAAAACCAATTCAGAGTTATGTTAATCTCTGATTTTAATAAATCACCAAGGAGGTTTGGAAGATAAAACTTACGAGCGCACTAGACATCAAATATTCACATTATCAGCTGTATAGAAAAAAAGGGGAACGCCCATAAATCAAATCCAGATTGGCAAACATAGCCTTTTAGATGACATGCTTGTGCTTTTATTTTCTTGTTATTAATCACTTATCATAGTTCTGACGGTTACATTTCAAAATGTAATTGAAAGGAAAAATATTATAAATCAATCACTTATCAAATCTCCATATAATGACATATGAGGGAGTAATGCGAGTTCATTTTGTACGTGGTTTTGTACAACTCTGCTCTGTTTCACAATTTCGCGGAAATAGATATGATAAGTTGCTGCAGTGAAAGTTTTAGATGACGATATATTGAATTTTTGTTTCTTTGCAGACGAAGTGTTAGCAAACTATTGGTATTCCAATGGGCACAAACTATGGTAATTTATTTGCCCATCTGTTCAAAACAGAATTCATGGAAAAGCTCTGATAAGAGGAATTAAAGCTAGAAATGACCTTAAATTTCATATTTATATTGATATGTTTTTTTTAATTAATAATGACAATCTCCATACTTATACCGATACTGTTATAGCGATACATATCCAAATTAACATAAACTTAGCGATACACAATAATCATATCGAGTACAAGTTTACCTCGTTCTCCGAAAATTCACTTGATAAAGGCATGAACGGAATATTGGCAAGAAAATTTTATGGCATTCGACAATTAGTAATATCCCAATTAATACCAGCATTTGGTGTTTTTATATTCCTTAATGATCCAATATACTAGAGCTTGTTCTACAAACAATCATTTCAAACACAAAAAAAATTACTTAATGATAAGTAACTGTCATCAGAATGCGTGAAACGGAAACGAAAAAGTAATCGGAATAACTCATTCAAACTGGTAAATTTGTTTTTAGTCACGATCTCTTGTGATGGTCTTGTGGTAGAACGTTCGAATCCGGTAAGGGGTTATACCAAAGACGTTAAAAATTGTCATGACTGTTCCTTTGCCAAACACTTGGCATACTATTGGTTTCAGTCCATAGCACCGGTCAAAAGTGTTAGAACTACACGTGAAGCTGGTGAAATATACGTTTAAATGACAAATTCCTGATGGGATGTAAAACAATGGCAAATCAAATCGCTTGTCACCATTCATATTTTATCCTTATCTGAATGTTAATGCAGACTTCCGGTGCATATGAGTAATGCTAATACCTCCGTGTCGTTTTATTCCACCTCGCCTGCCGTTATTGTCTGATATTAACTACGTTTGTATGTTTTCAAACAATATTATGCACAGGGTTTAGTTATGTATAGTTTATATCAAAAAGTGAATACCACTATATTAAACTGATGCTTCTTCAATTCATACTTACCAGTATATAAGAACACATAAGGTACGTATCACCTTTGATAAACTCATGTTTTCTCTAGTTTAATTTTCTCCAGGATCTTAATATAGATATACAGCCTAATTATTTTGTTTTGGATATACGCCATTTGATTTTCAAATAAACTAATTCTTTCTTGGTATGACTTGGCACAATGAAGTATTAAGAAAATATTTGAAATTTAAAATGTCATGATTACAGTAGAAGGAAAGGGAAAGGTAAGATACCGCAATATGTAAAAATTAAAATACAATATAAAAATTTCAGATACCAAAGTATAAATCAATAGAATGTCCAGGACACAGATACAAATCCGGTAAAAATGGACAAACACGGACCTCTGGAAACCAAGAGGTGGGATCAGGTGCCATGGAGGAAAAGCATCCCCTGTCGACCGGTCACACCCGACGTGAGTCCACAGTCAAGTCCCACGAAACAAGTGAGGAGTGTATCCTCGTCACATTTGGTACAGACGTCTCAACAACCGCCAACGAAAAGGCAACTCAACATTTCACTTAGTGAAACAGAGTACTCGCAAACAAGACTATTATACCGACCGTAAAATTTGCGGAACGTTGACATTAAACGTGGTTTTCGATATCCCTGTGTCAATAATTTGTCATACGCCCTGGCATATCGGATCATTTGTGAAATATAAACTCCATATGCGGATGACTGAGGGATATTACTACTTAAATGTGGAAAATGTACGATAGGAGAGCCTAAATCGTCGCGTTTATCGTATAGCTTAGTTGCTAATTTTCGGTCTGTGTTTATTTTAAGTAAAATGTCTAAGTATGAAGCGTGTGTGCTTGATTCTGTCGTATCTTTAATTTCTAGTTCGCTGGGATATATCGCATTGACATATGTATGAAAATTGTCATTATTAATTGACAAAACGTCGTCGATATATCTAAATGTCAAATTAAAGGACACCGCTAACTTTTTCTTTTTTTGATTCAGCAGTTTCTGAATGAAGTCTGCTTCGTTTGAATAAAGGAACAGGTCGGCCAATAAAGGAGCACAATTGGTTCCCATAGGAATGCCGACAGTTTGTTGAAAGACCACGTCTCCGAACATTACAAATATATTGTCTATTAGAAATTCCACCATGTTTTTATATCAACTTCAGTATATTTATGTGTAGAATTAGAGTGGTGTTTGACGAAATAAGTATCATGATAGCCAATCACTAGATATTTAAATTTTCGGGTACCACCTTTAGTGAAAAAGCAGTTGTCTATGATGCTGAAAACCTTTCTTTTAATTTTTTATGTGGAATAGTAGTGTAAAGAGTAGAGAAGTCATAAGTTTTGATACTGTGAATTCGAGAAAAAGTGTGTGCCTTCAAATTTTCTAAAAGCTGTTTAGAATTTTTAAGTATCCACATCTGATTTACACCGCTTATGGAATAAGCAACTGTACAGTATTGTTGAAGTTTCTCCTTAATGGCTTTGGTTTGGTAGAACATTTGCTGGATCCTGCTATGTATCTTTGCTTATATGGGGTTTTATGAAGTTTAGGTATCCAGTATAAATGTGGTAGCTCGAAATCGGTATCCGTTGTAGGTATATCAAATGAGCGTAATACGGACACGTGATTTTAAAGGATCTCGTCCTTTGAAAGTGAGCTACGTGTGTATGTAGGATTTCCAGAATTCGTATTAAACCCAAGTTCTTCTAATAAACAATTATAGTAATGTGCCTTACAAAATAATACAAAAAAACAAAAACAAAAACAAAAATCCAACTAACAACATCACACTATATTATCTGTGATGGTTAAATACCTCTTTTTCTTTTTCTTATACTAATGATTCTACACAGTGCTGATAAATATTATGTTTTTTTATTTGAAAAATATGTAACTTAAGGCGTCCTCTAAAAGTTGTTCGGATTTTTAAAAGATATCCATATCTATCTTAGACCAACTTTGTTTTTTGTATGCGTGGTTATGAAGTAAATCCTAAGTGACTTCTTAGTCTCTAAAAGTATTTTTGTAATGGTCATCCTTGTAAAATGAGATATTTTTAATATTTGAAATATTAATTATGAAAAAGAAAGCTCTGTTTTGATATAAATATTATAGACATAATACCAACGTTATAATGCTCAAGACGATCGTTTTTGTCAATTAGACTTCATCAATTGAGCTCCAATTTAAAATGTATATATATTTTCTAATGCGAAAGTGGTATCATACAAGGTCAAATAATAAATCTAAATGTATGGCCGAAATCCGTCTAAGAGTAACCACTGTAAAAAGAGGACTATCTTAGCTTTAGAAAACTTTAGAATTTAAATGGTGTTATCAGTGCCAAATATTACTTTAGTATAAGATTATCAGCTGGTACCAAAATACCAGGTACTAGGTTTATGTATACCCTCGGGGACTCAAACGGTCGACCAGCAGTGGCAGCTAGTGGTTGTAGATATTATAAACATAATACCAAAGATATAATGTTCAAGACGATATAATACATCATGTATCTGTTTTATTGCTGACATATAAATCCCTCTCAATATTTTCCATTTATATCGAGAGGTAAGGTTAAGTATTACAAATTTCGACCTGTGCTTCGAATTGACTTCAGTTGGGTCTTTTTTAAGACTTGGGTTTTAAATCTTACCCGGTAGACCCTAGACTTTCATTTCTTATATCGGACGCTTGTCGATGGATTAGTCATTAAAGTTTCGTAGAATTTTAGTTTTGATCCAATGCCGGGAATTGAACTGGGAACCATCCGCCTGCGACCAGACCGCTATACAAGTAGACCACCACAAGTGGTCCTTATAATGATAAGAGGTATCTTGTTTAAAGTCAACATTTGGCAAACTAAATGGTCGAATTTCTTATCTTTGTTTGCCATTATCATGTTTCACTGATTGAGATACTGAGTAATTTATTTGAAAGTAATTATTTCAACCGGATATACTGATTGGGATAATTGATTGTCTCCAATTTCACTTCCGGACCTCTCAAGAGCCCATGTTCGTACAATGTTCACTTTAGAGATATCTAGAAGTTCCTTAGAGTTAATACCTTAGCATATGTACTTTTTATATTTTCAAACTTGCGTCTGTATGAATATGAAAACATATCAGATTTGGACTATGTATATAAATAGTATTTCGCTTATTCGAAGGGGTCACAAATAACCTTGAAACCTTAGTGAACATTGTACAAATGCGGAAATTAGAAAATCCAAATGATATACAAGGAAAAACTTATGTTTATGGAACCTGTAATAAAAAGAAGGCATACTCAGAAAGGTAAACAATCAATTAAGATACAAATAGAACATTATTTCTCAATACACCTTTGTCACGATAGTAAGCAGGTTCGACGAAAAATGTGGGCTGCATCACTACCGGTAAAACAGTTTATCGTATTTATTTTCAGTCATATGGATAGCAAGCAGTGGAAGTACACAGATTTGAAAAGCAGACTACAGGAAATGGATACACTTGCAATAAAGAAAATTTGACTTAATTTATTCTGGCATATGAACTGAAACCGAGTAGTTTTGAATATTGCCAGCAATTATCACGAAACTGGAATTGAAATAGGCCACATTTCTATTGACGTCACTATGGCAGACCAAAATAACATTAATGATTTGAACCTAGTTTCTCTCAGTTAAACCTATTTTTCTCAGTAACACGTTAATTGGAGAAATACTAGGTTTAACTGAAATAAAGGAGGTCTAGTTTAGAAAAAATCACAAAAATGAGAAAAACTCTGTTTAACCGATAAAAACGTAGATTTCACTGCGCCAAAATTACATTTATAGATATTTACATACCGACTGTAATTTCCTTCATTACAGTTATACAGAATGACTGTATTGTTACATCAATAAAAGCAGTGATCTGAGTGTTAACCGCTAGCTGGCGTAAGAATATCTAAGAAACCCTTTCCATGACCAGGTTACGGCAGCGATTTGTCGGACAAGTATTCTCTGAACATATGAATGAATCAATAAAGAATAAAATAACAAACATTCATTTCATATTTTTATTTAAAGCCATTAATTACCACAAAACAAACAAAAATCACTGAAAGAAATAGAAAACACAAGACTAGGCCTGTATCTGTAGCACACTGTACATCTACATGCCCATTTCATGTTATGAAAAGAAACACAGGCCACTGAAGTGAAAATTTGCTTCGTGGTTACGTTGCTTGTAAGTAAGTTGAAAAAGGAGTCGGGTCTAGTGCAATTTTGTCCTGTATCTCTGATAAACAGCTTGCTTTTCCGTTACCATATAGGCTATTCCTGTCACAAATAATTCGTCACTCGCATCGCATGAAGTCAACTCTCGGTTCACCTCAAATCCTATTAATTGCTAGGCTAATTACCAGGCCCATCTTGTTTTTCACAACAAAGTGAAGTGTAATGTTAATGCCGAGCATAAGTTATTAAGTACCGTTCATAGGTTTCTCAGTAAATTGATGGGATACTCTATATGATCAGCTGGTAAAAACTGAAGTCTGAATTGACATGGATCTATTATACTTTATAGGCCTACACGGATTTTCCATAACGAACGTGTCGATAATTATCTTTTAAACAGAACAATAACAGTTTGTTATTTCACAACATAATCTGCATTTGTCTTGTTTCAATTGATTTGAAGAATTTGCTAGTGGGCTAAAATATATACTGAATTAGGTCAACTTACGAAGTCGTAACCCCTTCATTGGCTTCACAGTTCACGGCATTTCCCAGCTGATTCAGCGATTGGTAAAATATCAAATAGAATTGTAAAATTTGTTGTAAACAACGATCATCTGTTGCAATCCAAATAGCACATGGTAGGCCTATCAGCCATTTGCACACAGCCCTTTCGGGCAATTCTCTCCTGACACATTTATCCCGCCATTACTAAATCGTCGAATATTAAAATTCGCGACCTAAATCTGAGAATATCAGAAGTTTCTTTCAAAATGATATAAAAAAAGAAATTAAACCTTAATTTCATTAGTATTTGCGATCAGAAAAGAGAATTACTTCTCATGTCAAAACAGCTGTTGAGCCATTACGTCATATGGACCCCCCGTTAAGTCAGTGTTCTGGAATGAATTTAGTATCCAGTGGACTACAGTTTCACTGAAAAATGGTAATGTATATAAATATAAGGATTGTTTTTCATTTTTTGAACATCATTGGGGTATAAAAGCAATTGCTCATGGAAAAAATTCATCGTGCAGCACTTCGTGCTGCACAGAATTTTTTTCCATGAGCAATTGCTTTTATACCCCAATGATGTTCAAAAATGAAAAACAATCGTTAAATATTATTGTGCATTTGGCGCAGTTAAACTTAGTTTTTCCATATTAATCCTAGTTTTGTCTGCAAATTGTTTAAAACCTAGATTCTCTGCAGTTAAAACTTAGTCTGATTTTTCTTGAAACTTGCATTAACTAGGTTTTGCAAGAAAAAGTAAATTCATCTCAATAAAAGCTATGTTTAATACATTTTTGTGATTTTGGCGTGCTTTATCGGTCAAACCTAGTTTTTCTCCAGTTACCCCCTCACAAACGAAGATTGGAGGGGATATAGGATTCGGCCCGTACGTACGTACTCCTGGCTGGAATAATGACACAGCAAAACAGCATTAACATAGTTTTTCCACCAGGTGATGCGATTTTAGAAAAAAAAAATACACTGAAACCTGTAAATAGGGGCCACCCAAGGGACCAGAAAATATTGACCTTTATGTGTAGGTGACCCTTATACACAGGTTCAATTAGGTTGAAGTATGCAGTTAAGGGACTTGAAAAAACTGGCCTTTATAAACAGGTAATCCTTATATAGAGGTGGCCGATATAGCAGGTTGCACTGTAGTTTTAACTGCTGCAAAATCGCATAAATGTAAAACATATTTTTCTCCATTCTTTTCTTTCTGTATTTGTATCTCTAGGTTTTGCTAATTGATGAGAGAAATTGACTTTCACGAGAGAAAACTAGTTTTAACTGAGGAAATAGAGATAAAACTCACTAACGTGACTTTGGACTGTTATATAAAGTTGGTATACACAGTTTAATAACCACAACTGCCAATTTTGGGAGTGATATAACCCATAATTGTACGGTTGATACTTGCCCATTTTAGAACATACATAAGCCGTAATTTTACGGATGATGCTTGTTGAGTTTGGGACACATAGAAGCCATAATTATACGGGTGATAAAGATGATAGGTCGGCAAGTCGCCATGTTTGTTATATCGGTTAAATCTACATTTTCCGATGGAGACTAAGTAAAGTGAATTGTAAAATGTGAAGCACATATTCTTGGTTTTGTGTTGTCTTTTTCTGTTTACCTGACTTTCACATTAACATAGAAATTTATTGTAAGTGTTTATTTACAAAGCATCATCAATATATCTAAATATCAAATGAACGGTAACGACTATCCTTCTTCTTCATGTGAATAAAGGAGAGAGTCAGCCAGTAATGGGACACAATTGGTACCCATATGGATACTGTCGGTTTGCAGAAAACTTGGTGTCCGAGAACCATTAATTTGATATTATATTAACGTGGTGATATGCATTTCAAAATGAATTTGTTGGTATAATCTGAGGGTTTCATACATATTGCGTTTCTGGTTGATTAATGAAATAAAATTTGTATTATAAATTTTAGTTATATCAATATAAGAATTTATCATCTTATTTTTCTAGTAGAATATTTGAACAAACTCCAGCAGAGTCGTATACATGTATACTTGATACGGTGAATTTAAGAAATATAGTAGATCAATGTCTTTTAATTTTATATAGAACTTGTGTGGATAGTTTAGTGTCTTTTCCTGCTATTCATGTTAAATATCTGGAAAAGGTGGATATATAAATGTTTATGTAACATTTGTTGAATCTTGCGATATACATGATATATAGATTATTAGAATTAGAAATCCATTACAGATATGTTACCTAAAATCAATATTTTGTATATAAATAAAAAAGGAGTAGTAATAAAACAATAATACGATTTCGACCTTTTAATGGGTCTATGTAGGATTGCCAGAATTATAATAGAGCCTAGTTCTCTAAAAAGACAATTACAATGATAATTTGCCTTGAAAACAAATAAAAAAAAACAAATGTCGATGGGGCTGTGTACATATGGGTCATATGGAATGTCCATTTCCATTTTTGTCTTTTTGGTCATTTGACAGTGTGTTTTGATTTTCCCGTTGTCAACTATCCAACAAAACTAATCATTAGGACATATCTAGTTCCCCGTTTTCATGTTTGTATGGTCTGTCGTCGGGTGTATTCCGTGATAGAATTTGTATCCATATTGAATTTCTGTTTCTTGTTAAAAGAACGTACTTCTCGGTGATGTTGCCTCCGTGATCGAGTGGTTAGAACATCGCGCTTTGACCCATGAAGTATTTCACTTCCGGTCAGCGCAGGTTCAAATCTCACTGGAACCTAAGCTAATTTACTGCGGAAGGTCTGTGGTCTCTTCTCGGGTACATTGGAACCAGGTTCTCTCTTGCACTAATAAAAACTAGCCGCAACCATATAACTGAGAAATTGTTGAGTGTGGCGTAAAACAATTTTTAAAATTCTAAAAAAAAAAATCAAATTTCATATAAAAACTTTCTATGTTATTAACACGTTTGACTAGCGCTAGATGCTGACAGATTGTACCTTAGTGAACGGGATATGAAGCACATGGACATTTGACACAAATTTTTACAAGATGGTTGATATCTTAGCAAAGCAAAACCTGTTTATCATTGAATAGTAATGATTCGACACTGTGAGTATAGATATAACAAAATCACATGCGTTAGTTAAAACTAGTTCCCTCCAGGGAACGCGAGTTTCTCATGAAATACTAGTATATATATATATATATATATATATATATATATATATATATATATATATATATATATATATATATATATATATATATATATATATATATATATATTCATTCATTGAAACAAGATATATGTACTTTGAAAATATTGACTGCCAAAGAACATCCCACTATAAAATTCCTTTGAACGATGTTTCTTCTTCTTCCGTTACATTATTTTAAGTACGCATATCCTGCAGTCATTGGTCTCAACATTTTTAAGAATTTTTGTTTGCTCAAAGTTTGTTAAATGCCACCATTATCTCTGGAACCTGAAATTTATTTAACACACATAAAAATTTGTACACCAAATAGTCAATAAAATGACATCAAATAAATTTTCATTATGTCAGTCTTAAAAATTTTATCATGTCTTCGTTTCTCGTGTGCAGTCATTTTGATTGAATAAAATGTGCTTGAATTACGACAATTTTCTGCAGGCTATTTTGTATTATTAGATCTACTTTAAAGTTATGAGGATAATCAAATATTTAACACATGTTTATTGAACGGAAATCCAATCTAAGTCATAATTTCTTCATTTTGAGTTTTCTGGAAACCGAATGTCGATTCTAAATTAAATTTCCCTATGATTTTTCTCAAGCTCGCAACAACATAATTTCTCCTATAGAATATTGTATCCTATACCACTCTTGATTTTCTTAAACTTTGACCTTCATTAAAACGTGCTTTCATCAGCGTGTACAGCGCATTTTACGGCATGAAGTATCTTTTAAATCTTAAGATAGAATCTATTTCCAGTTACTTAGATATTCATAAGTCTGTTTTTTTTAGGAATTATACATCTTCGCCTGTTAAATCGATATGCAGAGTTGCATGCTGGTATGGAGATGACGCAGATAATGGAGGCAGACTTATTTCATTTTCTTTACGTCCAAGGTAATGATCTATATCTGGAGATATTGGGTGATTTGTGGATATTTTTAGGAAATTTACTTCTGTCTTACATTATTTTAGTTAGAAATTATGCACTATTCCGTTTCTATTTCGGTCACCATGGCAACCATGAATTGGAATCAGTAATCTTTTTTAGAGAGACAAATTAAAATTTTGGTAAATTTAATTTCCTAATTTTGTAGTAGTCCATGGAAATCTTTTGTCATATTTGAATCCCCATTAGAGCATTGCGTGTTAAACTATGGATTCGATTTGCGGGAAAGTTTGCCGGTTTACTTGCGGAAAGCCGACGACCTTCTACTGGATATAGTAGAATCACTTCTGCCCTTAGCCAATAAAACCTGGTTGCTACCATATAACAAAAATTGTTTACTTTGGCGTAAAACAAGCTAAATATCAAATTCTAAGAAATACAAAAGTGTTAACGGGTTGCAATCAATTGCAAAATATTCCGCTTAGATATTCCAAACATTTCGTAAAATATTTGTACCACTTGTGGTTTCAGTTAAGCACGTACTAGCAAAGAAATTGCGATATTGAAATTTGTCGACAGATATTTCGTTATAGAGGACATGACCATATGATAAATAACCAAAAACGTACTTAAATATAGTGTCGTAAGCGTTATAGATTTTCTTCAATTCCATGCGTCTCATCTAGGGAAATAAAATGCTTTAAAATGATTAACAATACTTTCGAAATCGGAGAAAGCGAGTCTATCGAGATTCTTCTATACTTCTGATAAATATCTAATTCTTGATCAAACAAACTACGATATCTTGTGTCAGGGATACGATACGCATTTGTCGTTTGGGTTTTTATAACAGTAATGGTGAAGTAATAACTAAACGGCCATCGGATTTCAAATGAGGTGATGAGTTTTTTTCTTAATTAAACTTAGTTTTCTCCTGTTATAAAAAACTGAAAAATACTTTTAATCCATTAATTTGATTTTGAGATAATGTACATGTAAATACCACATTAACACTGAAAGTATAGTAGTGTATACCTAACACTAGTTTAGACAACTGAAAGTATAGCAGTATATACCTAACACTAGTTTAGACAGCTAAAAGTATAGTAGTATATACCTACCACTAGTTTAGACAACTGAAAGTATAGTAGTATATACCTAACACTAGTTTAGACAGCTAAAAGTATAGTAGTATATACCTAACACTAGTTTAGACAACTGAAAGTATAGTAGTATATACCTAACACTAGTTTAGACAGCTAAAAGTATAGTAGTATATACCTACCACTAGTTTAGACAGCTAAAAGTATAGTAGTATATACCTACCACTAGTTTAGACAGCTAAAAGTATAGTAGTATATACCTAACACTAGTTTAGACAACTGAAAGTATAGTAGTATATACCTAACACTAGTTTAGACAGCTAAAAGTATAGTAGTATATACCTAACACTAGTTTAGACAACTGAAAGTATAGTAGTATATACCTAACACTAGTTTAGACAGCTAAAAGTATAGCAGTATATACCTACCACTAGTTTAGACAGCTGAAAGTATAGTAGTATATACCTACCACTAGTTTAGACAGCTAAAAGTATAGTAGTATATACCTACCACTAGTTTAGACAACTGAAAGTATAGTAGTATATACCTACCACTAGTTTAGACAGCTAAAAGTATAGCAGTATATACCTAACACTAGTTTAGACAGCTAAAAGTATAGCAGTATATACCTACCACTAGTTTAGACAGCTGAAAGTATAGTAGTATATACCTACCACTAGTTTAGACAGCTAAAAGTATAGTAGTATATACCTACCACTAGTTTAGACAACTGAAAGTATAGTAGTATATACCTACCACTAGTTTAGACAGCTAAAAGTATAGTATTATATACCTAACACTAGTTTAGACAACTGAAAGTATAGTAGTATATACCTAACACTAGTTTAGACAGCTAAAAGTATAGTAGTATATACCTAACACTAGTTTAGACAGCTAAAAGTATAGCAGTATATACCTAACACTAGTTTAGACAGCTAAAAGTATAGCAGTATATACCTACCACTAGTTTAGACAGCTAAAAGTATAGTAGTATATACCTACCACTAGTTTAGACAGCTAAAAGTATAGTAGTATATACCTAACACTAGTTTAGACAACTGAAATATTTGTAAGTCATGGCTATGTCCTCGCTTTAGTTTAAAAACAATGCTACATGTCACAGTTTAAAGGGGCATTAGCTGTGGGTTTTTTTTTCAAAATTTGGTTTTCCTTTTTCACTACTTAGATTTATAAATATACACAGGCATAAAAAAATTTGATTCCAATATATGTTTTGTGAAAATTGCTTGAAAACCCCAGGTTTGGCACTTTTCCAACCGGGGTTTCACTGACCGCCGCCATATTACTGACAATTTTGTGTGGCGTTTGTTTTTTGTTTATTGTTTATTGTTGTTTAACGTCCCACTCAAGAATCTTTCACTCATATGGAGACGTCACCAATGCCGGTGAAGGCTTCAAATTTTGGCCTATGCTCGACACCTATGGCCATTGAGCAGTGAGGGTTCTTTAACGTGCAGACACTCACTGTGACACGGGACCTCGGTTTTTACTGTCTCAGTCCGAAGGACAGGAGCGTATCCGGGTTGGTAATGGGTGTGGCGTAAAACACCATTCAAAATACAAATTCAAATTCGATTAACCCAATATTTCTATTTGTATATGACTATCACTTTAAACTTTAAACTTGTAGCTTTCATTTCACCCAATTTTATCTAATTGTATGACAACGGAAATAAACTTATCCCGTGGAATTATGTATAATGATATCAATGGGTTCTTAAGAACATGTCTTTCCAGATGTTTATTAAATAATTTTTGATACAAATTTTTATATGAATTAAAGATAACATAAATGCATTAAACTACCATTGACAAATGTACCGTACCTGCCCTGTACCTGTATAATGTCCGTAGTAAACCTGCAACTTTAAAAACTATTTTACACTTTTTAGAATATATCATATTTTATAGTACACATTATTTACGAATACTGAGTACATGCCTGAGTACATAGAGAGTAATAAGTCCATGTTTTGTTTGATCATAAATTTATTTGCCAAAGGTGTTTTCTTCTCAAAGTGAATCGCTATAAATCTGACCATTGCTTGACGATGACTCTTGCTATGGATGTTTGCCAATAACGCAACAACTGACCGTATACATTCCAGACCTGTCATGTGACACATGGTATCAATTTCATGTTTCCTCCAATAGATCCACGAGCCGGCCTCAGTCGGTAGCGGACTCGCCTCTTGATCGTGAGGTCGTGAGTTCGAGTCCAGCCGGCGACAGGTTCGTTTCTTGTCATTCGGACTGAGACAGTAGATACCGAGATCCTGTGTCACAGTAGGTGTCGGCACGTTAAAGAACCCTCACTGTTTAATTGCCGTAAGCACCGAGCAAAATGTGAAGCCCTTCACCAGCATTTGGTGACGTCTCCATATGAGTGAAAGATTCTTGAGTAGGGGACGCTAAACAACAATAAACAAACAATCAAATAGACCCACATTATTTTTTTTTTCATATGAAGTGCTTCGTGATGGAACAATCACTCCCTGTTTTGGAGTCTCAGGTAAGCACGGAACCCCTTGCTTGCAAGCGAATGCTCTTAACAGCTAAGCTACCATGATCAGTGAATGTCTTCTTTACCGTAACTAGGAATATTTTGTCAATTATATTTAATCAAAATCAGGTGGCTACTTTTTACCAGCTAAATTTTGGCCATTTGTGAAAAAATGTTTTGTTTATGTGATCTAAAATTACCGTTATTTCGTGTGGATCCGGTTCAATGTATGTGAAGATCACATCATGGTTAAAATTAGAAAAATGAATCCGGATTTTCCCGCCGTCGTACGTGTAAACATTTTGGACAGTTAACTTTGCCACTTTTACAGCGTGACCAAATGGCCAAAAATTAAACCATGACCATACTTTTCCAATTTATGGTATTGTTTATGAAAGTAATATTATCTAATTTTGAACACGATTTCACTTAAAGATTAAATGACTTGTAAAGGAGAAAAAAAATATGTTCATGTGATTACATAATGTCAAAATAGTAAGCTAATAATTATAATTAAATGCTGCATCTCAAATGATATATTATCTCATCGGATTGTACATTTTGAACAATCATTTTACAATATTTTGTTTGTTCAAAGGCTTTACATGTCATGTCATGCCTTTAACAAAGCAAGGGGCCATGTCATGAATGCCTTTAGCAAAACAAAGGGATCATGGAACGCCTGTAAGAAAACTGGGGGTCATAGCGTGCCTTTAACAAAACAAGGGTCTTGACACGCTTTTAACAAAATAAAGGGGTCATGACACACCTTAAAAAAAGCAAGGGGTCATGGAGCGCTTTTAACAAAAGCAAGGGGTCATGGAGCGCCTTTAACAAAAACAAGGGTCATAGCACGACTTTAACAAAAACAAGGGATCATGACACGCTTTTAAAAAAATAAAGGGGTCATGACACACCTTAAAAAAAGCAAGGGGTCATGGAGCGCTTTTAACAAAAGCAAGGGGTCATGGAGCGCCTTTAACAAAAACAAGGGTCATAGCACACCTTTAACAAAACAAAGGGTCATGACACGCCTTTAACAAACCAAAGGGTCATTGCATGCCTTTAATAAAAACAAGGGGCCACACCTTTAATAAAAAAGAAGGGTATATGACACTCCTTTGATAAAAACAAGGTGTCATGGAATGCCTTTAACAAAAACATGGCGTTATGACACGCCTTTAACGAAAACAAGGGGTCATGACACGCCTTTAACAAAACAAGGTCTGCCTGTGAACATATCTATCAAATAGAAACATCATCAAACGTTTGATGCAATTGGACAATCTATAATCTCAGTTGCTTTAATAATCCATTTTTGTTTTAGATGAAAGTCATCTCAGCAATCGTGAAAATGATTGTACTTTTCTTTTGATATTTCTTTCTAAATATAGCTTATACATTGGAGTAATAAGGCGGTAGCTCGGTCGTGATGTAACCTACTTATCTTTAATAAAATACCTTTATAGTTTGTTCTGTCTTCAGATTATCTTTCATCACCAGTGATTGTTTAAAGAATTTGATTTGATTTGATTTTTTGTTTTACGCCATACTCAACAATCTTTCAGTCATATGATGGCGTCCAGTTTTTATTGGTGGAGGAGAAACCCCGGTTACCCGGGTAAAGACCACCGACCTTCCGCAAGAAAACTGGCAAACTTTCCCACTTAATTCGAAATGACCCTAGCGGGATTCGAACCAAAAGTGAGAGGCCTTGTGATTTAAAGCGCAATGCTCTGACCACTCGGCCACGGAGGCTCCCCGATTGTTTAAAGAAAGCATTAGTCCTTTAGTCATTGTGTATGCTTATGTCCTTTGGAAAATTCCTTAACGGCCATTATAAATTGTTTTAGTTTTTGTAACCTGTGATTAGTTAAATTGGTAATAATACAGCAATATTTGAACAATCAGAGTTTTGACAATTAGATTTAATGCAATTTCAAATTTTCATATTGTAATCAATTCACACACTTGATAACACTGTGTATCAACCACGCAGATGTTTTGGTATTTGTTCTTATTTTGTCTCAACATAAAAGGTATTAGGATATTTTTATTTCACGATCGCGAGCTCAACAAACACTGGGGGCTGATAGAAATTACGTTGACGTAATATTGTAGTTGAGAATTTTAAATCTGAATCCTCTTATGTATAAAATAATTCAGTGTGTTTACAATGCTCTTGATCCAAATGTTTTCTTATATATCTTTAATAATACTATCTCACACAGAACGATTCGTAGACACTAATGGGGGAAAGGCATTATTGGTATTCCAAGAACGGATACTTAACAACGAAGTTATCAGTGAACCAAGCACTCTTTAGATTGCTATATAAAATCGATTATTGAATATACAAAACGTTGTGCTAATTGATATCTGATGTACTTTTGTCATGTACAATGAAGTATAGTATCACAGATTTATGAGAATCTTTGTCGTTACAAAATTACAAATTAAAAAGACTACAGAACCATAAGACTAACGCGTTTGGTGTCAAAGTTCCGCAAATTTTACAGTCGGTATAATAAGTCTTTTTTGCGACTACTCTGTTTCACTAAGTGAAATGTTGAGTTACCTTATCGATGGTGGTTGTTTCTTAGGCGTCTGTACCAATTATGACGAGGATTCGTTCCTCATGTATTTCATTTTAATATGACTGTAGACTCACGGCGGGTGTGACCGGACGACAGGGGATGATTACTCCTCCATGGCACCTGATCCCACTTTTTGATTTCAAGAGGTCCGTGTTTGTCCATTTTTACCAGATTTGTACCTATATCCTGGACATCCTGTTGATTTATACCTTGGTATCTGAGACTTTTTATATCTATGAACTTCACGGAAACCGGGTATATCGGCAAACAGCCATGATACATTTATGATCAGGCGTTTGAATTGGATTCCATAATAGATAGCATCATAAGTATCTGCAATACATTTTAACCGAGGAATGATTTGTATAGAACTTTTGACATCAAACTAAATAATCAATGTAAGATCTTTTTTAAATGTCAGTAAATCGTTTGACATTTTTCTCAGAAGGTGTGTGTAAACCCTTTTTCATACATCATATACAATTTAAAAACGTCTACACAGAGAGCGAACTCGGACATGATGATTTTTATTATCAATCTTGACACAACAAGATTACATTATAAATACACATATTCAAATACACAGATTCATATGACTCCATTTTGATACTACACGAGATGCAGATTGTATAAAAATAGCGTGGAAACTTCCAGTGAACTTCCGCTATAGTGGTACGCCATGTTTCATACCAACACACCATTCCAAATGTTGTTTTCCTTTTGAAAACGTGAAATTTGAAGAAGAAATAATTATCTGTTCACTTTATCTGCCAACGTAGACATTATTGAAAATGTTAACTTGATGCAAGATAATACTTAAGGCAACAAGTTGGCTTGTAACAGGATTTCCAGAACCGTAAAAAATGTAGTAATACAGAGCTGCAGTTGATACATCGAATCACCTCCACAATAATATAGAAAGCCAAACTATTATGTAGGAAAATACAGTGAATTATTTGAATACTAAAATGTAATCCATCAATGATTTTCCGTTTTGTAAAGTAAAAATATCATTTCCGCCAAGTAATTATTGAGTTACACGTAACTACTGTGGGACATGGGTAAAAATCACCTCACATCTCTAAGAACGCAAGTATCTCATTGGAGATTTCTTTATAGATATTAAACACTAACGAGACCACCCCGATAATGGGACCATTTTGAATCAGTCAATTGGGTGATCTTATTGGTTAGCTTCTACTGTACAAATATTTAAAAAGAATGAAAAAACCCTGTTGTGTGCTACTTTTGCATGAGTTTCGAACTCATTTAAAAGGCGTCTTTGACGCTTAAACTATTGTCATTCTGCGTGTCTTAAGTTTGGAAGCAAGTGTTAATGTACGAAATGATATGTTTTTTTTTTAATTTACAGAAACAGTTTATGGGGTGAAAAATTTAGTTCATTATATCAGACAAAAAGTGTCTTTTTCTTCTTTTCTATAAATGTACATTCTTTTTAAATAGATTCCGTAACAAATAAAAGCGTCAGCGCTTTTGCATGATAAATAATTCACGAAAACAATATATTCAAACCTGAATCTAATGTAATCCCTTGATATACTTATAGCGACGCAACTCTATAAGTGCATTTCAAAAATCAGGTAGAGTTGTGCAGCAAAGTGGTGTTGAAATTCAAGAAGGATTGTATACTCTTTACTCAAATGTAATGTAATTCTAACTGCTTTCGAACTAACAATGGAAAACAAATTAAACCAGTTGCAACTATGGTTCACATGGCAACAAAATGCTAACAATATAATGATTCAGGATAATACAAGTGCATACAATGTAATGATAAATGACCGTCATTTACTATAGCAATGACAAGTCGGTCACAAACGTTGTTTTAGAATGCACAATTACATCTGACGTGGACCGTGCCGGTTCCTCTATGCATAACAATCTTACTCACAGTCTAAAGTTAAGTCTATAAGTACGGAAACCAGTCTGTTGCAATTACCTGTTTTATACAAAGTAGGTCCATTTCAAGGAAGAAAAAGAGTTAAACCATACTGATTTAAACAGTAATATATACCAGTAATTGTCTTTAGTGTTCAGTGTTCAGTTATAAGATGTTTATACCTTTTCATAATTTCGAACTGGTAGAGAATTTCAAAGTGTATTCATTGTTTTCATCTGCAAAGCATTTTCTGAGTTGCTATTTTTATCTTTTCCTTCTTTTTGTAACTTTGAACTGTTATTCAGTAATGATTCTTTTGTTTCCTTCTCTACACCCCGAATGTTTGTTCTCTCATATTCAAACTTACTGTATACTTTGCTCCCACAGCAAAGCAGACGACGGAAACTGCGACGAAAATTTTCGGACAAAAATGCATACAATATTGGATTTACACAACTGTTCATATATGCGAGAGAGTTAGCTGCAAACAGTATAGCAGCATCTTCAATGCCGTATTCGTACTGCACGTCCAGTATATGTTGCACAAGGAAAATTATTTGAATTGGTAACCAACAAAGAGCGAAAATAACTACAACAACGATGACCATCCGGGTTACTCGTTTTTTCGAACGGATGCTTTCTGCCCTTTGGCTTCCTCCAGGTACGACACCGTACAAAAGTCTTTTCAGCAAAAAGCCGTACAGAATACAAATAAGTACCAATGGGATCACATATCCAAATGCGAAAAAACATCCATAGAATTTTTTCCTACTACTAGGATTATCCCTTTCTTCACCGTTGATGCAAGCTGACCTTATTTGATCGAGGTATGGATATTCTTCGACGGTATATTGGACCAGTATAGGAATATTCCCCGTGCAAAATAAAAACCATACCAAAAATACCATAATGTAAGTATTTCTTCTATTTCGAATTCGCATTGATGTAATTGGGTGCACTACTGCTAAATATCTGTCAAAAGACATAAGGACAAGGGTCCAGACACTGGCATATGCAGACACATGTATTATATACTGAACAATTTTACAAAACACGGGACCAAAAGGCCATGTTGTCATGGCGTATCCCGCAGCCGTAAAAGGAACACAAAAAGTAATGAAAAACAGATCAGCACAAGCAAGACTTACAATTAATATGTTGGTTGTGTTTTGCATTTGTTTGTTCGACCATACAACAACTATAACTAAAATGTTTCCAACAAAGCCGAGTAGAACTATTAATCCAAATAAAATTGAAACGATGTACCGAATTAATTTTTCATATTGCAATATTTTCCAATCTATCTCGAACATTTCTGTAGCATTGAGGTATGACGACGTGACGTTAGTGACATAGTCACACGTTGTACCGTTGCAACTCGGCATCGTTGAGGCCATTGCAGAGGCTATGTCATCAACTTCTGTTACGTTATACATATTTACAGGCAGACTGTTGAACTGTAAAGAGAAACAAGAATGGTCGATTAAATAACGCAATAATTACAGGTAGAAAGTAACCATTTACACTGGGGTTAAAAGAGGGAAAGTATATTTAATAGTTCAGTTTTATGTCATCAATTTCCCATACACATACATTGCATAGGGTACATATAATTATTATACCAGATAGTAACAAAATATGGCAAATGAGTAAATTCGGTTTAATTAGTGTTAGAAATGAAATGAACAACCGAAGCACCATCAACGACATCAGGTATATTTCTATTACTACACGAGTCTCCATGACCGAGTGGTTTGGGCATCGGACTTTGAATATAAAATCTTACATACCAAAGTATTAATCTTCAGGATGCCCAGGATATATATATAATACATATCTGGTAAAAATTGGACAAAAACGGACGTCTGGAAATCAAAAGGTGGGATCAGGTGACGTGGAGGAGTAAGCATTCCCAGTTGAGACCGTGGTGTCTCTCACTTCTGGTCAGTGCAAGTTCGAGTCTCACTGGAACGTAAGCTGATTTTTGTGAGAAAGTTTGCCAACTTGTCTCCTCCATCATAAAAACTGGCCGCCACCATATAACTAAAAAATTCAAATCAAATATATTGCTACAACTAATACTTCTGTCCTTGGCTAATTTAAAATTTTAAATAACTTAAAACGAGCTCAGTTGTATTGTACTACTTCTACCTCTACTACTACTACTACTACTACTACTACTACTACTACTACTACTACTACTACTACTACTACTACTACTACTACTACTACTACAACTACTACTACAACTACTACAATCACCACCACCACTACTACTACTACTACTACTACTACTACTACTACTACTGCTACTACTACTACTACTACTACTACAATCACCACTACTACTACTACCGATAACAATAATAGTACATGATGATGATGACGACGACGATGAAGATGATGATGATGATGAATGACAATCACTAAAATAGTACACACCTATTCATCTTAATAATTACTTGCTTATCTAAACACCTAGGATAAGATACAATGCACTAAAGGACTATTACTTAATAACACTCATCACTTGATGCCTGTTGAAGTGGAAGAAGAAGTTCCCAAATTTAAATCGTAATTGCTAAATACATACGTGATAAAATTAAAGGGACACTAGCTGTATCCCCCTTTTTACTACTTATATTGATATGCATTAACTTAAAAGAGATTTACACAGGCATACAACTTTATAAATTACTATATATTTTTTGAAAAATTCCTGACAAACCCAGGTTTGTATTTTTTTCAATTGCAATTGATTAACTCAACGTTACTATTTGTATATAAATACCACACCGGACCTGACCTGATTTTCACAAAATATATAAGAATATATCCCAATAAAATTTAATGTCCTCCAAAGGGAAATATCATTATGCCAAAAAAAAACCCAGAAAAACACTCAAATTTCACAAAAAATTCAATTTGTGAAATTTGAGTGTTTTTCTGGGTTTTTTTTATAAGAATATAATTTTTATGCCTGTGTATAGCTCTTATTTGTTATTGTAATCAAGTACATTTAGTAAAAGATGAAAAAATTAAGATAATTTTTTTTTTCGGAAAATACAGGTAAAGCACCTTTAACTTTTTCCAACATCATATCAGGTTTGGCATATGTTCACAGTAGGGCATTGATGACATATCGCTCCACATTTCAAAATTTGATTAAATGTAAATCTATGTGCACGCATTATTAGCTGGATAAATAAGTTAATTAAGCAAACATCTTGTTCATTATAATCTTCTTGGCTTTTCTTTGATCAAATATGTTAAAACTGTAAACAGAATGTTAACTTGAAGTAGATACGACAAAAGAATAAAAGGCATCCAACACACTTAGTTATCGCGATAATAAATTATGTTGAACTGAATTAATTCTCTATATAACGATAGGGAATAATAGTAAATATACAAGGCATATAGAAATATGATATCAATGTATCTATCTGTTTGTTTACAAATTTTCATATTTTTCTTGAATTACTGTAAATACAAAAAGTATTGTGACGTTATTTTCATAGCGTTTCGTAACGTTTCATTTTGCCCTGTAAACTATTATTCTAAATCCAGTATAGATATATTTGTACTTTTGATGTTTGTTTCCCAGACATATATGGCTTAGTCCAGCAAGTTTTACGATATCGTCGCTGAAATTGTACCAGCCAAGACTGTCCTAGTGTGTTATCGGAAGTATTTTAAAGTAACAGACACTTTAAATCCTGTGCGAAATTCTAGCAATCGAATTGTTTTGACAAAGTGCATAGTGGCCCATATAAAACAATCAAGTGTAAATCTACATCAGTCGGCAGTCATTGCGTACAGGATGGATAAAAACACTTCATTTGCTTATATGAACATCTATGAATGCATCCGGAGGCACACTGATTTTGAATTATTAATGATTCATCATCAATTCATACATTTCATTTTTATCGGCAACCTCTTTAACCCTTTACCCCTATATTTATAAATGGTACTGTCTTTTCTACTGCTTAGACATTGTTATAGTGGCTTGTAGGGGTGGAAGGGTTAAACACCTGACTGGCAGAATCGGTGTCACGACTTTGTCACATTGCACTCCTTTTTTTCTATCACATTTGCGATTTTCAGACAAATGCTAACACTTTCTATCATCAGACTACTTTTAATGGGTATATAGACAACCGGATAACATATTCGCCTGAGTATGCGACACGTAAATATGACTACACGTAATACATAACACTTGGATATACTTACAGTGTGCTACAGAGTAATGTGGATGTTTTAATACGAGACATAAATTCGATAACTTATTTATCATATAATGTATGTCGGCAAGCCTCGTGAAATAACATGGTAAAATAATCATCTCATGTAATATTTAGCGTATGTAATGGAATCACTTGTGAGGACCTACCTATATATATATATATATATATATATATATATATATATATATATATATATATATATATATATATATATATATATATATATATATATATCCAGTAAAACATTTGTTTAGCAGACTAGCAGACAGTTCCCGGAATAATCATATTGTCCGTTATAGAGAGGTGGGTGTCCGATGAATCAAGGATGTCAATTTACTTCTCAAACATTCATAATCAACTCGTTCTTGTAATCAAGTGTCCCGATGCAGTGCAAGAAAATAAAGGCAAAAACACAAAATAAAAGATTGTAAGTGTGTTTTTCAGAATAGAAGTTAGGACATACAGCTTATTGAGAACTGTCTGTGGCAATGGATGTCGATCATACGAAGACTGTCTGCTAATCCAAAGTTTAAGAAATTATGCATAAAGTTCCAACAACTTTGTCCGTTGTCCAGGTAAGGGAGGTGTCCGTTTATTTAAACACAAGTTACTAGTCTTATATAGCAATGTAAATTGGGACCTTAACAAACTGTCCGTTATAAGAGGGTGTCCGCTGAATTAAGATGTCCGTTATGGCAGGTTTTACAGCATGTATTTATGTGGTTTTTTATTTATTGCATGTCCCTTATTCATCTAGTATGTTTATCTGCTTTTAACGACGCCATCAAATGTTATGGATGACATGAGTCCCATTTAGTATCTCCGTCGAAATTTCCGTAATCAATTACTGGTACATTGCAATACGACGTTACGTATTGCACTGGCGTATTGAACTCTGTGTTGTAATTGTTAAAATTTAAATAGATTGTCTACGACTGAGTGTATATAACTTTGATCATCACAATCTCCAGGATGATGTTTTCATTGCATTGCAGCAATATGTATTATATGTATTACAGTGATGGACAATGATGGAATATGATGATGTTATAATAATATCAAGGGAGATAACTTGGTTTGTGGTATTTTAGGTATTTAGTTTTGGTCTGTATTTATAAAGTACTGTTCCTTACAGTTGTGTATCGATATATCCATTTGAAACATTTTGTAAAATGGGTAACGAATTTTTGCGGGGAATTCTCACACATTCCGTCAATGCATTCCCGTTTGTTCAAAGTACTATTCATTGCACCCCGGGGAAATAGTACAATAAGTTAGGATTTTGGTTTTGCAGTTCACATCATATTAGTTTATAGTGTTTTTCATATGTTAAATGATATTTTTTCTTTAGTAGTGATGTGATGGGCTCTGTCGTGTGATATATAGATATAATCCTCATCATTTAAAAAAAAGTTGTCCAACTCGTGTAAATTCTCATGTATCCATATAAATTGTGAAATTATTAATTTTAGATAGTTTACTCAAATTGGTTGATCAACTATTGGCAAAATACCTTAGCTGAATGCATTTCACCCAATTCCAAATCAATCATGCCCTGGTAGAATGCAACTAGAATCACACAGCATAACAAATACAACTTACAATGCGTAATAAAACTGATATTTTTGAAATCCTTTACAAACGTGAATAAGATAAACAAGCATAATGTGGAAACTAGCTATTAAGACCACCTAACTGACCGACTCAAACTGGTCCAATTTGTGAAGTGGTCCAAAAAATGAGATTCTGCACTTATTAGATAATACCAAGATACTGAAAACTGGTGGTCTGAAATGCGAGATGGTCTTCTAAGTGAGGTGATCTTTAGGCGAGCTTCCACTGTATCTAAGTGATTGAGAACGTAACTCAGATACTGTGGAATACGTGTACCTATTGTTCTAGGGTTGGTTTTACAAAAAGTCTCAAGTCCTAAATCCTAAGTCTTAGTCCTAATTGTCATGGGACTGACCAATCAGCGATGAGTTGCCATGGTAGTAAGGCCCTATGTTACGATATACATTCTATTAGCCAAGTACAAATAAACATGTGTAGTTCAGGCGTTCAGCATCATGTTAAAATGGCACGGTAAATAAGCTATCTTCCGTTTAAAGGCTAATACGATACTAAACATGAAGGTTTTACTTGATTATATATTAACAAAGTTTCCCTTTACACCTAACGCTACAAAAATTGACTTAATCAATGACTTTTTCCGAAAGATTTTTTTTCCCGTCGGTGTATAATGTCTGGAAATATACGAGGTTTAATAAGATTCTTCATACCACATCCATATAATCAATTTTCGACATGCCAAAACAGATTA
This sequence comes from Atrina japonica, assembly GCA_030159075.1. NCBI lineage: Eukaryota > Metazoa > Mollusca > Bivalvia > Pterioida > Pinnidae > Atrina > Atrina japonica. Next base: position 479,789 of record BROG01000457.1, on the reverse strand, counting down.
CATAAACCTTCTCTGTTGATGAATCTTGACACAGGCAACATATAATCAATGGATTTCAAGCTATCACTTTATGTAAGTTAGAAGTTTCCTAGACTCTTCACCTTGCTATTAAAACATTTTTATTTTAAGTGCAATCTAGAAAAACAGCATTGTCGGAATGAAATTCACTTTATTTCTCTATGAAAATACTTACAACCACACGCAGCGCGATAAAATCATTGAGATTTCGAAAAAAAAATAATATATATATATATATATATATATATATATTTAGCACCGAAAATACTCATTTCAAACTAATAAAGTCCCTTTAATACATAGATTACCGTGCGACTGATGTGGTTTTCAAACAAATTTTTATGTGTAAAATATATAAATGTTGCACTTTCGGTTCCCAAATGGCATAAAATATCAGTATTTATAAAATATGGATAGAAATATTGGATACGTTATCAGAGTTAGCTTGATTTCAGTTGTCAATAGGATTTACTTCAAAATTCTCATGGGATTGATTACACAGACTAACTTCAGTTCATCTTTGTTTACTTTCAGAATTATAGAGACAGATATTGATGAGCCTTTTCCTTGCTATAATTGAATAAGGATAGAGTACATAAGATTGTTGATTAATAGTACATACATTCGGATACGATACTAGTTTCTTGCACCAGGGATAGACCGAGCCCGGTTTTGTTTTACCAGTAATGCAACAGTCTATCCGGAAATGCTGAGTCAGAATATTTTGTATCCCTACGCACATCGTCAGCATTGTTTGTAAACTTGAAGGATCAAGGATATTTTTGTTGATACTTTATATTATCAAAATGATGTTTGAATATACACAAATCTTCCAGGTCCAAGAAACTTTTTTCAAGCTCACCACATTTGAGTTCCAGATAGAAAAATGTCAGTTTTTAGTGAGATATTTTAATATCAGACTGATGGATCATTCCCAGCCTGGCCCGTTACTTTCTATAAGGAACTCAAATTTGAGCGATATTATATCTGTCTTACATGAGAAAATTATTAATAAGGGTTAATGCGGAAATATCTTCCAGTGTGTATATTTCTAGAGTCTTTTCTAATGGTATTTAAATCTTTTCAGTCAATACATTATAAAACCAACTTAATTTCCCAAGACATTACTAGATACAAAATTAGATTTATGATTGACTTTTATCAGTTCATCTTAATCCCGAATCGGTGTATCAGCAAATTATAAATAGGTTGAAATAAACCAGTGTAGACAAATATCTTAGTTATCCTAATTAACCTTTGAACGTACTATATTGAATAGTGTTTTTGATATAAAAAATTACGATAATTAGAGCGATGAAGAAGTAGTATGGTCGGTACATGTTCTCAGTCTATCGCACACACACGCGCGCACGTGAAAATCCGACATTGTCATAGAAACATATTTCATATATGATGTCAATTTTTATGACAGTACTTTGTTAGAAAATAACAGATACCAAATTATTAATCGTAACAAAAATGTACAGGAGACAATTTACAAATCTGATGAACATTGTACAGAAAATTTGAAGTCCAGAGATGAGATAAGGTCCCATGAATATCAAATTACTGTACGTGTACTTATTTTAGCGGTAATCTAATATTAGCGTCTTTCTTGCTCAAGTCATTGCGCTAGTTCAAAGGCAGCGCTCAATTTTCTCCATCCTGTCATTTTGTATACACGACAAAGCTAATGAAATTACTTGCGCGAATTTTAGATTGTACTAATAAGTCTATACCACCCTAAGAGCGCTAAAATATGAGTGCGCTAATTGAAATATACAGAGTATATTGCTATGACAGAGGAACATGTACTGTATTATCAAAAATCGCTGAATCCCTGATTTAGTTTTACATCAATAATTTCAATATGAACATATACAAATTATTTATTGAAAAACCAAAATTACAGTTATTTTCAACATTTCCAAATAAAACTGTCAAATAGAAATTTAAACTAAAATTTTTGCTTTTGATAATGTTTTATTGTAACAGGAGAATTTATCAGATCCTGTAAGGTTAAATATAGAAGTATCAATGGATAATCGAAAATCCAAATCCATTAGAATACGGTGAATTGGATATAAAAACGGTCTCAACATGAAGAACAATTTCGAATCCCAAACGGGGTGGGACCAGGTGTCCGGAAGGAATCAGCGTTCCCTGTTAGCATGCTACACCTGTCGCAAATGTTACATGGAAACCTGTCGAGTTCAGTAAATAATTGAAAGTTTATATATTGATATTGATAATTATATAAATTTTATTTTAAAAAAATTAAAGATTACATTATAGAAAACTAGCACCTGACAGTCTATTGAAAAGAAAAATGATATGGAATTTACCATATCACAATACTTGTCTGAACACTGAAACAAAGTGTCATGAGCACAAATAAAAGCACAATGCAGGGATATTGATTTAATCATCTTGATTCGAGATGTTGGATTTTTGTATGTGGAAATTCGATATCAGTTTTTGTTTTAAAATACTTTTGTATTGATTTAACCTTTCTCTTATTCAAACATGTTGTTTGAAGAGTAAAGCGTGTTCGAAATGACACCGATCTCTAACATTTGATATTTGAATAAAATGTTTTGTATAAAATGACACGTATCTATTTGCGGATTGGAATACATACAGACACACAGATAATGAAACAAGACTCGGATGGATGTGATATGTATTTGTCCTTTAGACATTGAAATCCGTTTCATCCATCCGAGTGTCTTGATATTCATTTAGTACACTTTTAAACATTTTATCAAATGTACAATTTTTGCCTCATGCTATCACTGTACTTTTAAATGACCTAAGTTCATTTATGAATTATGCCACTAATATGTTATCTAAACGGTATGAACCATTTATTAACTTTGCAATTGCAGTTTTAGACTAATAAGCATCCAAGGGTATGAATTACTTGTATGTCTGAAACGTCAGTGTTTCTATGGCACACAGGTGACTTATATTTAGTTTATCTCTAGTTAAACCTGGTTTTTATCCAATTAAACCTGGTTTTTATCCAATTAAACCTCTTTTTTCTCAGTAACTCACATTAACGGGAAAAAATGTTTAACTGAGACAAGCTAGATTTAACCACGCCAAAACCACAAAGATGAGATCGTTTTCACGAGAAATCCTAGTTTTAAGATTTAACTGCAGAAAACCATTTTAATCGACAAAACGCATGTTTAACTGAAGGAAAACTAGGTTTAATTAAGAAAAAACAATGTTTAACTTATTGATATGATTTTGGTGTGCAATATGTTTCTGTATTTCCTTATATGAAGTATGAATAATGGCATTGATATATGAAATAGACATACGGGAAAGCCGCATGAAACACTGGATTTTCTGTTGTAGTTATACCACATTGTTCTCTATCTACCCACGGCGCATTAAAAATATAAAATGTATAAAGCTAAAGTAAAATTTATGAAGCAGTTTATGGAAGTTTATTTTACAAAATTATACAAATTCACGAAACAATGGACCTCTTTCAAGTTATTACATTCCGCTCAGTTTTGTCGAAATAGTTGGTGATCAGATAGCATGTTACTATACATGAACTTCAAAAGCAAAATGGAAATTACATGTACTATCAACTTTGAATCGGGATCGCCTTCCATGGTGGTTTTCATACTTTTTTATAAAACATAGATACCAGCATATAAACTGACGTTTTTCCAATATATTCCATTGATAGAATATTTTGTGCAGGACCGTTAATCGTAAAAGATTTTCATATTTAAATTATAATATTTTTTGTGCATACGCACATGCGATAAATAACTTATGAATTTGACCAGTATGGAACAGAGTCACTTCCCACCAGAGGATTTCTAAAAGATAAAAGTCAAACACATTATAAAAGGCACGGACGAATGAGACATCGGGGATTTTTTTTTAAATAGAGGGGGGTATCACAAATGAACTTCTTACAGATCAATGGCATATGAAAAAGGACATAAATTTCTATTTTGGTCCCCTGGGATCTACAAAAGTTATTTATCGTATGTCTGTACTAGATATGACTACATTTGTACATGCGATACTGACACGCCCCCATGCATTAATTGTTCTCACAATGCACTCCCTATGCACCGTCTGCTCAGAACTTCTGTATTTATATTGCGATCAATGAAAAGAAAAAACAAGAATATTGAGTGAGTGCCATTCGTTTCCGGTACATCAGGTACATCCGGTACAATCTGCTCGTTCGGTGTCATCCAAAATCATGAAACGAAACACGATCAAAGGAGTTTTAATCCTTTGTCGGCCAGAATATTGGAATTAGAAAGTATGTTGTTATTGTTGTATCTTGTTATGTGTTATAATAATTAATGTAGACCTTTGGCCCCCAGGCTGATATCGGGAACCTCGGACTGAGAGGGAGTAGGATATCAAAATGGTCATATAATAATCTCTTTATAATAATTCAATATCCGTTTTGAAAGCGAACTTGCAAAATACCGATCCACATGATACGTCAAACCCAAGAAACATCGTTTTGACAAACATCAAATACATGTATAGGCCAAATTATGGTTATCTGAACAAACTCGCTACACACGAGAAGCCTGTAATACTTACAATCAGTTCATACATTGGTAACACAAACGATTATATTACTAGTATTAAATAAGTACATGATAAATTTCTAAAGTTTGTATTTTGAAATTTGGTTGAAAATATTTTACATGTCATCTGTACCAGGATATACTAGTAAAGGACTATATATGATAAGGGTCCAAAACGGCCCCCAAATGGTGGATGGTCATATTTTCATAACAGGTTCTACATATCGCCTAAAGTTGAGATCTAAGTAGTTTGACTTGCTCTCTTGACCCCAAAGGTCATTTCAAGGTCATGTTAAGTCAATGGAACTCCAGTGACTTAATGAACTTTTGTGTTAAGTCTGGTGAAAAATTATTTCAACAAAATGAAGTTTATTCCACAGATAAATTTTATCTGGTGAAAAATATATGTATATGTAAAATGTATTCCTTTTAAAATATAGTATATAAAAAAAAAAAATACGAAAAGCAGATCCGAACCCCGGACCCTTGATTTCAAAATCTAACGTGCTAACCATTACGCCACATTAACTTATATACAAAATTGGTGTAAAATGTTAAACAGTCTGATTTACGACCCAACAAGAGAATGCAGTCGCTAGTTTTTGTATTTGTATTGCTTACTTTGGAAAACTAAAAAATGTACTATAGATTACCTCATAGATATATACTCCTATTTTTAAAACAGTGATATTATTTACTTTAAAAATTCAACGTATACACTTGATAAAAGTGTCGGTGATGCCGGAGTTCAGATCATGACAGATGTAATTCTAAAAATAGATTCTGTGCAGTTGGCCTGTATTCGGCGCTCGGATAAAGAAATGCATTAGAACCAAGCAACCAGATCAGGCTAACTGTAAACTGACCTACATGTAGTAGCCAATTCATCATATTGTATATCTACTATGGATAAAAAACACTGATCCAAGGGTACGGTACGGTAGTATACGGCCCGTATTACGGGTTACCAGTTGGTAATGCGTAACCCAAATGGCCAAAGTTAGGCACATTCGATCTCTCAGGGAAGCAAGTTTACCGTAGATTCTACTTATCTTTAGTGAAAAGTTGTCGAGCATAAAAATAAAACAAAGCATTGTAGCCTAGCACTTTGATTACAGTACTCAGTATTTGCCAGTTAGTATTAAGAATGTGATTGCCGCAGTGATAAAAAGAGAAGAAACTACCCATTGTAGCTATTTATAGCCTATGCAACAACAGTGGGGTTTCCTGGTTTGTCAAGTATAGTTTGTTTCTGTTATGTATGGTTCTCGACGAAAATAAATGAACGCCTTCTTTAGACCGTCAAAACAACCGTAAGTAGAATATCCTTAGCAACGACGTAATCCATGGACGTGTTGTTCATATGAAAAGTTGTTTGTTTATATTGAACGCAGCTTTGGACAAAATTTTCCTTCAACATCACAATGTTTCAATTGTTAATGCTTAGTGTTATAGGTTTTTTTTTATTTTTATTTGCTCCCATTTTACATCGTAACACAACTACGACACAAAACAAGAAATAAAATGGAATAGTTCAAAAAAATATTTTACCATAGTAGTGATTTGGATTTACATTAAACATCTTAATTTGACAAGATTTAATTCTGAATATTAAATCAGCCGATCCAGATGAAATATTCTTCTTCTTAAGAAAAACATTACTTTCATTAGATGTAAAACAGAATGTTAATGGTTTAAAATTTTCTCAAGGCCCCTGTTTTTTGTATGTTACAATACTTTTAATTAAATTCTGTAGACTATGAACATGAATTGCTGCTGGCAATGTTAACGCAGAGATGGAAAGATTTAAATGTCAATTAAATTTAATCTTGGACTAGGTTTTCTTTTTAACACATATTTTGGATTTATTGCAGGTATTTAGGTAATAAATATCTTGCTTTAAAATCACAAGCCTAGTGTCATTGCATTTTGGTAACAGAAAGATGAAATTGCAGGAAATACAAAAAAAAACCTCATATTTCATATTTCAGCCTTTATTTCTGTTGTATACCTCCTTATTTACGGATTCAACTACTCCCAAGTAAGCAAAACATATTCATGTGTATTGCATAATTATCATGGACAAGTAAATTATTTCGATGAAATATTTAAATTTTGAAATTGTAATATAAAAAATTATCGATTTGTTTGAATAATAGTTGTGCTAACCACACTAATTATTTAGAATTATCAAGTAATGTATCGATCAATATAACGACAAGGTATATTGAATTACTAAAAAATGTGTTATCAAGATTTTGGTGTCTAATGTTCCATGGCATCGCTCGGCCTTGCTTTTCTTTTTTTCTTTTGTTTTGTTGTTGGATAGAGTTCCGCAAAGGTTCGTCGCTTATACGGATATGTCACAGCTAAAGGTGAAGGCCACAAACTTTTATCTATGTCATTATTTCATGCTATTTCAGTGATAGTACCTGAACGTTCCAAGCCTGCCGTGACAAAGGACATGATTTAGGCATAGTCTTACACGCATAAACTGCTATATCACGAATCTGCTAGCAATGATCAAGTATCACATCTATAGTAATGGATGAAATAAGCATGCGTATTCAGTAATTCAGACTAACACATCTATATCAAAACCTACATGTGTGTTGACATATAGTTAACATTTTTGTTTTCACGTCCGTTTTTTTTTTTCAAGAGGTTTGCTTGAAGTTCCACTCTAGTGTTTACCTTCAATTTGAAATATATGTTTCTGTAAACACAAATATGTAACATGCATAAACCGATTGTCATTTACATATTCAATGGGCTTTGTCCAAGTGTATTTGCACCAGAACAAAGTATGTGGATTTTAATTACATTATGTAAAATAAAACTATACATCCTAATGAATTGAAACGTAACTTCATTTTAGTTCAAATCGGGCACGGCGTCTGAAATATTTTAAAACCTTCAAAGCGTTCTGAAACTCGATGTAATAGTGAAATATGATATAAATATCCAGCTAAGCCCACCTAAAAACGTCGCGTGTGAAAAAGTGTAAATCATACTAAGTGATGTCCTGTATGATTACTCGAAATCCACCTATTGCTAATTTGAAAAGATAAGAAAAATGTCAGTATGTCAAAAATCTTATCTATAACACGTATATCTTCACAAATAAACTATCACTGTTGATTTTGGTGTGGTGTTTAAGTGAGCTAAAGTAAACAAGCTTATGATTTAAAATAGCAAACAAACAAAAATTTCTAAGATTTTTTTTGTAAAATAAAAAGTTTCCTCGCCTTTTGGTAAATATGTGTAAGCATTCCTGTGTTCTCGATGATAATCACTTAACAGTTTTAAACTAAAATTCATGTGAGAGTAATGTTTATACATATTGGCCTTTATGTGAAAGTGACCTTTATATACAGGTTAAAATTAGTTACAATTATGCGGTCATGGTACTTTTCAAAACTGGCCTTCGTGAACAGGCAATTCTTATATAGAGGTTGCCGCTATAGCATTTCTTACTGTATATATATATATATAACTTTGATTTTTGTTTTACGCCTCACTCAATAATTTGTATGGTGGCGACCAGTTTTTAATTATCAAAAAATTCATTTGAAATTAAAGTTGAATTAATTATTAATCATCATGTGGATAAATGCTTAACTTTACCGTACTATTCATACACTTTATGATGTTTTGTACTGCTTCCTCGAATTCAAATAAAAATATTACATGAATGATAATCCATTTCAAGGTTAATCGATTACACGCTTATTTACAAATTTCATCATGTTTTGTCCTTGTCAGCGTTCTGTTAAAATATTTTCTTCATGATCAAGTTTAAATAATTTTGCATCACAGACGCGTCAATGTACGGGCTATGTTGCAGCGGATTCAAATATCCAAAAACATGCTGATTTTATTAAATTTTCACTCATCAATCACATTTTCTGACAATTCTTTTCAGCAGCTGAAATTGTTTGTATTCAATACATCAAAATTATCATCATGCATAATTACAGAATAAGTTATATGTTGTACTGACATTTCAAAAACATTATTAATATCGGTTTCCAAAATATTTTACATCAAGAAACTTACCTTTGTTAGAACTCAGTTCCTTCAATCAACTGTTTTCCATTTTTGCAATACCATTGTATAGTAACAATTTGTTATTTAATCGCGTGATCAGCACGCAATACGTATCAGTAACTTGTAACATTGAACCACAAAATTAAGTATAGGAACAGCCGTAGTAATGATTTTGATTATTCTGTTTTATCTTATCACCACACCACTTAATATATTAATAAACATACATCCAGTAAGTATGTACTTTAGTAGAATTTTTAAACGCCAGATTTTACACATCAGAGATGTTTACGAAAAATAGTGCCAAAAGAAATTTAAGAGATATTTATAAAATTTGATACGTTTGAGCGAGTGGATATTTCATTTATCAACACCAATGAACATTGGAAAATTGCATTTGCTAACACAATGATATTAGAAGCATTTAGCAACGTTATAAAATAATAGATTTTCTTCGCAAACGCCTCCGAATCATGGGAGCACAAGTTTCTAATTATAGGGTACTTACATAGGATGTTTCAGCAGTTATATGCCATGCTCTAAAGCGATGGAATGCCCGTGTAACGCTTGGAAAATAATTTTGGTCAATTACTGTACTCTATGAAAGAGAGCTTTGAGATGCAAAACGATTATCAATAGATTTAAGTCAACAATGAACTAATAAAATATCACATGGTGAGTTGCATGGATAAGGAAATAACCTTACCCCGAGTCATTTTTATGAATTCATTTCGACAGTTTTAATTGTTTCCATTGCTGTTATTGTGGTTTTACATAATGGCAAGAGTTTTTCACTTGTAAGGAGGTGTCATTAGCTTTAGGTGAAATGCCACAAATTTTGACTGACCTATGAACTAATCCAAATGCAGTGAGGTTACTTTAAGTAACACGCCAGTATGATAGCTTTAAATCTCATTAATCGTTTTTGTACCGGGAACTCCCGTGGGTGAGTCGAATGTTTGACCACAAGAATACCGCCAGTGGACAGGTTTAATTTTACACTCTTTAAACCTGTGGATTTACTAAGCGTTTGTCATTATGTAAATACATCTATGTAGATTTCAGATAGTGCTTTAAGGTCATCAGAAAGGAAACTTAATTCTAATATTAAGATGTCCATTCTGTAAAAGTCAAAATGTGATGCCTTGGAAGGTACTGTAACCACGGTATTCATGTTTCATTTAAAAACAAAATCAATTACAAGACTTTGTCCGAAAGGAAACTCATTTTCACGAAAAAAAACCTTTAATTTAACATACTCATTCATTCTACAAGTCACTAAGAACTAAATATAGTTCTTGTACAGGGAAGGAAAATAATTAAATGAAACTAAACCTCCATAACCCATCCACTAATTTTGTTAAAATTACATATTAAATATGGTAACAAAAGGTTTAGAGTTTAAAGTTCAAAATCTATTTCAAACTTATGTCAACTTGGCAACCACCATACCATCTGGGACACGAGGGTTTTCCCAGGGTACCCCGGTTTCCTCCTACAGCAAGGTACGCCAACATCAGGACCAAGAAGAGAGAAAAAGTATGTGTCGCATAGTTACTTCAAAATTCGTGATTGTATCCAATGTAAAAGCGTAAGTTATTTTTTTTCTAACAAATATCAAGAGAATTTTCTTAGTGTGTAATTGAATTGATTGTATGAAATTTAAATTATCCGAATACTATGTAGATCTATAAGGACTTGCGTTGAAACTAAAAACTAATTGAATTATTAATGTTTACAATTATCCCATATGAAAAATTGAGTCATTTATTCAAAAGTTTCTACTGATAGTGACTAGAAGCTATATCTATTTGAATATGGCTACAGACTCACGGCAGTAGTGAATGGTATGCAAGGGTTCTACGTCCTCTTCAAGGCGCCAGATCTCACCTCTTGAAGTTTCAGAGCTGGACGTGGGTTTGACCATATTCAAAATGCTTGTAAATTCCTTATGGAATTTGTTAACCACGTGATATATGTTCTTTTAACCTCTCCGGTTCCGGTGTTAGGGGGTTCGATGTGCAAATGGGTTTCGGTTACCGGGTCATACCTACTTAAAATATAATAAGATATTTTCCAAGCGGTCGGCATAAAAAGTGAAAACCACGAGTCTTGGATTTCTTACCAAGACCCAGTTATACGTCATATAAAAGAACCCTGATTGCCCTTTTGGTGCAAGTATATTTCACACGTAAAAAGTTGCTACACTTTTCGAAAAGCTAATGCCATCCTATATAAAAGAAAAGTATTGGCAAGATGTAAAAAACAGAGGCTGATCTGTTTATATCTCATACCAGTTCTTTGTCCTTATGACGCCATTAACTAAATTAATTCGTTTGTGTTTAGATTGGCAAAATCTACATTAGAGCATTTTTGTTTAGTAGAAACGTCTAAATCATGACAAAGACCAGTCAATTGTTTTATTCATGATATAAACCAAAGTAATAGGTTTGAAAAAAGAGACCAAAGACAAGTACTGAGGACGACCGTTTCTCTCAAAAAGATTTCATCGAGTGCTAAAGACGATCGTTGCTTCCATGACGTTACCTTCCTTGAGATTTGTCAGACGCAAATGCAAACAAACGTTTGCTTAAAAAAGGAGTGAGGAAGAAATAGAACTAGTGAAAACAAACGTAAACTCAAATAACAATCTTAAATGTACAAATGATAGGGAACAGAATCTGGCCGGATTTTGAAAAAAAACAAACAAACATCACCTAGAAAGTCCAAAGACGGGATAATGAGATATGTATGACATATGTCATTGAAAGAGAGAAGATATATCGTGTAATAAACAAAACCATTTATATACAGATGCTGTATTATGTCCCAGTGATGAATGGTTATTGTTTTGCAATGAAATACAGTTGTACGATGTGATATATTTGCCACTTATCTCAAATTCTGTTGTCAAGAATTACTTTAATAAATTTATGAGCAGAAGTGAAATGTTGCGCTGTGTTTACATGCTTTATGAAGCTGTTATTGATATCGTCAATGAGATGAAACTAAAATCAGACATGACAGCTAAAGTATTATAGAGATTTCTATCCCTTTTACCAGTAAAACACAATCATAACCATGACAACAACAACAGCAACAGAGACTAAATCCAAAACTTAACGGTTTTGATAAGTACGAAATCTTGATTTTCTAGAGATATATTGCATTCAAGATCACCTCAAAGGAATGAGATTAAAATATAATGTTAATCGTGCACAACACTACTTTCACGGTTGAGAATACCAAGCATTTTACTGTCAATTTTCCAATCGTTTATGTATCCGCTGCCTTCACACTACTTCCATGTTAAACTAACAAGAATTTAATTGTAGCCTGAAACGTTTAGTTCTCCTGAACTTGAAATTCCAATTAATGATTTTTATATGACACAAGTTATTTTTGTTTTAATTGACGCTCTGGCTTTTTAAACTTTCAGCCGCCAATGCGGTTGTTGACATACAAAACACTTCCAGAATTTCATTGCGAATGTTTTTTAAAGATAATAATATCTTGACTCAGTCAAACAAAAAGATCAAAACTACCCCATGTAACAAATGCAAAACTCAAAATCATTATTTAATTTCCCAAGAAATCTAACAGAATACTTTTACTTCTGAAATTCGTTTCTTGTAAGCAGGACAACAATCATACGTGTCTGATATTCCGGCGCCAGTCCATTTTATAGTAATTACAGATATAGTCATTTAGAAATTGGCGAACAGGACATGTTAAATTCGCTAGACTAAAGATTCTTTAATAATAAAGAAAGAACATTTTCAATGAAAGAGTTTCTCTGTAAAGCCATCGACATTTTCAGAAGCTCTAAATTGTTTTATAAACAATAATTGTATAATAGATATAATCCACGGATAGTTAACGTTGACTTTCACAGATTTCAATTCTGGATAGGATTGGCTATAGAAACTCGTTGTTATCTATTAAAAAAGAATGAATGTGATTATCGTATATTTTTACAATTGCAAGATACACGTCTTGTATTTTCAAAGACCAAAATTAACAGTAAATTTATTTTATAAGCTTATGAAAGGTAATCAAGATAGATCTGTGTTAAAGGATATTTTCAAACTCATATTCTTCATACCATACTAAGATAAAATATTTGTTCACCCACGCACATATGCAAGCACACAGACACCTGAGGCAACATAACAATTCATACTTTTTTTCCTCTCCAAAATACAAATTTCATGAGACGTTCGAACCAATCCATCTGACTGCCTGTGATATAGATGAAGTGTTAATTGCCTAACGGAGCAAGTTTGTGTAAAAAAACACTATGGTCTTAGGCGTGTAAAACATACATTCATGCATCTTCCATATGGGTTCAATATTCTAATTATTGCAAAATAATCAAACTCTTTTAACGGCCATACTCAGGATTGTAAAGGTGTCTACGCCACGACAAAATCACATTAATGAGTAAAACCTATTTTTCTCATTTAAAATAATAATTTCAGTTAAACTCAGTTTTTCTAATTTGATTCAGGCTTTCTACAAATATTGCGAATATCAAGGAAAACAATGTTCTACCGGAGCAAATCTTGCATTGGTTTATTTTATTTATGTGATTTAAGCGAAATTAAACCTGATTTTTCTCATTAAGACCTGGATTTCTCCAGTTAATCTTAGTTTTTAGTTAATCCTATGTTTATCTATTTAAGGCGAATTTCGAAAACAAAAACTAAGTTGAATTCATTTATAAGCAGTTAAGTTTAATTTTTCTAAATTAATAGAAGTTTTCTGGAGAACAACATAGATTTAATTCATTATCAGCATCCTCATAGTTGTATTAGGTAATCATGGTTTTTCTCCAGGTAAGGAGAAAAAATAGGTTTAACTGGAGAAAAATTAGGTTTAAATGATTAATGTCATTTTAGCGTACAATAGATATCGAACTTTTTTTACTGACTGCCTTTAGAAAAAATATATTTCTCTTTATTGTATATCTAAAGGTATATCATGGTATACCATGCTTGGAACATAAATTCAAAATGTTCTATCCACATTTTAACAGGGGACGCTGATTCCTCTCGGACACCTGATCCCATTCTGTTTGATATTCGCAATTGTTCTTCATTTTGAGATCATATGTATATCTAATTTGTCGTATTCTAATGACTTATAATTTGGATTATCCATTCGTACATCTTCATTTTTACTTAACAACAAATGAAGCGTAAAGATGTATAAATTTAATAAGCGCTCGGGAATTAAACTGTTTTTAAGAAGTAAAAATGAAGTAGTACCAATGGATAATTGAAACTCAAAGTCCATAATAATACGACAAACTAGATACAAATGGTCTGTACACGATGAACAACTGAGAATCCTAAACGGAATAGGACCAGGTGTCCACACCAGTCGCAAATGTTACATGGAAACCTCTCAAGTTCGGTGAAAAGTTCAAAGAAAACAACGCCCGGATGACAGTGAGATAAAAAAACTTGTAAATAAAATTTAGCTTGATTCAGTGATCATTCATTAAATATTTAATGTCTTTGAAGTAAGTGCTAAAGCTTACATTATTAAAAACAATCGACACATTGTTGAATCAAGTATGCCGCAAGTTTATATCATTTATGAAGGACGACAGAAGTGGCTCTTGTGTTATTTAATTATGACATCAATTTGAAAAGCACAAATCTTGACGGAACGTTAATTATCTTTTAACAATTAACAGAAAAAAGTAAACATGAACAGTAACATATTTAGAAAGTAACATAAGTTTGAATTAGTTTTCTTCAAGCTTTAAAATACAAACGATAATTAGATGAGAGAGACATGTCTCGATATGTTTGTTCATTTTCAAGTTGCACATTTCTTCTTCAAGTTTTCTCTACTTCTAAAATATCAAATGAAAAAAAAAAAGAATAAGACAACAAACTTTTTTGGATACTAATAATTCTAACCTAACATGCAGTGGCTCGAGGTCTTGTCTTGCAAACGAAATGTACCAAGGTTGATTCTAGGGCGTTCCGTGTCGGCAACTTATAAACTGCGGGTAAGCAACGTTGCTTCATCAAATGCGAAGAAAACCTATTGACCTTCTGGTCGGAAATCCTTTTTTTTTTTAATTTGGAAAAGAGTCTTTACTCCACACTCAAGAATTTTTAAGTTATATGGTGGCTGCCAGTTATTATTGATAGTGTAGAAAACCCGGTTACAATGTGCCAGGGAAGAGACCAAAGGCTTTCCGCAAGTAAACTGGAACATTTTCTCACAAAAATCAGCTTACGTTCCAGCAGGACTCGAACCTGCACTGACCAGAGGGTAGAGACTTTATGGTTCAAGCGTGATGCTCTAACCACTCGACCACGGAGACCCTTACGTTGTTCTAGAAAACGTACGAGTACATTTTTGCTTTTTATTTATTTCTGTTTTACATTCTGCCAAGAATATTTCACTTATATTGAGATGTTACCAGCTTTAGATGAAGTGCCACAAATTTTACCTGTGCTATGGACTGACGCCAATGCAACGAGGTGTCTTTGATGTGCCATGTCTGCCACGACACGGGATTCCGGTTTTAAGTGTCATTCAAAAGACGTGTGAATCAACTTGGTTTGAAAAGGAACGGTCACTGCCATTTATAAATGTCTTTGATACTGTTAGGTACCGGGGGAATCGAACCCGGGTCCTTCCGCTTGCAAGTTGGACGCTCTACCGTTTGACCACTGCAAGCGGTCACAAAGGCAGAGAGTCAAAGGCAAAAACAAAGGTATAACAAAAATGATATATTCATATGTAATTGTTGTTGTTCTGAGATCTGTATAACACAATTACGATGTTCTATATACTTTAGATAATAACATGCTATATGTAATGACAGATATAATTAAATGAACAATGCACCGATAATCAAATATTCATTAGATCAATCCTTTGACTTGAAATAATCAAAGTTAACCTGGTGCAATTAATGTACTATTTGATAAATTCTTCGTGTTACATGAATTATTTATTTACAATAACCAGTCGATTTGATTTGTCAGTTGTCTTTTTCTTTTACTTTGCACAATGAAGATGCCCTAATGGTGGTAAAATACAAACAGTATACATATGATTAAACCTTTATCATATCTACCCAATGGCAGAGTAATTAATCCTAATTTTGATCACAATTTAATTGATATGAATTATTTGATTAACATAACTGTAAAAATGTTTGAATAATACGATATGGAATGTTATATTACGAAATTCATCAGCATTTATTTTAAAATTAGTAACATACCTATGCACACTTCTTGTGTAAATAAAACACCGAAATGTAAAGAATGGAACATGATTGTAGCATTAAAGATAATGGTGAAATACATCAAAAGTTTTACTTTTTATAAAATGTATGGCTTTCCTGTCACTGATATATCAGTCCGCCATTCTTCACAACAATTTCATCTGCATTGATGTTCTACATATCAAAATATCCATATATTGGTGTTATTCTGTGCGATACCCTTTATTAGCTACAATCTAATCACTATACTGGCAGAAGGGAATCACAGAAATGATAACCTTTAGACAGTTAATTCATCATGGGAATGACAAGACCTAATGGGAAATACAAAACACGAAACTGCGGATCCATTAAAGTAGCTTATACAACCACAGAAACGTTTTGACAATAATATTTATCATTTTAAACTTTGCGGTCCAATGACGCAAAGAATGACGTTATCAATATTCTAGCAAACAGAATCTTACGATAGTTTCGTATTTACATTAACGCACGACATAGAATGCTATAGGCCTAAGACACATTTGAAGTTGTAAATATGTGAAATACTTATAAAAACATGAAAAAATCCGTATAAAAGGATATCAGTAAATGAAATCATGAATAATTAATAAACTGACCGGTATAAAAATTATAGGTACTATAGTATTAATAAAATGAAGGTTCATGAGACGACATAAAATCATGTGAAAATTTGACACACGACCCTATGAAAATCCAGAAATGGGATCAGCTGCCAAGGAGGAGTATGTATCCTCTGTCAACCGGCGACACACGCTGTGAATCCACAGTTAAATTCCAGTGAAATACTGAGGAATCCTCGCTATTATCGGTAAAGACCATGATGATTCAACAACCACTAGTGAACACACAATTCACTATAACTGCATATTAGGTGATTATTCTGAACGTAAAATTTGCGAAATCCTGACGATAAACGCTATTCCTGATATCCTTGTAACAACAAGCTATCAGCAAGTAGTTTGCCACTGCATATGAAATGATCATATGTTGAACATATTTTGGCATAATTGAATATGCGAGATATATACACCACATGCAGACGAACAAGGGATATTACTACTCAAATATAGAAGGTTGATAATAGGAAAGCCAACGTTCATTACATTTGTCATATAGCTTTGTATCTTAGGATATAAGTAACATTAACAGAGGCAAATTATAATATTAACATCACCATTATACAGTGCTTTATGTTTGTAATAAAATAACAAATTTGATACAACACAACAGAAACATGACACAGATTTATTTCAAGTATTATAGTTGATAATATTTTTCCTTTTAGATCTGCTCTGGTAGATCAGAAGAATTGTTAGATATTTCTTTCAATGGATACGAGTTATGTTCAGAGCAGATGTGTTGGGTAAAGTTGATTAACAAACGTTCACAGCCTTTCACACAAACACACACACACACAATACTTTATCTGATTTAATATATCCATTGTATAAAACTAAAAAATATTCTGCTGTCAGTTTTTTCAGACTGTTTTGTTTGAATAGAAAAAAAGCACTCGCTCTGTAAAACGCTCACGCAGAGCTGTGACATGGTGCTGTAACGTAATGACCTTTGAGTAATGGACATTGTCGTGTTAATTGTATTGCATCGTCCGCTCATCAAGTGCTATCGTTTTTATAAGAATGAACTGTAAATTCCAGATATCGAATACAGATCCTATCTTAATGCAATTATTGGAATTGAATTATGATATTTAAACAAAATAAATATAAAAACTGCATATCTTTATTCTGATTATTCAAAAAATATTGGTGTCGTAATGGCGCAGTAAGACTAATGTGCGGAACTATAAAGTAGTCCCTCATAAAATATCTTCAAAAATGAACACCCAAAGATAAATATTTAAATGCTTTCATGATCGGGATAGGTGAGGTGATTAAAATATCATAGTTTTTCTATTGATAACTTGTGTATTTATTTACACGTCAGTCACGGTGCAATGCAATGCAATGTGTTTATGTAAGTGTTCCCTCACACAAAGGTGCAATCATATTTTCTACAACAGCTGAACATCTTTGTACTTAATGGGCAACTGAGATAAAAAGGCATGAAATAAGGTTTTAATAATGGTGTGTTTAATATCACCTCTAGCAGACGATATTTAGCCTACATTACACAAAAACGCCATAAGAAATGGCCCATATTGCTAATAAACATTCAGATTGTTTCCAAGGTTACTAGAACTTATGCAGGGTTTGCTTGTTTCTTTTTTTTGCGATAAATAATGGAAATCGATCTAATGAACAGGTATCAAGATCAAATAAATACAGTAATAACGATTACCACATTGATATAGAAGAATTTGAATAAAAGGAGTTCGAATCTTACTAAAATCGATGCACTGTTATACCGATACATACAGTCTTCGTCCTTCATAGCGCTAATGTTTCATCGCTACATATATTATTTCCGATTTAATTAAATTTGTATCAATCATTAGCAGTGGACAAAGCTGTTTTTCTTGTGTAAATTTTTAAACACCGACTGCAATTCTATTCATTCCAAGTACATAGAGCAATGTAACGCATATGTCAGTATTTTTTATCACGTGGCTGAATGTTAACCGCTTTACTTTTTAGCGTAGGAATACACGAACAAATCAATAAAGAATAGAATATCATATATTTAATTCTTATTTATTTAATTCTTAAAATCATATTACCAGAAAACAAACAAAAATCACAGAAAGAAATCGAAAACACAAGAATACAACTGTACAGCCTACAGGCCCATATCGCGATATATTTAGGTTATGTTATGATCAGAGCCACAGACCACAGAAATGCAAGTTCGTTTCGTAGTTAAAATTATAACTTGTCTGTTGAACAGTAAAAAGAGAGTTAGGCCTAGTGCAACTTTGTCAAGTATCTCCGATAAACAGATCAAATTGGTTGCTTTCACCGGATATTCCTGTCACTGTCCGTAACTCGCATTATGTGAAATCAGGTCGTGTGAAATACTTACGTAAGTTACGCATCAATCAATCATCACGGTTCCCAGCTGATTGCTACTCGTAAGTCACACTCAAACTTTCTATGGTATATCCAATTAATAATATATCAGTATTCAAACGCAAAATCGATATAAATAAACCAGTTGTCAATCAACAGCATGGCTATGGGCGGGGCCATTTGCGTTTTTAATTCTGCCCTGGCACATTTAACCGTCCTGCATCAAGCAGTGGAGTATTGATAATCTCGAACCAAATCTGACAATAGGTATTCAAAATTTCAAAATGATATGAAAATAAGAAAATAAACCCTAATTCCATTTAATATTTCCGGGTAGAAAAGGGAACTACATTTCAGCGATCCGATATTAGATGAATAAATATAATAATGAGTATTATATTAAACATTATTATTGATGTAATCTTACTTATAGTGATGATGATAAGGAGGAGGAGGAGGAGGATACATTTCTAAACTTTAAGTTCCATGACCGCCCGTTTACACTAAGTTAGGATTTCATGTTAGTGTTCAATTATCATGTACATTGCATTGACCGTATTGCGTAATATTCTAGGCGTCCTCAGATGAAAACGTTCATAGACATGGAAAGTCGTTTGCTTTTATAAGCAACATGATCGATTCGAAAGAGAAAAGGGCAGGTTACCGTGTAAACTACAAAAAGATGGAAAAGGAAATGGAATCAATAAGGGAAAATGCAGCGTGCATTTCACAAAAGAAATAGAGCGTTGGAATGCTTTGAGGAGGAACTCAAGATGAAAACGGAACAGGAATTAATCGCTCTACTTACTCCTTCCGGGTTTATCCCGTTTGGGATTCGTAATTGTTCTTCATGTTGAGACCATTTGCACATCTAGTTCGTTGTGTTATAATGGACTTGAGTTTTGATTATTGATTGGTACTTCTTCAGTTTTAATTCGTACTTCCCCCAAGAGACTACACCCCTGTAAGGATATAGCTGCTGCTCTATCGTGGAGTCGTTGTTTATCAAACTGGTCGGAAAGTACTGATACATGTTTTTGTTTTTATCTTTTCAACTTGGAAGTGGTTTAAGTATATGCACATTTTTAATGTTAATACAATTTTTAAATGTTCAGCAATGTATTATCACAGTTGCGATGAAATGCCGACAACGAATGGACTTATTTACATGTTTACTTGATCTCCATATTGATGGAACAGTTATGAATAGTACTGTGTGGTCTTTGGAATATCTTACCGATCGCTAATTAGGGGCCTCAAGTTGTTTTTTTATTATTTTCTAACTACGTGCACTGCATGCGTGCATTACGTTTGGTTAGATTGTCATAAAATTGTATAATGTGTGGATTTGAAGACATACGATAACTCTTGTTATCGAAAATGAGGGTTAGAATAACACAGTCATTAAGTTCTATAAATCTGCTTGACACTGTCCCACTTTACTCCATTCCCCACTGTATTCCATGTTGTTATGAATCTATGTTACCGAGAAGCTTGGATCTAACGTCTTGTTCAAACGTTTAAGTGATAACAGCTTGCGAAAAACGTCAGTTCACTGGCTTTTTATGGCGGTGATGCCAGAGGTTGATAGCTAATTAATCATATACTATCAAGTTTCTTAGAAGTATAATAATTTATGAAACACTGTCTTCTTCCTACTTAGAATGTCTTGACATTGGAAAATATTTGAAAACGAATAGAAACCAATTCACAAATGATGTAGTTTAATTCCTTGTATAATTCATAATCAAAGCTAATTGAATAATATACGTAGCAGTCAACTAGAAATTATGGAAAAAAAATCCAGTTTATTCCAATGATAATAAACAAAACTGAGAGGTACAAGTAATGGTACAGTATATAATAAAAAACAACAATTCACACCACATAATTACTCTAAAGCACGTACACAAATATTAACGTAATAAGAAACCGCTGGTTTAAAAATAGAACTTACAAATTTCCACAGACTTAAAAGTCATTTACACATATATTTAGGATAAGAATATACATCATAACAAATAACAAAACTCCATACTATAGGTGTATATTTAGCAACATATCAGAATCATTGTATGCAGTTATTTTATATTGGTGATATACTAAGTGTACTTCCTAAGATTTAAATCTGATGGAAAAAGTATAATGAACATGGCTGCACGGTCCATACTTGTACCGACTGATAAGAATCGTTTTGTACGAGTGTTCTTGTAAATGTGTTTGCTAGTGTAAACATAGATATACAAGAATGGAAATGGAAATCATACCCTCTTGAATTATAAATTTTTGTAATCAAATCAGTGCCAAATTTAGAGTACGATTAAGGATTTACCATGTATAGGTTCAATTTTACCCTGGTAATTCTCACCGAATATAGAAATCGGTTTTGTGTAATTACATTTGTGTTTAGAATTTCATACCAGGCTAATTATGTAATGGAGAAGTCCAGAAGCTCATCTGATGTAATTGTATCACAGAAAATGCGGAACATACTGTTAAGTGTCATTAAGTTCTATAACCAAATTTCATGTCCGTCTAGAATATATAATGACAAACAAAGGGAAATCAGATTTAAAGAAGCAGTCGAAAAAGCTCGCCAAATAGAGTCGGTTATAAAAGTCAATTTATCTCAACAACAAATGATATTAAAATTGGATTTTGTTTCGTTTGTAGATCATAAGTGTCAAAAAGGAAACTTAAGATTTGGCACCTTGATGTTTTATTGTTTGAGACCATATCCATGGTATCCGATTCTTTGCTTATTGTACTAAAAAGGGTCAGATACTTTGAGATATATTACAATTGCAAGGAAAATAAAATATATCTTAGCAAATAGGAAATTTCGATTGACCTAAATGAGAAAAACTACCACAAACAGAAATATTAATTCGTCTTATCGTCTTTATGCAAAATTAATCCGCAATCCACCAATTCATCGATTTTCGCTAATTTTCCCGAAATATCTACTTTTTCATTAACCGCTTGATTTTTCTTGCTTCGATTGACCTAGTTCTGTGTTTTATGTTTTACTGAATCAGGTCTAAGGACGATTCTCAGAGATTATATGCAATAAAAATATTTTCACAGAGATATGGCTTCTAACTTAATGAATAATGAGTTGTAGAAATGAATATGACATTTCATATAAACATTCCCCAAAGATTAATCATGAGCTTACAACATAGAATTGTTGAAATATATACAGAAATTCAATTAGGAATGAATGTTAATATGTAGTTATTTAAATGCATTTGCTTATTTCAATTAATCACACAATTGTGAAAAATGGACTAAAATAAGTTAATAATTAAATAACCGCATTCAGAGCGATATAGTAAAATCCATATCACCTGGCGGGATGGAGTCTAATGAACCCTTTCTTGACCTGATTTAATTTTAGTTAATAAAGCATAACATCAAAATTACACTGACTAGAGTAAGCGTGCCTTCTTGTCACCAAACACAAGAGTTTCCAGATGGAAATAAAACGTTTTCCCCGTGCAGCTTGTTATAACCGAAAAGTGAGTGGAAATCACCCGTATGATAATCAAAAGGTTCATCCACCCCGCCATCTTATGTGAATCAGACAATAGAATCACCCGTATGATAATCAAAAAGGTTACTCCACCCCGCCATCTTATGTGAATCAGACAATAGAATCACCCGTATGATAATCAAAAGGTTACTCCGCCGCGCCATCTTATGTGAATCAGACAATAAAATCACCCGTATGATAATCAAAAGGTTACTCCGCCCATCCATCTTATATGAATCGGACAATACTGCATCTAAAGCTGGCGACGTCTCCATTTAAGGTATTGATGGCATATAAAACGAATTTAATAGGCAATTTTTGGTATCCGTCGTTTAATCTCTGCATACACAATTAATGATTGGAATGTCATGATTTTGGCGTGATTAACAAAATGTTCGTTTTCTTTCAATTGACTGATTTAAAAATGTAGCAGCACGGGGAGGTCATCATCTTGCTTTCCTATAAAAAATACCCTCGAGGAAATGTGTCTTTTAATGATTTCTTCCTTGTTGCAGACGTCGAACATTTGTATTCAATGTTTCGGTCATGTAGTGACCGATTTTACAGCCGTAACTGGCATTTCAGACACAGTCAATTTTACTTCCAATGTAGACTGGCCCTCCAGTGACCATTCTTATTATGTTTGGAATAGAAACTATAACAATTCTTCGCAGTCTAATCGGAAAAGATACGGAAAGGAATATATTTAATAAGATCAAACATTTCAAATGCCTTTTTTGCTATAGAATATTTAAGAAACTGTGGTGCTAACATGGTAGAGCAGTTTACACTCTAACTACTTTTCATCGATGTAATGTGCATGTTACCATATTTATCTCTGTGATTTAAGGGATGAAAGGAGATGGACTTGAAAGCATGCTTGTAGGCGAAGTATATATCGGTAGCAATAACATTGAAATATGTACGTAATTATTGTGACAATGATTAACAGGTAAATTTGGAATTCTGATAATGGTTTATCTTATCATTTGTAAATATCGATCACACGATGATTCAATTATCATTATGAAGTGGTTTAAAAGGCTGTGTGATGCGAAAACTTCAAGGGGCATTAGCTATGTTTACAAAAAACAATTATTTCGATTTTTTCTACTTTTACTACTTGTACTTGATGTACAATAACAAATAAGAACTATACACAGGCATAAAAAATATCTTATATTCCTAAACATTTTGTAAAATTAAGGTCTGGTCCTGTGTGCTATTCATATACAAATAATAAGACTGAGTTGCAAGTGAAAAAGTGCCAAATCTGGGTTTCTCAAGCAGGTTTCACAAAATATATAGGAAAATTTAAGAATTTTTATGCCTGTGTATATTTTTTTCGTTATTTTATATCAATCTAAGTAGTAAACAGGGGATCAAAGTTTTTGAAAAAACCAACACAGCTAATGTCCCTCTAATTTATCCCAGTTGTAAAAATCGGTTTCTATAAATTGCCTCTTTGTTAACATATAATGACATACAAAAAATCACTTTTATTAGTTAAACCTAGCTTTTCTCCCGATATCTATATCTATATATATATATATATATTGATAAAAATGTCAACCTATGTGCCTTTTACTTGCAAATATGAGGGTTCACTGCGAAAAACTAGGTTTAAATGGAGAAACGCTAGGTTTAAATCATTAATGTGATTTTGGCTCGTCAAAGATACGTCATTATTTGTAATCAGAAATATTAATAATGTTTGCGAGTAGCAAATATACATGACATTTGTATGCATGGTATAATATGCCTAGCGATTCTAGGCAGGGAGATACATGTTAAATGCTAAATGACATGTTTAGCTTACCGTAAATGTACAAGCTATTTCAATGGTCAACACAATTTTGATTAACCACCGTTCTGATGCGACTAACTTAAAGAGATGTAGAAAAATGTCACAACATAATTAAAAAACGCAAGGTGGCGATGTAAATTTCAAGAAACTGAATTCAAAAGTATTATAAAATGCTTAAGAGTACTCATCAGGGAATTCTGTAGTGCGGTTGAAATGGGCAATTTACCGATATGAGTTATGGTATGACAGAGGGATATATCCTGCTAGAAGTCATTCATTGAGTTGAAGTATTTCAGGAAAACGGAATGAAAATATAAATGACCACGGGGATTTAAACTCTGATGTATCAGTCACATTTATATATCCATCAACATGAAATGAATATCATGTTGACAATGATGGGTGATAAGTGAATTTATATGTATATTTCAGAAGTCTGGTTTTAGCTAAGTATATGGCGTCAAAGAACAGGAAATGTTCTAAATGATGCGGTGAATAAAAGTAGCGCAATGCATGCTTGTAATGTAGATTAATAAGAATGCAATAAATATCAATACATTTACTGGTGCAAGTTTTCTAACCGAAATATATTTCGAATCAATATCTAGAGTATATTTCATAGAAACCGATATCTTCATGAAATGGTATTACTCTTAAAAAAGTATTACACTGATTGAATTAAATCTTGCTTTCGCAAATGAGTATAAAGTACAATTTAGTAATTTCCATTTTGAGATATAAACGTGTTTCATCTTTCTTTGTTTACCAACGACTAATTAACATGCGATAGTTGATATAGAAACAAAACCAAATAATATAATCTGTTCTATATTTTGCCATGCTCCATTCTGACTTTCATTGATTAGTTGGATTAAATCTAAAATGCAGACAATATTATGAAGACGCATGAAAATGAATTTGACACAGCATACATGTACATGTATATACAGCTCTATGGCATAATAATCTGAACAATTGTTCTCACCAAGTGTAATATTGACTGATCTTCGTAATGGGCACCTGTGTTAACGTCACTGATGATATGTAATTATAAAATATATTAAACGGAAACATGTATGAATGAAAATTGAAACCTATTTCAATCAAAACTTAATGAGAGAGAGAAAATAAAAGGATTCAATTCATCCACACATACACACACACATACATACATTTATATATATATATATATATATATATATATATATGTATTTATATATGTGTGTGTGTGTGTGTGTGTCTGTGTGTGTATGTATGTATGTATGTATGTATGTATGTATGTATATATGTATGTATGTATGTATGTGTATGTATGTATGTATGTATGTATGTATGTATGTATGTATGTATGTATGTATGTTTGTATGTATGTATGACCAGTTAAAATATCTAGTATTTACATTTGTCATCCAGATTTATTCTAAGTTGATAACTATCGAACAATAATGATAAACAACTCCAAATTTACTAAACGAACAATTCGCAATTTACATTAGTCGTTTTTCTGATATGTAAGTTTTAACGGCTCAATGACACTCCGACTCTATTCCGACATCTCATATTACTTATATCTTAAATATTCTAAATACTTTACTTCCAAGCAGTGTCGTTCGTCTTGATAAACCTTAAGCTGATTCAGTAGCATATAAATTGAAATCAAACTGAAACCTTCAATTCTAATGTAATATTGCGTATGGATCGTCCCGTTTTAAATTCAAAATTCATTTTTGCAATCTGTTAAGGCTTATTATTTGACCTTGTATGATACCGCTTTCTCTTTAGGAAATCTACATTTATTTCAAATTCGAGCTCAACCGATAAAATGTTATTGATACTAATGATTTTTTTTATTTGATTCTTTTTTTAACATGTGCATTAACCATTTTACTATAAAACAAAATATAATTGTCATAATTAATGTATATATATATATATATATATATATATATATATATATATATATATATATATATATATATATATATATATATATATATATATATATATATATATATAATAACTAGAGACATACTGGAAAGACATTGCATGTCCTGCTCAATATTATTTTTCATTCTATGACCCCTTTCTATCTCCTCTAAAAACTGAAAATTTGTCGACGAGTGACATGGACGAAAATATGCTGGATTCTTTGAGGACACATTTTTTAAATATCGCATTTAACAGGAATTAAAAAAAGTATTTACAACCTAGTTTACAGTTCTATTCCCCCAAAAGTATCAGACATACATGCGCTACACGTATGTACTATAGATATTACTACACTTTTCAAGACACCAAAACCAAGACAAACAGATAACATTGTATACCTAAAGGATTAAGCCATTGATTCAGTTTTATTTCAAATTGATTGAATTAAGTTTAAATGCAATTTCTGTCAATTCGTGAACGTATAATGTAGCAATGAAAATAAAAAAATTAGATGAATATGTTTTTTATTGAAAATGGGATTCTGAGTGGCTAACAATATGATTAACATTGATCTGGGTTAATTCATACCACGATATGAAGCCGAAATGAAACTCAAGGCAGTTATTAAGTCATTTCGGTTTTCTCATATGTAGGCAACGATATTTTCTTAAACTTTTCAACCCTACATACCATAATAGAATGATCTTAAACGATAGAATAGGGCATACCACTCAGATATTCAGGGGTGGAAGAGTTTGATTATTAATAAAAGGAAAAGAAAGCAAGATATATGGTAATAATAATACATTTCGTGTGTACTGGTGACGGTGCGGGCCCGGTATTCATTTTGTACTGGAACGTTGATTACTACTAATCTGATCCACCTTTCTGTCCTGTCAAGTCTTTTCCTTTCAGAAATTGATCTCCACTATTTAATTTTTTATTTACTTTGCACAAATTATGTGTATTTTACTATGCTAAACGCCATAAAGTTGAGATGAAATTGTGTTTTTTTTTATTATTTTCCTGTATACTAATATTTCCTCCAATGTAAATGAAATATTGCATTGTTAAGGAATTTGATAGTCTTGCATTGTGTAAGTTTTATTTCATTAATGTTTCAATTAATTCTTAGATTGCCAAGTAAGTATGTTCTTAAAGTGTAGTATTAACAGATATGGAAACTATTATCAACTCAATACGTACCATTTCATTTTTGCATACAATTATGTGAATATTTGTACTAGAATGATAAATAAAAATGTCCACTGTTATATAAGTTAACATTCTGATAGAAATAATATTAATATCAGCCATATACACAGTATATGTAATATCTTATTAGCCGTACATTGTTTTCAGAAAAAAAAGGAAGTCGACTCAAGAAAGTGCCACATTTGAGTACCTGCTATAGCATTATGGATCTCTGTACTGTTGCCCCGTTCGTGCGCTAGCTCAAGAATCAGTCACCTCTCTACGTGGCAAGCCCCAACGAATCGGCACTTTATCTCTGATATTTGTACAAAGCGGAATCGTTTAGGCTCGCCTCGCAGAAAAATGTTGCGCACTCTGTCGTTGACGTCATTGCTGTGTTGCGATCATATCTCTTTCCTTTTGTGACAGAATACATAATACACAAAAATGAACGTTGTTGATAAATGGAAAAATATAAGCGGACACCGATATGAAATCTCCGGAACACTGAACATGACATTGTGTTTCCCTTTTGTTCATCCTAAGTGGTTTTCTTCGAAAACACGGAGAAGCATATAAAATATAAATTGCTATAATGAACAGAGGTTAATGAAGACAAGCATTCACTTTTAACAACACAGTTTTTTTTCAATCTACATTCAGGTAAACACAAAACCTATTTTTTCATAAATGTTAAGCGACATGTGTAAATATAGAAAACGTTTTTAAATGTACATACAAAACATATGGATATGAGAATTTCAGGCATACGTGCTGTGGTTTTGTGCTTTATGCTACAGAATTCCCTAAAATTCACAGTATCTAATGCAAATTTGACGGAGTCAATCTTAATAGAAAAGAATGAACATAATATTCCTTCGGAAACTCCTTGCATTTGTAGACTAAAATAATTCTGATGTATGGTTTCAAATGTATAAAGTTAAAGTCTTTTAAGTTGCATTCAATCAAAATAATTAAAAGCGTCCATTTGCATTTTTTGTAATCGCTCAAGATTGTGACATCATTACCTACCTGGTGCTGTATGTGTAAATATTATTACCAATTATTTACATAATGTGCATATAAATTTAAGTACATTGAGTAATGCAAGGGGTTGATGTGTAATTTGATTTAATATCTACTGTTTGCTTATTTAACTATTTATGATATTTCGCATGCTTCAGACATATATTTTATATATTTTTTTGTAAAATAAATATATATAAACGTGAATCATTAAACACGTATTCTGAATGTATTCGGATACCCCTAGATCAACACAGATAAATTCTTAATGTAGCCTATTGTATCACTTGTTTATTTTAACGTGGTTGAGTGGTTAGAGCATCGCGCATTGAACCATGAAGTCTCTCACTTCCTGTCAGCGCAGGTTCGAGTCCCGTTGGAACCTAAGCTGATTTTTGTGAGAAAGTTTGCCAGTTTACTTGTGGAAGGCCGGTGGTCTCTTCCCGGGTACATTGTATTTTGGTTCTCTCCTCCACCATTAAAAACTGGCCGCCACCATATAACTGAAAAATTGTTGAGTGTGGCGTAAAACACTTTTCAAAATTTAAAATTCAATGTTTATTATAACAATGATAATATAAGATGTGTTTCTAATAGTTTTTTTGAATCCTTGAAAATATCAGTAATTTAAAAATGTTGCATCCTTACATATATCATATTTTTATTTACAGGGATATTTATAATTTAAGATAACTAAAAATCTTGGGCCCTTTAAAAACAATGTATTATATCTACTGACAGATAAAACAGATTTGATCTTAAAGTCCATTGTTTACTCCAAAAACAAAGAAATTGACAGAGAAACAAAACAGCTGTTATAATACAGATAGAATAAATGTCATTAATCAATGTCATTTTTGTAATCACTTTCATTTTAAATGTGGTTTAAGGATGCTCAATCTCTTCGTGAGATGTAAACATGAATAAAAACTTTTCATCGAAAGACATCAAGAACTGCTTAACGAAAGATTATTACACTTATCGCATACTCACTTTTCGTAAGAACACAAAAAATATTACAGCAGCGGAACCTTTCACAAAATATTCAAAATATGTTTGCCGCAATGATCTTCTGAAATATCACCGTGGTTTTTCGAATGTCGGAGAAATATCTAATATCATTTTTCCTGTCATATAAGCTTCCGCTAATGTCATTAGATTTTCTCATTACTGGATTATAGTGTACATGGTCAATACTTTTTGGAAGCTAGTGGATGAGTTTTGCATACCAAAGTCTACCAAGAATGATACAAATAACAAGAAAAGCACACATTTCTATATTATGTTCCATTGGTTCCATTTTTTTAAACAACGAACTCACAAAGAGTCTTTGACGCTATAATTTGTTTTACCCAGTGCTATAAATTAAATGCTATTAAAATAATTAAAATTTGTAAACACTATTTTCAATTCAAATCCAATTATTCTGACTTAGATTAAAATGAAAACAATAAAGCTGTTTAGAATATCTATAGAATACACATGCATGCATTTAAATATCAGTGAATGAAATGGAATTTATGGTGAAGCTGTTACAAGGAACTTAAATCACGTGAAATTTTTATCTTGAGTTTATCTCTGCATTTGTTATCTTTAACTACAGTGTGAAAATATAGATTATAAATACTTACCGTGTGACTACTAATTGAATGAAACATACAACAATAAATAATGACAGTTAGAAAACGATTTTCTTGTAACCCGAGAATAGGTCCAATTTTCCTACAGTCAATGGTGTAAACGATAAGTGGTCAGAACAAGTAACAATTAGGAGAAAACGTAAAACACATACCTTCCGTGATCACCGAATCAAGATCGTGTTTGTACATTGGTGATAATCCTAGCACTAATAGAAATATAGATCTCCAATTTCTATTGTGAACCAAACTAACACACTGATATATATCTCACTGTGTTAATGAACATTCGTTCTGTAGATTGAAAACAGTGGGCTGGTACAACCAATGACAGCACTCGTTATATGTGCTTCAATCTGCCACATTCAACATGCAGCTGGATCGACTAATATACATTGTTTGTAGAATGGTAAGATATTTATGCAATTTCCAAGTCAAATAAAATTCCATCTACTATCAATGTTAAAGGGAGCAGAGCAGTCTACAAAAATTGCCTCTGTGCTAATCTATAGAGTGGATTATCAATAAACAAGTATAGGCAGGAATATATATATATATATATATATATATATATATATATATATATATATATATATATATATATATATATATATATATATATAT
Organism: Atrina japonica; assembly: GCA_030159075.1. Lineage (NCBI taxonomy): Eukaryota > Metazoa > Mollusca > Bivalvia > Pterioida > Pinnidae > Atrina > Atrina japonica. Next base: position 449,132 of record BROG01000457.1, on the reverse strand, counting down.
ATATATATATATATATAGTTTTAAACCAGACATTGAAATATAAAATTATATTTTTGAATTTTATCTGTAAGAAAAAATCAAGAGAGGGGGAGTAAAGACTATGTTATCTTTGAAAACGCGAACTTTCTATTAATGAGTATATCTTGACACCCAACCAATAAACCGATAAAGAATGTTATCGAATGGTATTTCTTAAAATTCTAGAGACCAATATGTATTTATGAAATAAAAGATCCCTTAAAGCTATACCTGTCATTTATGTATGCAAAACTTAGAAGGAGACAGTTTAGTAGATAATTCGTTGATATACTCACAGTTCTGTTGACGGTGGGATGTAGGTTGACACTTAGAGCAACAGAGCAAGTATAAGATATGTTGTGACAAAAGGCGATGTATTAAGATATATTTATAACATCAATATAATTATAACCTCAGGCAATCTCATCGATTCCATCATTAGATAATTTACATCAGATGGCCTACATCAAAGCTATCGATAAGTACAGATAAAATATCTTAAAAGGTCATATAAATCACGTATTAAAATTCCATCAAATGATGATATCTTGATTTGTAGGTAACATGATGATGTATGTATGAATTTCTCAGGGATGGTAATATTTTCTCCTGACATAATTACCGGCAAAATCAAATAGAGGAAACATGGGTAAGACTCATTTGTAACATTTTAAACAATAACATTGTAATGTTATGACTATCATATTGCTATCAAAGTCAGAATTATTATTCCTCGGCTTGGTAGTAGGGCAACTGGAATGTTTATATGAAGTTGTTCATCGTCAAAATGCAGTACTATTCAATTCATTGAATAAAGTTATAAGATATAAAAATTTCAGATACCAAAGTATAAATCAATAGGATGTCCAGGACATAGATACAAATCCGGTAAAAATGGACAAACACGGACCTCTGGAAACCAAGAGGTAATATATAAAGCTTATTATATTTAAAATTTACCCTTTTTATATTTGATTCTAATGGTGCCCTTCGTTTACAGAACATTGTGTCATTTTTGTCTATTTTATTGCTATTTTAATACCCCACATCAGTTTTTCACTTATATGGAGATGCCACCAGCTGTTAAATATTTTCATTATCCATAGTTACCACCCCTTGTAGCAGGTATCAATTGTAATGTAATTTGTTTGTGGGTAAAATGAGAAAAATGATTAATTGTGATGTCATATGTGTGGGAAAACGACCTTGTTTTCTCGAGTAAAGACATGGCGTTACAATAGATACATTCTGACATGTGAGATAACTCTGACTAACGAAAGACAGAATAAGCAAAAACGCTTGACCTGCGCTAGAGAACTATGTCAATACAGTAGGCGTTCTTTAAAGTACAACTCAGTCTTCAGGACCGCTTTTAATTCGGATACTAGAGACCAATGACTTTTAGAACAACTTGCGCACACGGACAGCTAATACCTTCCAAGTCTCGTTTACCGTCCATCGAACTGGGGACCTCCCACTTCCGATACGAACGGTTTCATCATCTGGGTCATCTCCAGCGTCACCTTGCTTCCTTAAATGTTTGTAGGATTCAATGTCCTAGAAGATTAACGATTTTCAAACAATACGTCGTTTCCGAGATCCCCCGACAGACCTATCTCTGTCATGTGACTTTCATCACCATGTGACCTAAATCTAGGCATATGGAGAAAATAGCAGGTACACACAATAGTCCTCGTATCAGCTGATGAATAGTAAAGTTCAGATCAATTCAAAAGTTCCCAAAATTAAAAAATGATTTTTAATATTTTATTTCATTCAAAATATTGACCACAAACCATATGGTGAAGTAGAGACTAATAATAAGGACGCTTCAGTCTTGGGGTCATTATATTTATTGGGAAACGGTTCAAATGATCTGACTTATGTTTATTTCAGTAATACGATTAACAATATTGGAATACACTCACGATTTTAATCTATTACAATTCATTCCACTACCTTTGTTCACTTCTTAAATCCATATCCCATATAATATACAATGTCAATTTCTCGCAGAAATTCAAGAACTTCAAATGAGTCTGTTCTAGAAACGTAGGAAGTTTCTGATTCATGACACCCGTTTGTTTCTAGTCAGTATCTATATGAGATAAGCATTCAATCATATTTCGATCAACTAATGTATTGTTTACCTTACATTTATCAGAAAAGTTTTTAATCCAAAATAAACTGAATGAATAGTTTAACAAAATAAATGCCATGTTGCAAAATAAATATATGTATTGAAGTAAAAATGTTTTGTTTGAACAATCTAATTCCGTTTTGTTTGGACACTCCAAAGGTGTGTTCGTATATCAATTAGACAGTTTGTTTTGAGGATATAAGCGGCAAAATTATGATGATTCATTCCATCTAAAGAATACACAACGGTAATCATTCTTATAATCTTAAACTCGCAATATAAATTATTACTATTATTATTATTATTAATATTATTATTATTATTATTATTATTATTATTATTATTATTATTATTATAACTATTATTATTTTTATTATTATTATTATTATTATTATTATTATTATTATTATTATTATTATTATTATTATTATTATTATTAAAATGATAACAGAGATGGCGATGATAATAATACTGATGACAGAAAAAAAAATGCCCAGCAATGACTTTTTGTTTTTATTTTCATCAAAAATGATGTAATCATAAAAACAAATAATTGAAAAAGTTCATTATATGAGTGGATCATATTTCTGTATGAATAAATCTTTCTTAATACTGTATGTTCGTGACGAGAAAGACGGGATATTAATTTTGAAATGTTTCTTCAATTCTCATAAAACAAAAATAAATCACAGTAAAATGAAACGGTGCAGGAAAATAAAGTGAAAAATAGCAATCTTTGTGATAACAAAATCTTGATTTAGAAAGACAATCACTTTCTGTATAAAATAAATTTCATAAAGAAAGGCTTCTAAATGTCAAACAGATATGTGTAATGATAATTGGCCGGCACGTCATAGTAATTCTAGAACATGTTATGGTGTACATTATTTGCGAAATCTAACGGATTGAATAGGGAAGTGTCACATTGCGGTATTGTAATATCATTTTAAACTGCAAATGGCATAACATACTGGTATTGTACGATAGCCATGGAAGCCGACAAAATAATACGGTTGAATTTTTTCCTTTCTCAAATTTGAATCCTATTGTAATCTCATCCTCGATGCAATCTCATGCGACTTAGTATTGGTAAAATATTTTTAAAAATCACAGACACCAAAGTACCAATCTTCAGGAAGTCCAGGAGATGATGTAACTCAACATTTCATTTAGTGAAATATAGAAATCATAAACAAGGTCATTATACCCACCGTAGAATTGCGGAACGTTGACATCAAGCGCGATTCTCCCTGTGACAACAACATAAGTAGATTCCTATGTATATGAAATGTTCATATGTGGAAAACGCCCTGGCATATCGGATCATTTGTGAAGCATGGACACCATATGCAGGTGATATAAAATAGACTAAAGCTACAACATAAAAGTTTACTAATCTAAACAAAGATGGTATATTCCCCCAAATGACTTGAATGGATAATATTCCGTCACCACATAACTGAAAAATAGTTGTCCGATCTGGTGCAAAAACTCTAAATCAAAGCAAAATATAATATTCTGAAAAAAAAAAATTTAATTCCAGTAAGTGCAATACTGATGTTGAAGGATATAAAAATCTCAGATACCAAAGTATAAATCTTCAGATTGGCATAGATACATGTAGGAATCTGGTGAATATTGGACAAACACGGACCTCTGAAAATCCAGAGGCTGGATCAGTTGCAATGGAAGAGAAAGCATTTCCTGTTGACTGGCCACACCCGCCGTGAGTCCATAGTTAAATTCAAATGAAAGTGAGGAATAAATCCTCGTCACAATTGGTGCATACGACTCACCAATCGCTATCGAACAGGTAACTCAGCATTTCATTGAGTGAATAAAGAGTTATTGCAAACAAGACTATTATACCGACAGATACACTTCAATTATTACGTTTGTTTGTTTGTTTGTGTTCAGAACGATCATATACTGTCTTCAACAATTATGTATTAAAGATTTAATCCAAAAAAAAAAAAAACAAATCTTTGGGTGGCCAGGTATGCTCAATGAATGGGCGATGTAGTAATCTTACAATTAATAAATTTTCATTCCTCTCTGTTGAACTTCTGTATTCTAAATGAAATAATCAGCCAAGTTGTATATCATCTCTATCCTAGCTTAGTGATGGAGACGGGGAAAGAAAATCTGGGTATACCCGAACAAAGCAACCTAAGGTCAAACTAACTGACTCGAGGTAAGGGACGTCATTAACCACAGAAAATCCCTAAATTTGAAAATCCAGAAGTGAGATCAGGCGGATTATTAGACAAATACGTCATTATAGCTGAAAAAAGCAGCAATGGTTTTTGATATGTTTTTTATGCGATTGGTAAGTTTATATGCATTGTCGTACAAACATTAATTTACACCACATACAGTTTTATGTTCGTAGATAAGACACAGCTTTCCCATGGTTTCTGTTCTGTATAATTCATCTAAAACTAATATTAAACTCTATCCGTGAGGTGAAAATAATAACTAGAAACAATGAATATGAATGTGTTCGGTACGGAACCTAAATTGTTGGAAGGTTCAGAATCTGGTGAACAGTGGGCAACAGTCCAGATAAATTCAAATGATGAAATAGGTGAGGAATGAATCCGCGTCAAATCGGTACATATGATTCAACAACCAATATCAAACAGGCAATATGAAACAAAATCAGAGCGAACAAAAGGTGACGAGAAGTCCAGGATGTAAAATCTTAATCATCATAGATCTTTATCGAACATGCTCATAATGTTCATTAAGTGCACGTCAACTCAATTGTGGTCTTACTTGTTTAGCGTATTACTTGCATGTTGTAATTGTTTGTGTCTTTGAGGTACTGTTCCGCTGTATGTTCATTAAATTCTATTCGGTCTGTTTTGGATACCCTATTTCAAATGAAATACTGAAATTACAATCTTTAATGCGTCTACATTAAATCGATTAGCTTGCAAGGGGAATATTTTTGCACCGTTTGAACAGAATAGATAAATGTTACTTCCCTTGGTAATTCGTTGATTGAAGTCGATTGATTTTATTTCTTCTGATATCCTATGGAATTTCGTATAACTTGTTTCGATTGACCATTTAAATACACAAGAGGAAGTTTTATTTCCTATTGTCAATCTTGACATTAAATAAGTAGCGGCTCCCTGTCTATTGCATTTAATTGAAGGTATGATATGTCAACGAAATTTATAGTTTGTTGTTGATGGAGTGTCTCTCATAGTTTTACAGTAGCATTCAGAGGTCAATAAGTATCTGCCGATGTGTTAATAGTATAGTTGTCTAAGATAGATTATTTCGTTTTGAATTAAATAGCTTTTAGCGAAAATACCACAATCAGAAACGACTTCTGATTATTTGTGCCATTCTTCAGATAAAGCATTGTCATATCAATAATAAATCAAAGGAATTTTACAGAGAACAAACATGGATTATTATGGATAAACTGTCTCTACACTTCACAATATTAACGCATTATATCCATATCAATTACAAATGGGGGTCCATATAACGGTCTGGGTCACTATGGTGCATATACTTTCAAAAGGATAAAACCAATAATTGGTCAGACATATTAGCAGTCCTTAAAGCCGAATAATCTTTTATCTCAATAGAAAGTGGATGTGACACTTTGTATTTCATATTGAGTGATAGTTACTTGTGGTGAAAGGGGAAAAAAAGATGTCTGTCATGTACAAGTACGTGTGCTTTGAAAGAAAAAATTGGGACCAATAAAATCGCTTTTTTGTCAGATGTTTAGTTTCGGCAGACTAGGTCTGACTGTACTTTATTTAACTATGTTGGTCTCAACTCGTTTAGCCACTTTTATATAATAGTGGGCCAGCCCTTTATCTCAAGTAATAAATCTATATCAATTCGGTACAGCACTCAATCGAAATTTGTTTGTTTGTTTGCTTAACACATCTTATTTCATTAATTAAAATATGATTGGACATAAGGTTTTGCCCAAAAACCTTGAAATTTTGTTCAGCCATAGGGTTATAGGACGGCACTTTATTGAATTTTGCTGACCTCAGATCGTTTGGATATACAATTAAGATACTGCACTTAATCTACTTTCTAACTTTACTAACGCTAGGTGCTTTTAATAATATAGATACAAAAATCGAAGTTTTGCTACATTTTCCTGTTTTTGTATAAAAATGTCATTTCTGATTTTATAATGACAGGATGTATGATGGAACCATTTCCATGACAATCTTTTAATAGCAGAAGGTACTTAAGATAATTCAAATAATAGTTAAATCCATAGTTCGATAACCTTCTAATTTCCGTGTATTTTACCTGATCAAAAGAATGTTGGTAAAACCCTTCATCCATTCCCTAATGAAACAAAAACAGCTTTTTGAATCTTCATTTTAAATTATTTATTTCCTATATTGACGACTTAGAGTTAATGAAGCCGTTTACGAAGATTAAATAGCATTTTACTGAAACTGTCAAGCTGATACTCGATTATCGAAATTCAGTAAAGTAAAATAAAAAAAACATTTTGCAGTATAATTTTATTTACATGCGACCTGATGTTTAAAGTTCCAATACCTTATATGAAAGACAAAATGCTTTGCTGAAATACTTATGGAAAATAATAATAATAATAATAATAACAATAATAATAACAATAATAATAATAATAATATGATAATAATAACAAGTAATAATTTAATGTTACATAAATACTGCTGATTGACTGGAACAAAGCAAGTTAAATCTGTGTATACTGCTTTACTCCCGTATAACTGGCATTGCTACGTCATGAGCCACCTGACCTTACAAAGCAGAAGGAACTGCATTTAATGGCACTTCTTACATGCATACAATGTACTTCAGCCTGTAGAGCGAAAACATAGTTAAAACTTTTGCACTTTATGTTAATGTTTTATATAATAATAATTGTAGTATCACAAATCGTACAATTCAGGAGTTCTGACAATCATAAACTCGCAATACCATCGTGTTTTTATGACGTATAGGCCAGTACCTGGCCTACCGAAGGCCTACCGAAGTAAACACTAAATGCAACTCCATTGCCATGCTCGTCCATTCAGAAATGAAAAAAACGTGTACATTTATTCACTTCTTCACAGGAAAGCAGGTTGATAGGTAACTAAATAAATCACTGAATTTTCAATTATAAAAGCCAAACCTCCAATGCAGATCCATCCCCAACAATGATCTAATTGTTTTGACGTGCAAAAGAAATCAACATCCCGTGTTAGCAGATCAGTCTGGTTGCGTGACGATTTTAATAGTATATATCAACAGATAAGAGGGTAGTGGATGTCAGTTGTTTTATTATGTATTATTTATCCGTTTATTTTTCACTCACACTACATGTTTTAAAACAATCTACCATACACAATTTAACTTCTTTTATTATTGCCATGGGTTCCATTCGAGTAATCCGTATTTTCAGTCAATGGTACCTTGCGTACCTCTTGAATAATTGGAACTGCCAAGATCTGAGGTCATTCAGTACACACAGATATTCCTTTCACATCGGATGACAATATACTAACATTACAAACGACCATCATTTCCTATTCAAGTCATTTTCACTTGTTTAATGGAAAAGATAATGATGAGATCTATTTTTTTTTATTATTTTTGCTAAACAACTGATTTAATTAAGTGGGGCCTTTGTTATACACTATAATGTTGTTGAATTTGAAGGTTTTATTTTATTTTCGGACTCTGTCCGAGTTGTTCCTTCACGCTGCCATCGTCGGTAGCTAGGCCGGTGTTTTCATACGCGCTTACCAGCTTTCCTTTTTCCCGAAAATAAGGTAGAACATTATTTGATCTACCATATATCGTGTCCGTGATGTAATAAATGTTTATAATTATATTATAAGGATTGACTTTAACATCTTTACTATTTACTGAAAGTTAACTGGCATGAGTATATTTTTGGTATTGCGCTACAATACAAGGTGTACTCTGCCTCATGCCAGTTACATAGTGAGTTATATGCTTCTTTTAACATTCACGCGTTGTTTTGCCTTCTTTTTTGGTATTAAGTTTGGTTAAGTATTCACACGTTGCCTTTTTTTAGTGTTGAGTTTGGTTAAGTATTCACAGTTTGTCTTAATTTTAGTGTTAAGTATTCACACGTTGTTTTCTTTTTAGTGTTAATTTTGGTTAAGTATTTACACATTGTCTTCTTTTAAGCGTTACGTTTGGTCGCGTTTAGCGTGTTATGTTGCAACAACAACAAAATAAGAACCTAATTCCCAGGAAATGGACGAACAAAAAATGTGCATTGTTATGGGACCGCTTTGCATGTGTCTTCCAAATAAAGATGTTGAATAGTGTATCGCTTCATTTGATATAATCTGACATTTCAATTTGTTTGGCACATACGCCGTTTTACATGGAAACAGCACTTAAAAAAGACATATATCAAATGAGCTCTGTAGAATGTTTTGTCCGTTGTATCATTGATTACCTAAACATCTTTAACAAAACCACGAGATGCATCCTTTAGTTTAAGGCACGCTAAATTAAGCAGTGCTATAAACGGCGGGCAAGATTGTTTGCTTCATAAAATTCCGCATTAGCTACCATTGGTCTAACGGACAGAATTAAAACATTATCGTTCATATATTATCTTAACAGGGTATTACTATGCATAGAATATGAAAGTACATTTTACGGCACTTTCATCAGTCAATATTTGTGACACTTTGCTGGTAACATTAGCAAAATATTTTGTGAAACGATAAATGTATACAGACATCATTTCATTCCCCTTCATACAGTATTTATTTGCAAGTGTAAGCATACAAACTGCAGAAACAATTTAGCATGATGATCACACGTACTGCACATAAATACACAATTCATTTGAAACTGTGACCTTGTATTTGATTCGATGACATTGAAATGTCACACAAATATTATTCAGCGTATTCCCTACCGAACGAACTCCAACACTTAAATATTTATGAAAGTATGACAGATTTCGAGCTATTTGGAGTTGAAATTTCCAAATTTAACTCTGATGTTGACCGTTGGTTCAGTGACATTGAAACTTCTCATAAATGTTCATCAGAATATTTTCAACAAATCTTTTATGAATACGTTTTATACTATAAATAAAACTGCAATAGGCTCTGTGACCTTGACCTCTAACAAAGTGACCAGGAAACTTTTTCAACTTAATCCCCTTGTAAAAGTGAACAACTGTCTTATGCATATGTCTAAATTTCTGTGATATTTTAATATTTATGTGATTTTGAACTCACCAATTTTAATCCCTAATGTTTAGCCAATACCGAGTTTTGTGAATGGGGCTCTCGGATCAGATTTGAAATCTAGATGCGTTACCCCATATTTTTAGCTTTTCAGAAAATCCAAACAATTTGCTTTAAGTATTGTTGTTACGGATCTAACTCGAATAATTCAAGCCAGCTCGGTTTCCGATTCTCTCCATCCTCCGGTGTTACCCAAAGTCGGATGACCTTAATAACACATGTATTTAAAATAAAATATCAACATCAGCACTGAAAACTAAAACGTTACATAACGATACAAAAACTAAAAATTGTAAATCTTAAGGAATATCATAAAGCATGGCGGATATTGGACACACAAAGACTTCTAAAAACTTTGGGTTTTGTCAGAAATTGTATATTCATTATTTCATATCTTCTAGTGTATCTAGAAAATCATTCTGAATATTTTCGCCTTCATAATGGTAATCCATAGGGGTATTGACACTTTGCGATTAAAACAAAATATATGAGGAAGGTCAACAAGAGTTTATAGATTTCTTTACATATCATGAGTTCAAACATATCAATTTTACCTGCAACAAAATATCTGTGCGATCATCAGAGACTCTTGAAGATTATAAACATGAAGCAGTATTGGACTTTTGCATTTTATAAAGTAAAACAAGTTCGAAAGCCACGAATTGAGAAAGTTGTTATTAACGACAGTAAGATTTAAATCAACACCCCCACAGTCCTTATTTGGACTACATTGATTATTTTGCGTCTAGAAATCTTAAATCCCATCTAAATGGAAGTGCATATGTATAATCAATGTTATTGATGATGATAATGATGATGCAGATGATGACAATAACGACGATTATGATGATGATGATGATGATGATGACGAGGACGACGACGACCACGATGAAGACGACGACGACGACGACGATGATGATGATGATGATGAGTAGGAGTTTGAGGAGGAGGAGAAGGAGGAGGCGGAGGAAGAGGAGAGGGAGGAGGAGGATAATGATGATATAAAATCGAGTCTGAACAAAAACCATAGGTTGTTGATCAAACTGAGAATTTTTATTTCAACTGTTTAGACAATATGAAAGCATTAAGTGGGAAAGGCATATTAGGTAAATGGGAAATTTATTGATTACATGGCGCAATGCATGATCTGCGTCTGCAGAATATACATCATTCTTTAAAGGTTTGACCTTGAAGATGCCTAATATACTCCTCATGTATTTTCGAGGAAAGCATTTTAAATAGTTAAATGTCAGTATGGGGGAAAGAAATATCACTTTCAATTCACTTATTGACCGCCTTCGGTGGGTTATTGGCACAGCGTTCGGCTCGCATGCAGACAGCAATAGGTGGCGACTCTTCCGTCGACATGCGCTCCTCATAAAAAGTAAAAATTACATGTCTTCCGGATGAAACTTAAAACCAAGGTCACATGTCACGAGTTTCATCATTAAATTGACGTCAGTTTAAAGAATAGGTAAAAACTACAGACATTTACCAACAGTTAGTTACGTCTATGGTATACGTTTAAGTGAAACAGATCGAACATTTAGACAACAACAAAAGCAACCAAGCAAACAAATATAAAAAAACGATATTTATAACCGATAATAACACCGGTATGGACCGAGTGAAAGGTTCGTGAGATAATATAAATCATGTGAAAATTGGACACACACATAGACCTCCGAAAAGCCAGAGGTGGGATCAGGTGACATTGAGGATTAAACATCCCCTGTCAAACCGATCACAACCGCCGATAGTTGAAATGTTAAAATATGGCCCCGTGTTCATCACCTTTTATTTCTGTGCAGTAGTAAATTTAATCAAGTACTTCGCGATATTTCCGTATATGATGCCATCAAGAGAATAGCTAGAAGAAATATTTCAATTATTCATTTGAAACAGATTCTGAGAAATGATTTGAATACTGAAATAAAACAGTAATTATAAATGATACAGAGTTTTAGACAAATATGCTTTAGAAATTGTAAAGAGATGCATTTATGTGGAAACAATGTGTTTCCTATAATCCCAGTGTTCATCACTGTTGATATAATAGGATTGTTATGGGTCCGTGATATATGTGTTTGTGATATTGTGTATCTATCTGATTGATCAGCATGTTTCTGATCATGCACCTCATTTGGCAGCCGATCTAAATATTTCTATTCAGTACAGATAACATTGGATACAATGATAATTGGACCACCAAGAATCTAAATGAGACGGTAATACAGGAAAATAATGTGCTTATCACATTAAAAGGAATTTGTTGTAAATTAAATATCATAGATTAAAAAACCATCAGATTATATCTTATATTAAATATTTGAGCCATACTCAGCATAGATATTTTGACTGCCTTTACCAAGTTTAAGGATGACAGCAAATTGTGCATTTTATGAGCAAACAATTAGTGTATAATTTCAAAATTAGTTTAAATAAAAAGTAACACACGGAAGACATAAACAACACGATAGCATTCTACTTTCAATTTGTAAGGAACATTTTGTCGATATTCATGAGTATGGTACATGATGAGATGCCGGTTGTTGAGACGTCTGTACCAATTGTGACGAGGATTCACTCCTCACGTGTTTCATTGGACTTGACTGTGGACCCACGGCGGGTGTGACCGGTCGACAGGGGATGCTTACTCATCCATGGCACCTGATCCCACCTCTTGGTTTACAGAGGTCCGTGTTTATCCATTTTTACCGGATTTGTATCTATGTCCTGGACATTCTATTGATTTATACTTTGGTATCTGAGATTTCCTATATTCAGTACTAAAAAGTACTCAAGCTCAACTTGATTTTAAGGCAGAGAAAACATTATTTATTCTGTAACTGGACATGTTTGTATATACTGGTGGCATATAATTGTAAATAACTGAAAAAGTTATTGCTCATTTGAAGAATACTTTAAAAATATTAATAAAATGTATGAGTACGTAATCAAATTTTGAGTACCGTACTCAAGGTATTCATTCATTTTTTGCATGAAAATCATAAGTGTGACACATAAAATTATAAGTCAATGATGTAAAATAATAATATGTTTCTTATTCACTCAAAAGTTTTACAAACAATTATATAGTCGAAATAATGAAATCAAAGTTGACCTTGAGTATTGAGTTAATTTGGTGATTTCGGGCAATGGTAAGGGATATAACGGGGGCAGCGATATATCGGGGTAGAACTATGTATGTGTGTGCTTGTCTCTCTGTCTCTCAAGGTTTCAGAACACACTCCTTTGATACTTTTTCTGATATTCCTTTTAATACCAACGTGTAGTCTATTTTGATTCTAGACTTCATAAAACATGTATCATTAATCTAGATTTGTATCACTGGTAATAGGGTTAACGTCCTTGTTCATTGAGTTTATGTGTCCCATACCTGGCATATCAGCTGCAACTTGAAAACTAATTACAATAAAAGTTTTTAGGCGTCAATGTCGACCTGTAGTTTGGCTACATTGTTTTTTATTGTAATATATATATATATATATATATATATATATATATATATATATATATATATATATATATATATATATATATATATATATATATATATATATATATATATATATATATATATCTGTGTATGTGTGTGTGAGTGAGTGTGTGATCTGTCACGCATTTCCATTCATATATTTAGAATTTAGAGTTTTGACGAGCAAAAGCAGAATATTCAAACCAAAAATCATAGATGTGTTATGAATGGAACCTCATGACTAGTGAACTGCGCCAAAATCACAAAAATTAGTTAAATGAGTATTAATGTGATTTTTTTCTCAGACCTAGTTTTTCTCCCGTAAATGTGGTGTACGATAAAAAAAACTAGGATTCACTGGAGAAAACTACGTTTAACTCGTAACCCACATTAACTGAAAGAGTTTAACTGAGAAAAACTAGGTTTACCTCGAGAAAATCTAGGTTTAACCCATAAATGTGATTTTGGCGTTCTATATCAGTTAAACGTAGTTTTTCTCAGCAAAACCTAGTTTTTCTCGATAATACTTAGCTTTTCTACAGTGAAACCTAGTTTTTAGTAACCCACATTAACTGGAGAAAACCAAGGTTTATCTGCAGAAAAATCACAAAAATGAGTTAAACCTAGTTTTCCCTCGAGAAAAACCTAGTTAAACTGAGAAAAATTAGCGTTAACTGGGCCACAATCACATTAATGAGTATGTATGTGATTTTGAGGCAGTTTAACATATTTTTTTCAGTTAATTCTAGTTTTACTCCAGTTATTGTGGGTTAAATGGATAACTAGTATTAATTGGAGAAAAACTAGGTTTAACTCGTAACCCACATTAATTGGAGAAAAGCCAAGTTTATCTCAAGAAAAGCTAGGTGTAACTGAGTAAAACTAGGTTTAACTCATTAATGTGACTTTGGCGTGTCATAGATTCTTCTGTTTATATTGATGTATAGGGTCCTCTTTTAAATGACACAATATCATTTCTTTCTGCGAGAATTGATGTATAGCTGTCTTATAGTGTTACGAATAAAATGACTTGTTTTAGAGTCTGTTAAATTAACCTACATTTTTTTACTTTCTTTAGAAAGTGTCATTTTATATGAAAAGTCTTTGTTATACTCTGTAAAAGAAAAAAGCAAATAAGCTTTTTCGCAATGTCTTGTGATGAATGAGTTTCAACATCACATAACGGAAATTTGCAAAATCTCAAAAGTTTGAAAAATCATAAAGCACATAATATTGAAGAAATATTGCATGAAATAGATCGTTGTAATATATTTCAATTAGAAACGCTATCGCATTAACATTTTTTTACGTCAACCTATATTGCGTTCCATAACCAGGGATATATCTTCTTTGCGTTTGATTCTTGCGATGTTTTAACATTTGGTATGAGAAGCGTTTACGTGACTCAGTTTTTCTATGTCTTCTGATACGGTTGAGAGGTAAAAGCCAACAGAAAGTTCAACCATTTGTTTACCCATGGGAAACAATTTGTCACGCAAGGAGATAACAAGTAGGTGGCTAATTTGTATTATCATTGATATTCAAATATTTCTTTTATCTTTATATTTTGAATTCTGTTAAATAATTCATCATAAAAGTGTAGAAGAATGTAAAAACGGACGACAATAACGAACAGCAACTTCAGTTATGAATATTTAAACTATGCTAATCAGGAGAACTTCGATACAATTTTCATTTATAGTTATATGTTATGACAGATCATAAGTGATACATAACTGTCTACCAAAAACTGTTCATCCCTGTTTATTTTCTCCCCTTTACGACAAAAGCATATTTACCCAATCTGAAACTCGCCATAGTTCTATGAATGACATGCATGTCCGTGCTTCATTTATTTAGCTTGGGAATTTCGTTTTTAGTATAAATTTGTCTACTCATCTAAGGGCGAAAATGGTGTAAATTAAATGGTAGTGAAATTATCCAGGTATACATTATAATTTTATCATATCAGAGACATATTACATGTTACGATTAAAATATCCTGTTATGATTCTATATATATAGTTCTTTTGTTTGCTTGAATGGTGTTTTTTATGTCACTCTCTACAATTTTTCAGTCGTATTATCACTTTTCAATGGTGTAGGCAAGAACCCGGTTACAATGTACCCGGGAACATACCACCAGCCTTCCACAAGTGAAATGGCAAACTTTGCCACGAAAACCCGATTAGGTTCCAGCAGGACTCGAACCTGCACTTAACAGAAGTGATGAACTTCTTGGTTTAAAGCGCAGTGCTCCAACAAATCGGTCACAGATACCCCACTTTAAGTTGTTAAAAGCAGTAAGAATTTTGAAATAATCATTAGCACTACTTAGAGTACATATATCAACATTGACCTATATCTCAGGGAACGGATGGCAATGGGATGTTTTTGTTATGATTCTAACGTCTCATTGATAAAAATATTGACATGTACCTTTTGTTCTCATCAAGCAATTTCCAATCAATAACTTTTTATCGATCTGTTATGTTGAGCTCTCTTTGTCCTCATTAACACGGAGATGGATGTATCAGTTGCTCTTTGGAAATCGATAAGGAAACTCCCGGAACCTGAAATTAATAAAATGACAGATTTATTAATAATATAGGTTAATGTTCTATATGACCGGTATCATAATCTCGAGGAAGTAGCCTGATTAAAACTCATCTCCTTGTTTTTCCTGTAAGTGTGTTTAACCATATACAGTTAAACTTGTGTAAAAGAGTCACTCAAGGGAACGGGCACAAGTAGCCGTTATAGACAGGTGGCATTTTTATATAGAGGTTTATTCATTATATAAATAACTAACAAAGGTTACTTTTGAATGGTCTTTATAAGCAGGCGTCCTTATGTTTCGAAATGTTTTGAAACCAATATCGGACCTTGTTCCCAAGGTATACAGAAAGGGTTATGTAAGGCATCCTTGCACTTAATCACAAATGTTGATTTTTCTGTTATTATATTAAAATGAAAATAGCTATATATAGTATAATAATATATCAGATATTCATTCATTTTGTTTGTTTGTTTGTTTGTTTTTGTTTAACATCCCGTCAAGAAGTTTTCACTTATATTGCAATGTCACTAGCTTTAGGTGAAATGCCACAAATTTTGACCTTCTATGGACTGATATCAATGTAGTGCGAGATCTGCCGTGACACGGGAACTCAATTATGAGTTTCACCTGAATGACATTTTCGTTCAGTTATTTACCATTTCTTATAATCCTTTTATTGGGAGGAACATATCTGTAATCATTTTCATAACTCGACACGTTTGAAACTCAAATCAATCACATTTCAATACACACTAACCCCATCGTTTTAAGTAAACCTTGGTTGTATGTGATAAAAGATATATTCGAACATTTGTTAACGACTTCATACCGAGAATTAATCACGGTTGTGACATTGAAGATCACGATTGTGACACTGAAGTCACGGGTCACTGGAATGATACAAGACCAATATGTGGTGTCATGATAAGCGTGAATCGTAGAAAACATTTTTACCACGTATACTATTAGCAAAATGTAGGTACACCTTAACGATACCAATTACCATCTAATGACGTCACAATGACCATTCAGATAAAAGAATACATAAAAAGTGTTCTTTATGATGAAAGCCACTAATAACATAAACACAATGAATTTTGAACACCGGCTATATTGATTTTAGCATTCCTAATTGACTTCAATTTGAACCGGAAAAAATAACATTTATGAACCACATGTTTTAAATGAACAAAAAGTGACCTGAAGTCTTCAATGATGTTGTTATAAACATTTACAGGGCGTATCCAAAATTAAATCACATTTGTATTCCACATTATTCACAGAAACTTATACATTTTGCTTTGAATATTAAAATTTTGACCAATCACAAGCTTTTTTTTTGTTACCATGGCAAACAACCTTTCTGTAACATCTACCATTGATTTCACCCTACCAAAATACCTCTAACTGCTATTTCTCATAAAACAAATATCATCGACATACCTCTTTATACTTATTTTCAGCAAATTCTGATAATATCAAAATTGTTGTACTTCAAAAGTTATCTCCCCTAATGTATCTATGACGTAATCAAACAGTGGATCATCCTTAAAAGAGTAGTTGGAGTTTCTCATGTACAGTGTACTAAAACATAGTTCCATAAAAACCGCGATTATCTTCTTTTAATCTTGGTGTACATCTTTATAACAGCCTGTATTTACTCTCTTGAATATGAAAGTAAAACATAGCTGCTATTATTATTTTTTTTTAAATAATTCATTTTGCTCTGTTTTCGTTTCTGAGCGTTTTATGATTAAATAAAAACATTTTATTAATCTAATTTCAATTAAAACACAAGTCAGTACTGTAAAAATATTTTTCTTGATAAAATTTTCTTCATTGTTTTATTTTTGCTTATAAAATATATACTTTTCACTTACACGATAATGCATGAGCACTTAATTTCAGTAAAATGAAATATTTATGACAATATGCAGCATAACTAAGGCAACATCACTTTTCAATTATTTTACTTTGATTATAAACATATATTCCAATATCAAATATCACAATGTAATATCTAAAATTGGCATGCCCTTGAAGCTTATGTGTTGCTGCTGTACGTTGATAAATTTCAAAATGAAATTGAAATCTGTTTCATTTTAAGACAAATAAGAGGCATGGTGAGCAATCTTCATTTTTATGATTCTTGTTACCCAAAGCTGTGATATATGTAACTTAAACAGCAATAAACCATTCCGTGCAATACCTTTTCTTTTATTACCCTATCAAGGATTTAGTCCTTGGAGAGAGAGCAAATATTGCTACTTCGTTCACGAATCTGTTAAACGTAATTATATCAGTACTGGCTCATACATCAAAGCTAACACGTGTAAATATATGTCGTGTTCACTTTGGAAATACAAAAATAGAAGAGTATACCTCAACTATCAAATGACACATTTTTTTTTCTGACAGAGATACCTTTTGTAATTCTATTTAGTAAATTGTATAAACATAGGGTGGAAGTTTGTAAGAAATAATTGTCATCTATTCCTGTATTCGTATCTGTAATGTATTATGTTCAACAAAAAAAAAAAAATAATAATATGATATATAAAAGTAATTTTATTATTATACAAAGCTGACCATTTAATCCGATACCATAATTACACACTAAAAGATATCGTGTAGAATTTGATTCTCGGATTTTTTAACATGACAGATCCAAATGCGGTAAACAGGTTCAGCTAATGTACATGACCGCCAACAGAAAATTACTGGAGTTAAAAAAAAAGCAAGAATGACCGTTGGCGCATGCGTTATGTGACATTTTCTGTATATTCAATCAATGTTCATACTACCAACCTAAATGCTAAAATATAAATTGCATCACAGTTTGTTAACATTAGTGAAAATTAAAGAGACAATGTGCTCTCTGAGAAAACAAATGTGTTGTGGTTGATGTCAAAGAAATTGACAGAAATTCACTGGCACATGTGATCGTAAGGTATATCTATGGTTTTACATGATTCTTATTGCGATATTGATAGAGAATGATAAAGAGCAAGACGTTAAATGATACGCTCATATCACCTACTGAATCACCTATCGAACCCGGAACTTCCTACTTGCAAATCGAAGGCTCTACCACTAGATGACCGTATTTTTAAGCGATCGAGAAGAAGGTATTTTATTTAAGACGCTGTTCCAAGAATCGAAACAAGGAACAAACCTTCACTTGTAAGATGAAGATTGTTACTGCTTAATTGGTTGTGGGCGCTCGTGTTTTTAAAAAAACGTGATTTTCTCGTCGAATACAAAAATAATGCGAGCCGACCTGGCTCAGTCTGTAGCGCGCTCAACTGATCGTGAGGTCGTGAGTTCCACCAACCATCCGGCGACAGGTTGGTTTCCTGCCTTACGGATAAGACAGTTAAAAACCGAGGTCCCGTGTCACAGTAAGTGTCGGCACGTTAAAGAACCCTCACTGCTCAATGGCCGTAAGTACCAAGCATAGGCCAAAATTTGAAGCCCTTCACCCGAATTTGGTGACGTCTCCATATGAGTGACAGATTCTTGAGTGAACGTCAAGCAACAATAAACAAACAAACAAACAAAAATAATGCAAACAATTGCCCCATTGAACATTTACGTGATCATCACACGGTTTTGAATATATATATATATATATATATATATATATAGAATGATATTTTTTTTTCATATTCTTTATACCATTTATTTTACACAATAAAACATCGTTTCCTTTTCCATGTCAACACGATTCATGATTTATATCGAAAGTTATGAAATTATTCTTAAAATTGCTGTATAGATCTCTATATATAACGTAGATGCAAATTACGTACAACCGCTTAATCATGTTCTTCCTGTGTTCCACGACAATTTGAGTTATAGCGTACACGCCAGTACAAAGCATTAATCGTAATTCTATGCTAATGCCCACAAGAAGATATATAAAAGCTGATGTGATACGGCACATTACGTTACAAGAAAGGTATCCTCTCAATCACCGAAATAATTATACGATATGTTTTATTTCTTTTATTTAAGCGGAATGGTTGTTTTATGTAAACCAGCATATTGCAATTCTATGGATAGCACCAGGCATTATAAACTGAGATGATAGCACCAGGCATTATAAACTGAGATGATACGTGTATTTGTCTGTACCTGATAGATACTTTTATCTCTGGCCGGTCACGGAACATCATTTTACGTAAATAGAAAATTTAAGAGTGTCTGAGGTATCTTTTAACGACATAAATGAGTTTCAGATTTTGACTATTGTTTTCAGTTGTTTTAACCATTTTCTTTTTTAAGGCAGTCTTGAGGGAATGGTTGATAAATGGTGTCATGATTCAGTGGTAATGTGGTATTTATCAGCATAAGCACACCAAAGAATATTATATGTATCATTACATATTGTTCATTTCTCACTCTTTTCACACATCTACCTATATATTGAACGATAATTCATATTTTGTATTTACATTAACCCGAACTATTTTTATGGTTAAGAATTGCAGAGTTCATTTTTTTTTTTTATTTAACATTTTCAATATTATAAACATACTACCAAAGTTATAATGCTCAAGACGATATCGTTTCTGTCAATTAGACTTCATCAGTTGAGCTCCAATTAAAAAGTTATGTGCATTTTCTAAAGAGAAAGTGGTATTATACAAGGTCAAATAATATCTCTAAAACTAAAGCCGAAATCCGTCTAAGAGTCACCACTGTAAAAATGACTATCCTAGCTTTAGAAAAATTTTTTGAATTTAAATGATGTTAACAGTGCCAAATATTACTTCAGTATAAGATGAACAGCTGGTACCGAAATACCAGGTACTAGGTTTATGTATACCCTCGGGGACTCAAACGGTCCACCAGCAGTGGCAACGACCTAGTGGTTATAAATATTATAAACATACGACCAAAGTTACAACGATGGTTTAGATATCAAGAATAAACTTTCAAAGACGCTCTGCACTTGTCACCATCCCATATAACCATTTCATTATTATATGTATTGTTTCTTGCTATAATAAAATGTTTCTTCGTTCATTAAGTGTTTTCCGGAGCTTGTATTGCACTAAATATAGGTACACAACTTGTTTATACATCACTGGTATGTGTGGAATACTGAGATATTATCATTTTATCAAAAGCATCGACACAGATGCTTAAGTGAGCATTGCACAAAGATCTTACTATAATTTAATATGACGGTATCCAAACGACAGACTATGTAATTATAATTGTACACAAAAAACGGATAACCAATCAAACATTTTAAAAGAATATAAATTAAGAATATAAAAACACATATACCGAACCGACGTCCGGGAGGAAGTCCATAAATCAATATTAAACATAACACCTACCTCTGGGAAATTACGAAAAGGGATCATGTGACATGGAGGAGTGAGTGTCGTCTGCTTAGAATTAAAATAGCAATATATAAGAACAAAAACCCTATCTACCCATCATACCATATCAGAATGGTCATGAACAAAATAAAAGAGTATACCATTGCGATGTTTGGGGTGAGATGGTTTGTGTCACTTACTGAAATGTAGGGTTATCGTGCATAAGATTGCAACGAATAGTCATTCCACGGTTGTTTTGATTTAATTTTGTCTTTGGACTCACTGGTCAGATGTATAGTCAATTGAAATGGTCAAATAAATATAGCGTTTTGATACCTAATCTCGTGTGTCACAACGTTGGTCAAACTAGACTGAAGATGACGATTACTATAATTAGCATTTCTAGCGTGTCAAATCGGTATCCTTGCAAATTTATGTATCAAGTCAAAGAATATGAGCCTTTGTTTGAATTGTTTCACATTCTGATGCCCTTTTGTAAGGTTTTCTGACATTTTAAATGAAGTATCATAAATATACAACAATGAATGAAAGTATTTTATAGGACCTACGCATTTTAACTTTCTTCAGTGAATCTTATAATACTGACGTCATTAATCTGAGACGCATTAGATTTATATTGTGACGTCAGCAAAGACTTATATACCTATTGTAGAAGCAATATATAAGATTTATTCGGTCTTCACTTCACCAGTCTAAGGCAATGAGTATCTCAGGTTATAGCAGGAGCATATATATATATATATATATATATATATATATATATATATATATATTATATATATATATATATATATATATATATATTATATATATATATATATATATTATATATATATATATATATATATGTTATATATAATGGGTTTTACATATATGTAATTATTATTCTTTATCAAAACTTATGATTACGTGATGAAACAAGTTTATACTTTATTTCCTAAAATAACCGGTCAATCAAACATAAAAGCTCGTGTTATATTCGTAAATTTCCTTGACGAACATAAAATCATGTTTTTTTTTTAAATCTGAAACAGTACACTTAAAGGGCAGATCGTACTTTAAATTTTCAATATCTTCATACAGGGCTCACGTTACTGAAAGTCTACAAATTCCCATTCTCTAATGTTACTCATAGAAAACATGAATTGTAATTCATACCTAAAAGGCACTAAGACGCCTGGTATCATAATAAAATAAATAAGTGTCCCTACAAGAAGTAAACTGCTTGTCTTTGAAATATAAACAGAAACAGAACTACAACCTCTGCACTCCTGCTTTATATTTCATGAATATAGATATCAATATTTACAGTATTAAACACAATTTACTAAACAAAAGCCAATGCAGACACTTTACAGAGACAATAAACATTTTATAAAGCTTTTTTCGGTCCCATCATTTGCAGAACAAATGTCAATATACTAGCTTGCCAATGTTTTAAAACTTTGCAATATCTCGAAACGATAAAGTGGTTTACACTCTGTTGTCGTACATCAATAGTATGTACAGTATTGGTTTTTTCGAAATCCCTCGGGACTCAACGATCATCAGAAAAAAGTACCATTAAAACGTCAAATAGCGTTAATTGATAACGGATTTTGTTCCAAACCCTACAAAAAGAGAAAAGAAGAACACTGATTGTTAGCTGTATCAGGTGGAAGATAAAAGCAGACTTGTGTCTAAAGGAACTAGTATATGATAATTTTTATCCAATATCTACAGCCGTTTACATTAGTGGTGGTAATCGGAAATTTTGAAATCAGGGCGTTTATGACAACTGCTTGAAATGAAGCGAGAAACTCTGTAATTATGTAAAAAGCACAGGAAGAATGTTTGAAGATAAAAGCAAAAGATTTATTGGTGTTGAAACTGATATAGTCTAATATGTTGTTTCCGTTATACGAGTGAGCAATTTCACACCTTTCAATGAGCTGTTGATTTTTATTTACACTCAGAAAATCACAAGACTGAATTAACTAAACCCATCAGATAAGTAAGAAGCCATGCAAATAATTTTTGTAACACCCTAATGGATAATATCTATTGTATTCCGTGGTGCTCTTAGAAAACATTAAGATTGTGTTTTTTGATTCAGAAATCGATCTGTATTAGAAATATCAGACTACAGATAACGTAAATTGTTCATATTGAGTACATTTTATGGTGACTTTTGGCCCTTTTCACAGATAGCATACAATTATTTTGAAATATTCGCATCCTGTTCTTGTATATTGATAACCAGATAAATAAGTTTGACACGCAATTATTATTATGTTCTTACTAGCCATTAATCTTGACTTTACGTAAATGTGATATAAGGCATTTTGCTGGAGTTTTAGTCGATCGGAACCCCCCCCCCCCAAAAAAAAAAGAAAAAAAAAAGAAAAGAAAAAGGAATTCAAAAGATGGGCAAGAGGAATAGCATAGCATTACGAAAACAATGTAAATAAATTTGTCAGAGTATTAGTAGCGTAAGAATTTGAGGTTATAGATATATAAAATCAATAATGATTGGTCGATGAAATAAATTTGATTTGACAGTTATGGGTGTTCCATTTCATTATGTTGTCATTGATCAATGATATATGCTAGAGTTATAAGGATATGAGGCATACCTGTGATTATTGTGATTGTAATTGAACATGTTAATGTGTTAAAGAGGCATAATCTATGTTTTCCAAAATAATACTTCATTTTTTCTACTTTTCCTGATTATACTAAATGTGCAATAACAAATAAGAGCTATAGACAGGCATACAAATCTTGTTTTCCTATATATTTTGTGAAAATAAGGTCACATACAGTGTGGTATTCATATAGTATTCATAATAGTAAGATATATTTAACTGTTTGTTTGTTTGTTGTTGTTTAACGTCCCACTCAAGAATCTTTCACTCATATGGAGACGTCATCAAATTCCAGTGAAGGGCTTCACATTTTGGCCTATGCTCGGCACTTCGGCCTTTGAGCAGTGAGGGTTCTTTAACGTGCTGACACCTACCACGACACAGGACCTAGGTTTTTACTGTGTTATCCGCAGGACAGTAAATCAACCTGTCGCCGGCTGGATTCGAACTCACGACCTCATGATCAAGAGTCGAGCGCGCTACCGACTAAGATTGATTTAATCAATTGCAATTGTAAAAGTGCAAAACCTGGGTTTCTCGAGCAATTTCAATTAAAAATATTTAGAAATCTAAGCATCTGTATACCTGTGTGTATTGTTTTTAAATGTTTAAGTATATAAATCTCTAAGCAGAAAAAAGGAAGAAAATTTAAAAAAAAACAAGCTACTGCCCGTATAAAACTATGTCCTTTTTATAATAAACTAATAAGAAAGATGTGTGGTTCATTTGATTATGGTTGTATGGGTTGGTTGGTTGTATTGTTGTTAAACGTCACACTCAAGAATCTTTCACTCATATGAAGATATCACAAATGTCGGTGAAGGGCTTCAAAGTTTAGCCTATACTCGACACTTACGGCCATTGAGCTGTGAGGGTTCTTTAACGTACCCGGGACCTCGGTTTTAACTGTCTTATTCGAAGGACAGTTATCCGACCTGCCGCCGACTGGACTCGAACCCATGACCTCACGATTAAAAGTTGAGTGTCCGCTACCGACTTAGCCAGGCCGACTCTGGTTGTATAGGGATGGATGTCAAAGCATAAATATAATTTCAAGGACCAATACAAACCAATAATTGCTTTTTTATATATCTCTAAAATTTTCAAAATTCTCAAAAATTACGAATGTATATCTTACTTGTCAAAGGAATTAGTGGCTGTGCCAATGTGATACGTTTTACTGAAAATAAACACGATACAGTAAGAGCTATAAAAAGTTATCAGAAATGTAGAAAATTATGTATAAATTATACTCTATAATAAATACACTAGGCCCTATCCTTATATGAGTTTGTTTTATCTGATTTTTTTGAATAGTGTTTTTCGCCACACTAGGTAATGGTAAGTAATATGGTGGCTGCCAGTTGAGGAGACAAACCAGTCATAGAGTACCCGGAAAGTTTCCACCGGCCTTCTGCTAGTGAACACGCAAACGTTATCACAAAAATTAGCTTAGGTTCCAACGGGGCTCGAACCTACGCTGATCAGAAGTGGGAACCTTAATTGTTCAAAGCGCGATCATGCTCTATAACCGAGTTTGTTTCAAGATTTCTCAGAAGCTACTGTTATTAATCCCAATCATGGATATAATTTGAATTGCAATTAAAACAAAAAGAATACAATAAATAATATCAGTAAAAATTTCAATAAAAATAAATATTTTATAATAAAAATAAAAAACAAAGATAATTAAATTCTCAAAATGAAGACCATTCAGAAGTGTTTATATCAATACACCACTTCCAATTAACAAACAAATAAAGAACAATCAGGAATCTTTCAATATGTGGAACCCTGTGGGAAGTACAATTGATATTTTTCCATTTTTGATTGGAGATTCCTATAGTTTATATGACATTTTATATAGTCAAGTGCAAACCATTATATCCATGATATATGACTTTAACCATGTAAACAAACGTTTCCAATAGAGGAAATTGACACCCTGAGTTCAAACATATGTCGTTTATTTAGAGTCATTGTATTTGCTTAGCTGTAATAACTATACAAGTCTCCCTTGAGTCAAGACAGGATTAGTGTGAAAATAATGATTTACAGTCCCTTGTGGGTAATAAATATTACATTTTGTCAATTTATATGCAAATTAGGCGTATACCGGGTTGTTAGTGGTGTGATAAGAAATCACACAAATCCATTCAAGCATTCATCATATAAACTGTTGCAACGTTTCCTTTTATGTAATGGCGCCAGAAAATTTTCAGTTCAATTTGAAATTTTAAAGTTAGTTTCATATAAAGATAAATTATTTTCGATTTAAAAGCTTTCTCCATTAATAAAAAATTTTAAAAGTGTATATAGTTTGGTAAATTCATCATCATCTTCTTCTTCATCATCATCGTCGTCGTCGTCATCATCATCATCGTCTTCGTCGTCGTTATTGTCATCATCATCCCAATGAAGTAAGACTGGAATTATAATTCGGCTCTAATATTTTTCACACTTAAAGTGTTGATAGTTGACTAAGAAGGCTAGCTATTACAATTAAACAGTATAATGTTTCAATTGCGTTGTAATAATCGGAATTATGAATATCAGACAAATAAAACAGTATGGCTGGACACAGTGATGACTTTCTTATATCGGTGATCATAATTTAATGGATTCTTAAACAGTGCTATATTTTGCAAAAGTAAATAGAAATGTTGGACATACACGTCTGAGACTTCATGATTCAAAGCGCGATGTTTTTACTACCCAGTCATGGTGGTCCCATTTAAATGCAGAATTTTATGATAACGATTTTTTATCAAAACTTGAAGTACAAACAAATCATGTTAAGGAAACTGTATGAACAAGATATATTTGAAATACAAGATATGCAGGCAAAGCAAGTGAGAAAAAGGTATAGCAAGACAAAGAATGCTTCAAATTTATATTGATATTTGACTTCAAAGACAAATCAAATACAAATGTAATAACATGACATTATCTCATTTTCTAATCTTACAACTTATCATGATACTGCATGATATCAATTATCATATCACTTCATATCACTGTCTGTTATATATCAAAGACAAAAATTGAAGTTGTTCTAGCAGACGTCTTCCTGTTAGCCCACTACCTCAAATTTCGATCTCGCTTGTGAGGAAGATAATCATTTCTATTGTTCAATGCGCATCTCTAGTGAGCATGTAGGTAAGATTCAATGGTCGTTCCTACATCGTGGTAGGATGTATTTCTATCCTTTGCTTAACAGTTAAAGCTTATTACGACCCAATATTGCCACAACAGCTAATATCCCACAATCACCCGCATATGGTGTTTATATTTCACAAATGATAAGATATGCCAGGGTGTGTTCAATATATGAACATTTCATATGCAGAGGTAAACTACCCACTGACAATGACTTTGATGTCAACGTTCGGCAAATTTTACGGTCGGTATAATGGTCTTTTTGCGACTACTCTGTTTCACTAAGTGAAATGTTGAGTTACCTGTTCGATGGCGGTTTTTGAGACATCTGTACCCATTATGACGAGGATTCGTTCCTCACGTATTTCATTTTAGTTTGACTGTGAATCCACGGCCGGTGTGACCGGTCCTCCTCCATGGCACCTGATCCCACCTCTTGATTTCAAGAGGTCCGTGTTTGTCCATTTTTTTTCACCAGATTTGTACCTATATTCTGGACATGTTAGTGATTTATATCTTGTTATCTGGGACTTTTTATATTCATTTTTATCTCGTATTGTATTATAAGTATAAACTTGACAAATAACCAAACGTAACAATTTGTTTAAATCCATCATCACCAATTAACTTTCGGCAGTTTTCGTTGATGACCGAGGGTCATGGAATCACGTGTGATTCGAGGATGGGATTGGTGCATGTATTTATTTCATATTTATGCGAAAAATAATTATTATATGTGATAAATATATAACGCGACATTGAATAAGCTTCGACAAATATATGAATATGCATAGTAACGGTCCTCCGAGTGTTGGAACTAGAATGTTACTTACATATCACGATTACGTCAGAGATTCATTGTAATGCAATACGATACGTTTCCGGGTTTAAATCACGATAGAGGTAGGTAATTTCGTGTTTACTGATATCTTAATAGTATTAGAGGGGTTTAGTGTTTATCATATAATTTATACAAAAAAAACAAATATTCTGTCGCTGACATCTCATATTGCTTCGTGGACTCCGTTTCACGAATCGTGCTTTTCACCGAACTTGACCTCATCACCAAACTTGACCTTTTTTTCGACTTTGACCCGTTCTTCGAACTAGAAAGGTTTCCATGGAACATTTGCGACGGGTATGGCCTGCCAGCAGAAGACGCTGACTCCTGTCAGACACCTAGTCTTATCCCGTTAGGGATTCGTAATTGTTCTTCATGTTGAGACCATTTGCACATCTAATTCGTCGTGTTATAATGGATTTGAGTTTTGATTATTGATTGGTACTTCATAATCCTCCATAATCCTTGAAACGATACTGAGTTTGGCTATGTCATGCAAAACCTGATCCGGAACGAATGCGTTAGTGAAATTTTCTGAAATTGCTAACATAGAATTACATGGATATCATTAAGTATAAGGGATGAATATATTGCATAATCATAATAATTCGTGTAGCACAGCGTTTTACTACAACTTTGACAATCGATGAAAATTGGTCTCTGGCTGGCTAATATGTTGAAATTCAGTTCTTGAAAGAATGGAGGTCTTAAATAAGATATTTATCTGATACATGTATCAGGTTTTCAAAGCAGAAATGCTAGTTTTGTACGCGTTTTGATGATATGTTGAAATGTTTATGAATTTATGGAAATTATCATTTGTTACATGTATGTGTAATAATACACTTATAATACAGAGTTCAATACACAACACCGCATTGCACTGCAGTTAGATACAAAAACAAAATCCGCCGGGACTACATTTCTAAATGGCATTCCATTCACCCAAATATTTCATGAAATTGTTAAAAGATTAATGCGTTTTAAATGTGTATACACAATTAAATAAAGCAATAAGGTGCATGTAAAAGATATAAAAACACACAAATGTTTCTATCTGTGTCATCAAACCGCACTCGATCGTTGTAGCGGATGATTTCAACAAGATGTAAACTCCCCTACAATTATTTCACGCAATCAATGATTCGTGTACACATTTAAACATATGTGTAGTTTTGTTTATTTATCCAGTATGTAAATGAAGAAATTTGCAAAATCGTGCTGTTTTATTAGTACCAATGTTTCGTAAACGATGTAGTCGGACAGGGTCAAATCTTTTATGGTAAAAACCATCATCTTTTTAAATTTGACCAATTGTGCCTATAGTGACAAAACCAAAACGGGTAATATACAAATGTCTGGTTTCTATTTTTTTATTGCTATAGTATATGTGAAATGTAATTGGTTGCGGTTTACTTACGTTTTGAGCAAGTATATTACTCGTGTGAATGGGATATTCAGATAGATCAGCATTTTGCGTATACGCATGATTTTTAGCAGTGATATGATGACTTGAATATAATTGCAACGATGAAAGCAATATAAATAACTAATCCTTTTAGATTTATATTATGTAAGGAACTAACAAAAACCCCTTTCCATTGTCAAAGGACACAACGACATTTGTTGTTTGAATTGAACGAATATCGAAGATAAATGAAACATGAAACATGTTGAAAACTATTTACCAGTTTTAGAGACATCTGACTTCCCCAGTTACGGTAACACTTAGTATAAATTCATAGAATTTCTTGGATACGAGTTGACTTTTCCGATTACGAGATGATTTCATTCATTATTAATTTTCTTATTTATTTTCTTATGCACTTCAATTTATTTCACGAATTTTCTTGGATACGAGTTGAACGATTTTGGGTACGAGTTGACTTCTCCGATTTGGGTACGACTTTACTTTTTGGATACGAGTTGGCTTGTTTAAGAGTTGGTCAGGGTACGAGTTTACCGTTCCTGACAATGGTTAAGACCAAAAACTGTCTAAAACGGTATAACTCATTATCACTCCTTTTCGTCTCAACTGCGTGTGAAAGTTTATAAAGATTTTGTTATGGATGATATCATATCAATAGATAGAAATATTTCATAACAATAAAAGAAAATTAGAAATCTAATTTAAGAAAAGTTTAGGAAATGTTTCCCCATTTTCATAATGGTGTTACACGTATAACTCAGAGACAATTCATAGTAAATGGCAATGAGGTGACTTAATGTTGCAAATAGGGGGAATAAGCAAGCACAAGTATCTTGTAACGGTACAAACGCGTCACTTAAACTGTTGGGTATAAAAATCACAGATACCAAAGTATTAAACTTCAGGGTGTCTTATTATACAAATCTAGTGAATATTGGACAAACGCGGACCTGTATTACACAAATCTGGTGAATATTGGACAAACGCGGACCTGTATTAGACAAATTTGGTAAATATTGGACAAACGCAGACCTGTATTACACAAATTTGGTGAATATTGGACAAACGCGGACCTATATTACACAAATCTGGTGAATATTGAACAAACGCAGACCTGTATTACACAAATCTAGTGAATATTGGACAAACGCGGACCGGTATTACACAAATCTAGTGAATATTGGACAAACGCGGACCTGTATTACACAAATCTGGTGAATACTGGACAAACGCAGACCTGTATTACACAAATCTAGTGAATATTGGACAAACACGGACCTGTATTACACAAATTTGGTGAATACTGGACAAACGCAGACCTGTATTACACAAATCTAGTGAATACAAATTAGTGACAAACGCGGACCTGTATTACACAAATTTGATGAATATTGGACAAACGCAGACCTGTATTACACAAATCTAGTGAATATTGGACAAACGCGGACCTGTATTACACAAATCTGGTGAATATTGGACAAACGCGGACCTGTATTAGACAAATTTGGTGAATATTGGACAAACGCGGACCTGTATTACACAAATTTGGTGAATACTGGACAAACGCAGACCTGTATTACACAAATCTGGTGAATATTGGACAAACGCAGATCTGTATTACACAAATCTAGTGAATATTGGACAAACGCGAACCTGTATTACACAAATTTGATGAATATTGGACAAACGCAGACCTGTATTACACAAATCTAGTGAATATTGGACAAACGCGGACCTGTATTACACAAATCTGGTGAATATTGGACAAACGCGGACCTGTATTAGACAAATTTGGTGAATATTGGACAAACGCGGACCTGTATTACACAAATCTGGTGAATATTGGACAATCGCAGACCTGTATTACACAAATTTGGTGATTATTGGACAAACGCGGACCTATATTACACAAATCTGGTGAATATTGAACAAACCCGGACCTGTATTACACAAATCTAGTGAATATTGGACAAATGCGGACCTGTATTACACAAATCTGGTGAATATTGAACAAACAAATCAAGTACTTAAAAATTAAGTATTATTCAGTTACTGGTAAGCAATTACAATACTTGAACAAAAACCTTAAATGGCTGGAGTGACGATAGGACGCACACGGAACCTATTACCACTAGTTTCACTGGTAAGGGACAAACAAATCATCTAACATCAAGTACAAGGTCCTAAAATTTTCCAATTTATGAGATAACTTCCCCAATTTTAATAATTCAATACATCGTAATAAAAACAGGAAACCGATAAAGATGTTGTGACTGGATTGTATTTCAAAGGTGAAAACCAAGGAAAAAATCTTAATCAACTTATGTCATGTTCTAGCACCCTGTGAAGTTACAACGTGATCCTCTGAACGTTTTTTTTCAAAACACAGCCTTATGTAACAGCTAGATCAATTTGTTGATGGAGACAGAGAGACATTGACAGTTTATAGAAAGGTATTTGCCTCTTCGCAATCCGTTCAGAAATTACACATTTTCATTATATAGAATAAATATAAACATAGAGAAAGTTAAATCTTTGTTCTATTTTCTGGGAAGTTTTATATTTTCCTTGTATGTATCAGGGGTATTCTTGACTGTATTTACGCGATTATACAAGGTCCATACACTAACTATATCTCATCCTATTTCCATACCAGGAAGTTTGGAAAAGAAGAACAATTATGTAAGGCGTAGACCCTGACTTATCACCACGCACATGTCATACTTTACATCTAATATCAACATATCACATTTCTAACATATCAAAGACATAAAGTTAATACAAAGTTCGGGGTCACACCGTTTTATGCGTTGAATTCCGTCTAAAGGATTATATTTATGAGAATATAAAAAATCTCAAATACAAAAGTATAAATCAATAGAATGTCCAGGACATAGATATAAATCCGGTAAAAACGGACAAACACGGACCCCTGGAAACCAAGAGGTGGGATCAGGTGCCATGGAGGAGTAAGCATCCCCTGTCGACCGGTCACACCCGCCGTGAGTCCACAGTCAAGTTCTATTAAATACGTGAGGAGTGTATGTTGTGCAATTATTGCAGAAATAAACATGTATTGTTTACGTCATTGTGTGTGGAATATTAAAGCAATTTACACAATTTACAATTTGCCAAAACCCTTTTCAGTGTAAATAATTCCTTTGCTTCACTATACCTACATCTCAAACTTGATTTCTACTGGTACATTCTCCGACCACCAAAAGTTGGTCCCCTCTGAGGAACTTTTCATGATATCTGTAATATCACTGAAACTTAAATGCCAATCTACAGGAATGAAACATCATGCAAAGTCGAACCTAAGATGATTTTGTGAGAAAGCTTGCAGTTTACTTGCGACAAGCCAGTAGTATCTTCTCGGGTACATTTTATTCGTTTTCTCTCTTCCACCGTTAAAAACTGCTCGCCACCATATAACTGAAGTCGTTAAATAGTATATATACATCGCAGCTTACTAGATAAGCTTACAGTAATCTTGGCAAATCGTGTACTTTTTCTTCTATCTTACGTTGAGATGAAATATAGGTCATTTTATTTTAATTGATATAAATTTTGTTTTTGTTTTTTATCTGCTTCCCCTAATTATATCCATTTTATTATTATTTATGTCAATATTGATAGATCATAAACCAAAAGAAGTATGCACACTAAATGAATATTTAGCGGGATAATTGGAAATGTTATGTCTTGTTCCTCATCCAAGTTTTCTCTGCGATCAGAATTCATCAATGATAAATTCATTTATTACATGATCTGTGTCGCCCCAGTGTTTGCAATACAATTATTTGTGATCAATTTCGACACTTTTCCCCAACAATAGTAAACTGTTCATGTAAACATGTGTCAGTTCCCTGCGGAGAAATGCAATGTAACAACTATAAAATTATCTAACTTTGATGTTGCGAACGTTATGAAGAAATAAAAGGTGACAATGTCCCGGAGGAGAACAACTCTTAAAAATCAGAACTATGAAAAACACCCCTAGTTATGTATAAATATAATGCACTTAATAATCTAAGCTATTTTACTGTTATATCGATTTGTATAAAATTTGCACATCCGACATTACCGCTTTAAGGAAAGAACGTGCAACTTTTACCTACTAAATAAATCTGTAATTCGTTTAATTTTATCTTTGGAACATCTGCCTCCATTCGAAACTAATAACAATCAAGAAAATATGCGGGTAAATATTCCATACATACTTTTTGTGTCGGTTTATTCAATGTACTGTCTTGACACACTTTAAAACAAGCAAATAGCATTTAAAACGAATGTGGAATACGGAATTTCACTTTGTAATTGTTTTAAAATCAGTTCCTAACATTAGCAAATTACCATCAAAAACGATTTTTTTATTCTCTATGTAAACGTACCTTGTATTGTTAAAAGTGGACAAAGGTGCACTTTCAAATTTCTCGTCATTTTATATTACATGACACTTTCATTCATATCTGTTTCTTATTTCATCGAAAAACAGAGCAAAGAAACAACACTGTATGAAACCAAAATATCTTTATTGATAAGCTTTGATATCGACATAAGCTGGTCGCCTCTAATCCAACGCATCATTATTAATTGCTATCTGAATATAAAACATCTCAGATACCAAAGTATATAAGTCCGCCAAAAATGGACAAACACAGACCTCTGGAAACCAAGATATGGAATCAGGTGCCATGGAGGAGTAAGCATTCCCTGTCGACCGGTCACACCAGCCGTGAGTCCAAAGTCAAGTACAAATGAAATATGTGAGGAACGAACGAACGTCTCCACAACCGTCAGCGAAAAGGCAACACCCAGTGAAACAGAGTTATCGCAAACAATGAAACTGAAATTATCACACATTTCATTTCAAACGAGTTATTTATATATATATATATATATATATATATATATATATATATATATATATATATATATATATATATATATATATATAGATATATATAATACAGGGATACATTCATTTATATAGGTTAATACACTTTTCAATATCTCTCCATTTTACGTTGGTTTCTCTTAGAGGAATTCAGAAATGCATTTGGGTTAATTGTTGGCCTTGTATGATACCGCACTTTTATTCCGAACTCTACACTTACTTTAAATTCGAGCTCAACTGATGACATTTTATTGAGAGATGCAATCGTCAAGAGTATTTGTTTTGGACTCTCTTAAAAAGCTATATCATGTTGGTGATATCGATACCCATGTCATTTGTGATATCTGAATGTAAAACAGCAAGATACACTTATTCAATTTGATCTATTGTTGAATCGATGTGCTTCGACGTATAATAAAGTTGTAAGCACACGAAATATGATCAAATATCTATCAGCCCTTGTCTTTTAACAATTGCTGCCTGATATACTCGTGATAATTTGCAATTATATATGCATTTCATTGCAAATGGATAAACACATGTTGTTCTTAAAGGAATATTTTGTAGCATTTAATATGAAATTATATAAATGATTGAATATCTTTCTTTTTATCACATAAATCATAATCATTTGAACTTACTTTGATAAGTAGAAAATCAAATTAATTCCATTTCACTTACTTCAGAGGTTTTGAGAACGAGAAAATGATAGGCTAGCGTAGATTTATCTAGTCTTGATTTATCCAAGATAAAATAAATTGTTAAGGTCATTTATTTCTAATGTATCACTAAATCGTCAAACAATGTTACTTTAGAGAATCCAAGACCTACTGATAATATGCCTAGGCTACAAGTGCTTGGTTTAGAATATAACATTAACATGAGCATCTGGCAAACAGGAGGTTCTCTCTCTCTCTCTCTCTCTCTCTCTCTCTCTCTCTCTCTCTCTCTCTCTCTCTCTCTCTCTCTCTCTCTCTCTCTCTCTCTCTCTCACACACACATACATACATATATATATATATATATATATATATATATATATATATATATATATATATATATATATATATATATATATATATCTTTGCTTGGGAATTAAGTATTTTTCTCACAAAGTAACACTGAAAGGCTTAGAGGTAGAACGGTAATTGTGTTTTGTTGTTGATTTTTCAAACGAAATTCCTCAACATATTGCGCAAAGCCCTCACAAAAATGTCACATTTTGAGAACATTTTCATGTATACCATCGTTCTTAAGTGGTTGATCTGCTATGTTTGTGTTTTACGACAGCGAAAATAAAGTGAAACAACTGCACTTCACCGGGACTTTAAGTATTAAGGTTTTTACGTTTGGTGTCTGAGTTAAGTAAACATTTGTTGAAGCCGCGTAATGATTTGACGTCAATGGTTATTAATTTTGGAATATTACCCACAAGTATTACAATTTTTATTGGTGAATCATTGGAAAATTTACAGTATACTTTTTGAAATATATCACTGTACACCGAACCCGAAAGAAATAATTTCAAACTGGCAACGATGCTTACGTGGTTTATATAAGGACTTTGCGAGGTATGATTGATGTCAACAAATCCGCCCGCTATCACATTCAAGTAGTCAAGTGTTCATTTGCAGCATCAAGACAATGATGATGAATTACTAATTTATTGAAACATAACTGATGAGTCGCTTACCTCCATGCTAAATTTGTATTATGGCTTAGCCCCAATCACAAGCGCACTTTAAAACGAATTAGATTTATGTATCCCTGTATAAATTTGTAACGGACAATTGCCTTTATGGTGTTATATTGTGACGAAAACTATTCAGTACCTTCAATTTACAAAAGCCCAGATAATAAGTATTTACTTTGGTAATTGAAATGATATTTACATAACCATTCAATTAAATGTAGTAAATCTATATAACTAAAGTAAGTGCGTGATGGAGGCGATATTTGATTTGATGTCAAGCTCGGCTTTGTCATGGACCTATTATTGGTTAGTTTGATTGTTATTCGATGACAGAACTTCTTAGCATTATATAAACAAACCGGTACACTTGTATCAGAAACTCATTTGCTATATGAAATGAATGTCAGACAAGTTATCAAAAACTTGGGGACGCTCCAACTGTAATCGTTGCCCTGTATCCGTGAATTTTAGAGGTGAAGGGCATTATTACGTACACAAGTATGAACATCAACACACAATATCATGTCGTCATGCTATTATCGATGCGTGCGAGATTTTAAGGGCATGGATGTGGAAGAAACGATTACCTTTTTCTTACCGTGTATGTACTTCAGATGGTATACTGCTGTACAGTAAACGATAAAATGTCAGTAGCTATGCTTAATTATTGGAAATTGCATATTCTTTTTCAATTGATAGCAGTGCTCAAGGATGACATTCATAGTCAGTTTTTGTATTCAGCTGATATACCCTTTCCAATGCTCGTAATTGTTATTTGAATTGGAATTTAGAATAGTCTTTTAAGCCACACTCAACAAATTTTCAGTTATATTGTGGCGACCAGTTTTGAATGGTGAAAGAGAGAACCCGGTAACAATGTACGCGGAAGAGTGTACCATTCTTCTACAAGTAAATTTTCTCACAAAAGTCAGCCTAGATTCCATGGGGACTTGAATCAGCGCTTACCAAATGTGAGAGCGAGAGACTTCATGGTTCAAATGGCGATGCTCTAAGCACACGGTCACGGAATCCACTGGCTATTAATGTGTAGGTCTTTTATTTAGTATTGTAGATTGTTTTCGGTTTTTAAAAATCAACATAAATGATATTCGTCATTGGAGTGCATGACAAAAATTGATCGTTATATATCTCCATTACAAATATTAAACAGCAAGACTAGCAAAATAGTCATATAGATATATCTGTATACCTTCTTGTATGAATAATTCGGTTTGCTAAACTTTTAGTCCTTTGCTGGATGTCGGGAAATTTTTACACCGATTCCGTCCGCTCGTCATTTTGATGTGATTCTTTGTGAATCGTATCGTAATTAATTTCTTCACCGAGGTCCACTATAGATGGTACAGATGCATGTCTGAGGTTAGAAAGGGTGTACAGCATTTGCATCCTACGACCTTTATTCCTAGAATTATCCTCCTTCGTTATATATTCAATTTATGAGAACTTGCTGTTTGTGACATAAGGCTTCAAACCTGGTCATACCTATTTCAATTCATCACCTAGCCTCACCATATTTGGTGCAGATATACATTTTCGGTGGATGATGGAGTGATTTTGTTAATTCCTAGATCTCTATAATATGTCAATACAACCTTATAACCTTATTATAGTAAAATCTATATAACGTAGCGGGTGGAATCACGTGAACCCTTTCTTGATCTGGACGAGTTTAAATATTTAGTTATAAAGCATAATAACATTACGAATATACTGGAAAGAGTAATTGGTCCTATAAATCACGAGTATCCAGTGAGACATAAAACATTTTCCCGTCAAGTTTGTTATAACCGAAACGCGAATAGAATCATCCGTATGATAATCAAAAGGTTACTACGTCCTTGCACGTCATGTGTATTGGACAATACATGTTTATTTTTGAAGAGGGAGTTTTCCGTTTGTGTGTAGAATTATCAAATGTGGATAAAGTCCCATAATGTAGTTGTTATGGGATTATACCAGCTATTATTTATTATCTTTAACATACGGTAACGGTTGAACAAAACACATTTAGGATATAAAGAAATATGATGGCAGCTAAAAATGTGGTGTCGATTTTTGTACTTCAGTAATGTCCCGTTTTAGACCTTATGTATGAAGTGAAAATGCTTTCATGTATCATTGGCATAGAACTGATGCGAAATAATCCTCATGAATATGTTACTTTCCACGCACCATCTTTCAATAATTTTCCAGACTATTTCAAACACAGATAAATAACACAGGATGTAACAAAGAAATGCAGAATTAACAAAAAGATTTATGATGCCTTTCAAAGGAAAATATTTTATCTTATACTTTTTACCATTGTCTTATTTATTTATCTATTTATCTATCTTCACATTTAATGACAACCTGCCTGTGTATGTGTGTTTCATGCGATGTTATGTCGCTGTCTGTGCGCCCTCGTGCGTGTGTGTGTATGTGTGTTATATTTATTATGTTGGTCTTTGCACACTTGTATGGTGATCTGTGTAGAAAATTTACCTTTTTAACCAAATGTAATATTAAATTTTGACCTGTTTTTGATATTCACAGATTGTATTTCTAATATTCCCTAAGCACCTAACACTTCTATTCTTGTTAAAAATCGAATTTTGATACATTATTCAGCGCAATATGAACGTTTGAGAGAAGGTTAGCATACTATAGTATAAATGTGAGAATTTTACCAAATCGTGTATATGGCATTTTTAAAATGTGATATCTCACCAATTAAGGGTGCTAAGCCTGACACGTTTCTATGGAAATCAATTATATTGTACCAAAGGTAAGTTCTGAAGTCTCTTCACATGTCATAAAATCATGACCAAAAAAACCAAGATATTGGCGCTACATAGATCTGGGTCGAATTCCCTGGTATTTCTCGTTTGACGCCTTCAAGTATACAATTCAAACCTACTGATATTTTCTTTTGCAAAACTCTAACCACTGGGTAGTTGATGTTGGTGGTGGAGTGTTTGGGTCCCCGAAATTTTACATTAACCCAGTACCAGGTATTTCGGTAAAATAATATTAGAAACGGAAAGCACCGTTTACATTCGGAATACCCCGAATCTTTTTAAATTGATTTCTCCTAGATGGATTAGGAATACATTTAGGCTATTTTAGGCCTTATATGATACTACTTTTTGTTTTGGAACTCTACATCTATTTTAAATTCCAACTTATTTGATGAAGCACATTCACAGAAACGATCGATTTTAGCATTTATTTCAAATTCTAACTTAGGTAATATGTATTTATTATATACAGCACCCTTGTTAACAGAATTCCGTCATATTGTAGACAGACTGCGTCTGGAAAACAGACACCAAAGAAATAGAAGCAATGATAAACGAAACATTGGACTACAGGAAAATTCTGTCATATGAAATTCCAAACAGTAACGCTCACTGTATTGTTGTGAGTCCCAGGTAAAGTGTATGGTACAGGTGAAGTGTAATTGCACAGGTAAAGTGTATGGTACAGGTAAAGTGTATGGCACAGGTAAAGTGTATGGCACAGGTGAAGTGTATGGTACAGGTGAAGTGTATAGTACAGGTAAAGTGTATGGCACAGGTAAAGTGTATGGTACAGGTAAAGTGTATGGCACAGGTGAAGTGTATGGCACAGGTGAAGGTTATACATTTAAACAAATAAAACACAAACTTTAGAAGGCTTTATGTATACCTGGGAATTTTCGGTCCCATTAAATTCTCGCCATTTTCACCCGAGATGAGAGGGCAAATTTAAAATGAAGGCGGAATTTTCCAGCCAAATTATTGAAGCATGAATATTTATGACACCCATGTGACTTTGGTGATTAAGGGCGAATTTAAGATGAGGTGAATATATTTTCTGTCGTAAAAGGCGAAAATGACCAGGGCCAAAAATTTCAGTTATACAGTTTATTCAATATAACATTATCGAAAGTTTAAATTGAGTGGGCAGCAATTGAAACTTAGGTAGAAACATGACTGTCATAACTCCATTTTACTTTGTTATATAACTGCAAACGATGAATTATTTAATAAGCGTTTTTATCTAGACACGTAATGATTTAATAATTTTACGGATGTTGTACACGAATAAAAAAATGTAAAATGAGTCCTTATTGCAATTTACCTTGTGTCACCATTTCAAATAATCAAATATTTATCTTATCTGATTTACATTTAAAAATGATAAAAGTTAACAGGCACTGTACATTACTTGAAAACTCAATCGCCACCTCTATTCACCCTGTTTCACAGCAACAAATGATTAATTGTTAAATTAATTTGATAAACACATTTCAGTACTTCACTACAATCTTTGCGGTACTTGAACACATATAAAAAATCACTACAAGAATCCCACATCTTACTTTCGGAATTGAACCGGATCTTGTCAAATTGGTGGAAAAGGCTAGGTTTTCCTCATTTGGGAAAATCAATACTAAATTGTATATGCTTCAAACACAAAATAATTTTTATAAATTATTCAGTTACGTTTATGTCACAGAACAATCTCTTTACAATCGTCTCGTTCCACCATATATTTGAATTGAATGAACAGAGTGGATGACAAAACAGATTATATACATTTAATAAATTGTTTTAGTTTTTTTTATAATGCCATCATATATTTTGCTATGGGAATTATTAGAATTTTGATTGTGTAAACTTTTTATAAGGATTTGATGAGGAACTTTTCAGGATCCCTAGACAAAGAATCAGCCTTGCATAATTTCCTCACTGATTGTATGATAAAGTCTGTCATTGCTGGTATAACATCTACTGAAATGCCAGAGAGAGAGACAGAGAGAGAGAGAGAGAGAATATAGTTGTAATATAATAAAGAATCTTACCTGTTTCAATGTTCCGTCGGTCGATTCCCCGAGATCAAACCATCTGAAATGAAGAATTGCATCCATTCAATATGAAAGAGAAATACAAATACATGATGGATACAGGGATTCGCAGGTCACAAAGCTAATGCAGTCTGAGGGAAAATTAATTTATCTTCACGATATTGCAATTTATGGTCCTTGTATTCGGTTATTATGCAGTGTAAAAATCCAATTATCATTCAATGTCGCTATTGAGTGTACAAGCTGGAGATTCGTGCTTGTAAATGACGAAACTAAAATCCCTGGTTACACTTTTGTCTACACAGAAGAGGGTGACAATAATATTTAGAAGCCGTGTTAGAATTGTAAATTATTTCATCATGTCCAAATATTTAGAATCATGCCATAACAAGCGTCACTGTACCCTGAATCTGTAGCATTATACAACAATCAGTCCAATGAATTCGTTTACTGCTGCATTAACGAGTGTTTAATTAAATTCGTGCAATCAATAGCTTTAATATGTCGACGCTGATGATAAATTGCAAGTAATATTTCTAAAACTTTTGATGGAATTTAAGAGATGTAATCCCGTCCAACCTATGTTACAAGTATTACTTCGAAATAAAAGCACAACATATATATATGCGATGAAATAATTATAATCATCGATTTTCATAAACATTGCATTTACGTGGATTTAAAAATTGCTTATTCATCAACAGAAATATCTATAATCACAGATTATAGAGATGATAATTATTTTGTAGATGAATTTGAAACGCCAAAATGAAATTAATGAGTTAAATCTACATTTTCTCAGCTAAGCCTATTTATCTCTAGTTGATTCAAATTGCTGCTTCAAAACCATATTGATGGGTTAAATCTAGTTCCCCAATTTGCTCTAGTTTTTCTTAGCTAAAACCTTCAGTTAATGTGAGTTTCCTTATATTGTATAATTTCGTTTAAAGGGGTATTAGCTGTGTTTTTAAAATTTATTTCCTTCCTGTTTTTACTACTTAGATTGATCTATACTAACG
This sequence comes from Atrina japonica, assembly GCA_030159075.1. Classification (NCBI taxonomy): domain Eukaryota; kingdom Metazoa; phylum Mollusca; class Bivalvia; order Pterioida; family Pinnidae; genus Atrina; species Atrina japonica. The sequence continues at coordinate 407,767 of BROG01000457.1, read as the reverse complement.
AAAAGAGATATACACAGGCATAAACATTTCAAACCCCTTATATATTTTGTGAAAACTTTTCACTTGCAACTAATTAACTAAACCTTACTATTTGTGTATGAATACCACACTGGACCTGATCTCTTTTTCACAAAATATATAGGAATATAAGATTTTTTATGCCTGTGTACAGTTTATTTACATTAAAGTACAGGTAGTGAAACTAGAAAAAAGCTGAAATGATTTTTAGGTTAACATAGCTGATACCCCTTTAAGTTTTATTCTTCCAAAATGAATTCTCATATCAAAGATTTAGGATGCATTCCTACAATTACTCTGTTTCACTGAGTGACAAGTTGAGGTGTCTGTTCAATAGTGACTGTTAAATCGTCTTAACTGATTATGACTAGGATTCATTTCTCAATTGATTTCATTTGAATTCATATTGTAGACTCACTGCGGGTGTGACCTATCGACAAGAGATGCTGATTTCCCCATGGCACCTGATCCCACCTCTGGATTTTCAGAGGTCCTTGTGTGTAAAATTATCACCTCATCTGTATATTGTTTCTTGACCCTTCGTTCGATTAATACTTTGGTATCTGTGATATTTATATCTTAAATAACATGAAATACGCTGCAAGTGTTTTACGTTCTGCGAACACTTTTGATCAACCATTAAATATTTTCTCTCGAGACATTTTTGGTTTTTTATTTCTACTGATTAATGATTTATTTAACCAAATGTTACAGAATCCTTTTTTTCAATCTTATATAGATCTACTGATTTTAATGGTAACATCACATGCAATTCAATTCAATTTAATCCAAGTTGTAGATATTTATTTTAAGACTGAACGACACAGCATTTCATTACCATACAATGCACAATGTGACTGTGATAATTTACATATTATATAACAGTCAAGACCGAACTCCTGTTATTTGACTCGCTAACAACTAGTATAAGTAATACCGATAACACTTTGATAGGGTTTGAAATTCAAAAATGCATTTTAAAACAGTTTTATTAATGAATAATGGATGGATTTGATAATTTATATGGTTCATGAAATTCTTCTCGACCAAACCACAGAATACTACGTTATTGATATTTTTTTCTCCGAAAAATTTCATCAACGAAGATTTCTTCATTCTTTCTTAAAGATATATTTCACAGCGAAGTTTTCTTTCAGATCTCGAAGAACGTTAACACTTTGCGACGACATCTTGTACAAAATATCGATGAATGTTTGCAATTTTCTGTAAATTAGTTTCCTATGGAAAGTTTTATTTTAACAATGTACCTTAGTTACTAAGATATCAAGTGCTTGAAGCAAAATGCATTGTAACTCAACCTTTCTATATTAAGTATGAAATCTTCCGAAATAGAGAAATTTAAATAAATTCCGCAATTTGGCATTTCAATTTCCTGTTGTATGATTCAAAAGAATTACGAAGGTAAGACGTTATTTTGAGAGGAAAACGTTAGTTTCCAACGTCATCGTTTTTATGATTTCACTCCACAAACCTTCTTTTTGTCACATTATTTGATCACAAGATATGAAGATTTATCATCCGCTGTCCTCCCAAATGGCGCACAAAAGATATAAGATTTGTTGATTTTGAATATGGACAGAAATTTAAGAACTTGATTGCTTTAAAATGATACATTTCGACGACGGGCGTATTCGTGTTTTCATGTAATAAATAGACAAATGTCATATTTTCAGACATTATTTTTAAATAAACATTTTTCCAGATTTTGAGAATGCGTAAATCATTGGGTAAAACCATAATTAACATCAAGAATTTTCTACAGCGGAACTCGAATTTCCGAAAATCTTATGCGTTCTGTCAAATACAAGAAATGAGTTATACCTTGTTATAGTATGATCAGAGAAAAGCCAATTTTATTCTGTTTTATATTTCTTTTCTGATTTATATATTTCTTGTAATTGTTGTAATTGTGAACAAACGTTTCAGCTATTTTGACCAGTAATAATGATAAATTATATGTATTAGTAAAAAAAACTTTTAAGAAATGCATGTATAAGAAATCAATTTAAACATACATGTGATTGAGAATATATTGAATTACCGTCTTGACGGTTAATATAGAAGTGCTGATAATACCCTGAAAACACTCGTTATGTATAATAGTATCATATAGCAAAAATACATAAATAGATGATAAGAAACCCGTCAGAAGGCAACAAATGTTCATATATGTAGTTGAAACGAATTCAGAAATCAATATGTCGATATTTAGGTATTATTATTGGAGTCGCTTTCGAATATTTATATTTTCTACGTGATTTGTGATTTTTTTTTTCTCAAAACAGGAAATAAATCGATACCGGCAATAACAATGAAAGAAAAACTTACATCTCCTCTGTATGAAGGACACCTGCCTGTAAAGGCAATTCAACAATAACCTCTGTTTACTTTTTATGATAAATAAACCTGTTGATAAAGCCCACCTGTCTATAACGGGTACTTCTATCTGTTCTCTTTGATAACCTTTATAGACAAGGTTGACTGTCAAGGATTTATATATCGAATATTAAAACATAATTTTATGCGACCTACCTTGAGAAAATCTATTAGAGAATATCTTTAGATGGACATGTGCCTTGTGTTTCCTTAAAATGGCAATTAGTGATAGTAAAATTATATCACACGGTGTGATAGATATGTGACCGAATATTTGAATGACAGTTGTATATTCCATTATTCGTAAATGTTTCACATTCCGCAAATTTAACGGTCGGATAGTATCCCAGTTTCTAATTACTCTGTTTCACTAAATGAAATGTTGAGTTGCCTGTACCAACCGACCAACTTTGACTGTGGACTCACGGTGGGTGTAAACGGTCAGCCGGTGATGGTTAATCATCCATGGCACATGAACAGCCACCGAATTTCAAGAGGTCCGTATTTGTCCAATCTTCACCAGATTTGCATATTGTATCCTGGACACCCTGAAGATTTATACATGTACTTTGGTATTTTTGTATTACTCATAATTATCATACATTCTAATACTTGTTTCAACGTTCCCTATCTAAATATCAACCAATCTATATAGACAAATATACAGATAGATAGATAGACAGACAGATAGAAAGATAGATTTCCGAAGATACATAAACGATTTTGTACCCACACAGAGGGAAATTACTGACAGAATTGTATTTGTTTTGCTTGCATTCTTTGTATCTTTCTGCCTTTCGCTTCATTACATTTTACTTGCATGTACGTATCTTGCATTTCCATTTGTCTTGCTGTCTTACGCTTCATTACTGTCTTGCTAGCATGTATTTTGATGACATTTATTATCCGTTCTCTTATTTTCCATTGTACATTTGTACAAGTAATATGGCACGCCAAAATCTCAATGAGTAAAATGTAGTTTTTCTTAGTTAGACGTAGTGTTTCTCCAATAAAACACATTGGTCTAAATATGTTTGTTCGAGAAAAAAAAATTGGTTTTATTTAAGAAAAACTGGGTTTCATTGTGCCAAAAACACAAAAATTATTTGAAAAAAACAAGCTTAACTTCGGTAATGAGTATTAACGTGATTTTGGAAAAAAATCCATCTAGATTTTCTCAGTTTAAAATAGTGTTTTGTTCAAAACTCACATTAAATGTGAATAACGTAGGTTTTATTGAAAAAATAAGTATAACTGAGAAAAACTAGGTCAAACTGCGCCAAAATCACATAAATACACGTTTGTATGATTCTTTCACAGCTGAGACTAGTTTTTCTAAGGATTTATCTAATAATATAATGTTATTATTATTATTATTATTATTACGTTCCTATCTACCCACCAACCCCCATATATATATATATATAGAGAGAGAGAGAGAGAGAAGAGACAGAGAGAGAGAGAGAGGTAGAGAGAGACAGAGAGAGACAGATAGATAGATAGAGATAAATTACGTCCATTTTTACTTGATTTGTATCTATGTCCTGGACATTCTATTGATTTATACTTTGGTATCTAAGATTTTTTAATATTCAAGGGTATTTAATTTCGCCGTATTTTAATTTGACCGCGAATATGGCGAAATTAAATTCCCCGCATATAAAAGCAACTATACAACTATACTTGCGATGAAATGCATCTATTATCCAAATTATAGTTAGGTTTGTTTTGGTGAAATGTATGTATATATACTTATAAACATATATACATGACAACAAAACAAACCTATCATTTGGAGAATAAATCCATTCCATTAAAGTAAAATCGCAAATCAACCAAAACTTGAAAGTGCATCTAGTGTCACTTTCTGAGATTTCTAATGAAAACGCTATACATCAATTAAAGAATAGGAATACTTTATCTGTTAGACTCTGTAAATAGAAAAAATCGATGCAAAATCGCCAACCAAATTCCAAAGGACATACTAGTATTTTATACAAGACGTGCGGACATTGGTTCCAACTTGATGTACCAGTTTGAGTACAAATATTTTATGTAGATAGACGAATTGCCTTGATCATAAAGTCCACTTAAATTTGCTTGTCTGTTGTTTTACATCCTGTTGAGAATTTTTCACTTATATTAAGATATCACCAGCTTTAGGTAAAGTGCCACAAGTTTTGACCTGTGAAAGCAGATGAATGTACTTTTGTGTTGTTCTATTCACCATTCACATTCGACACCTTACCAACAACTTCATTTTACAGTTTTTCACGAAATTCATAAAGATATTTGTATGTCTATTCAAATTGATAGGAATCTAGAAATTTGAAACCTTGAACGTAATCTTTCTCAGGATTTTATGCTGATGACACGACCAATCCCATTGAATCATATTTGAAGAGGCTCAAAACCTGGCTGATATATATGTATGCAGGAAATATCCGTTTGTGGGTAAAGAGTTGTTGTAAATATGAAATGCGGTCTTTAGTTTTAATTAAGTTGGAAATCAGTTCTGAATCTTTTTTATGATTAAGGACGTGTTCTTGTGTAAATATTTTGTATATTTTTATTTTAAATTTTACTTTCATAATGAAGTATTTTTGATCAGTCTGTGAAGGACAAAATCCATAATAACAAAGTTCGTTGTGTATCCTGGAGCTACATATCAACTTTAAACGCGATACTTTTTATATTCATTATTTTATATATGAAACGATTGTAAGTTGAACAGTCCCTAGTGGCTCGTATCATTTAGCAGCACACAGTTTTTTATATATAAAACATCTCAGATACCAAAGTATAAATCTTTCGGATGTCAAGAATATAGATACAAATCTGGTAAAAATGGACAAACACGGACCTCTGGAAACCAAGATTTGGGATCAGGTGCCATGGAGGAGTAAGCAACCCCTGTCGACCGGTCACACCAGCCATGAGTCCACAGTCAAGTCCAAATGAAATACGTGAGGAACGAATCCTCGTCATTGTTGGTACAGACGTCTGAACAACCGCCAACGAAAATGGCATTCAGAAACTGAAAGTTTCTCCGTACGATGTTTAACTAATACGCAGCAAATTGACATAATTAAGTTGAATTATCAAATTATTTTTCGCATCTTGATTAGACTGACTTTCTTTGACCTATTTTGTGTTCTTTGCTGGGCGTGCTTTAGATTCAAATCGACATAAATAGGTTAATAAGTTACATTACCATTTATATATTGTAACAAATAGGAAGTTTTCAAAATTGATTTGTTGTTAAGTTGTTTAATAAACATAAATGAAAATAATGTCTGAGTTTATTAATTATTTTGTCATATTATCAAAATTTTCTAAATGGATCAAATTACCCCATGCCATGGACCAATTTACCCCATTAAGGGTAAGATGTGCCAAACGAAAAGCATTGTTTTATTGTTCTACCATGTTTACTATTTACTATCCATATAACAGATATAACATGATACAGTGGCCAAGGTATTATCAAAGTTATGTATCAAAATATAATTTACATTTTAAATCAATGTGTGGAACTCATGGGAGTGAAACGTGAAAAATGCTTTACCACACTCTACTCTACAAACAAACGAATTTTAGGCCTATAAAACAGTATTAGCAATTACTTATCACACATAGCTAGGTTTAACACTGGCGTAAATCGAATATACATAGACAAATTAACTACAGATGAACCCATTAACTCGGTCGGCTGACAGGAAGGAAAGGGTTCTTGGTTATAGTTTACCGGAAATGAGATGCCGTTAACTGATTGCATAGAAGAAAGATTCTTGTTTGGAAGTTTCCGGATGACCATTGGACAATTCCCTATACGCAACGATATAAAGTAATTCAACGCTTATCCATTATACATTGTAGCATCAGGACAGTGTTTTTAAAACTTTCAAATGGGGAATTGTTAATGCAAATCTTTGCATGCTAATAATTGACTATATTCTCAATAATCAGAACAGGAAAATTACCGTTAGATCCTTTATTGTGAATCACATCAATTGACTTTAATCCCGATAGAAAATGTCAATTTCCTGTCCGATAAACCAAAAATGATCCCCTAATCGAATGATATTCTATTTGAAGTAAATTTCTACCCCTGACAGTATGACCAGTAATACGTCATAATAATCTAATAATTCCACTTCAATATGTAATGTACATATCCACTTTTACAAGCAGTAGGCAAAGAGATGTGGTAAACATGCAAGTACACTAGTTGTCAAATTCTATATAGGAAAGCAGTTAACACTATCTCATTCAGAAGGATAATTTTACAAAAATATGTAACTCCAATAGCAAAACGCGAAAAAGAAACAACAAAACCAAAATCTTCCACTGAGTCTTCCAATATGCTGAGATCATTATTTGCAATATAAAAATACTAATTCCATTAAACCATATGCAAGTATGAAGCATGGGTGCATAAGTGCCAACAAAAGTAAAATGCAGATGCGTATTACTCTCTCTCTCTGAATGTACGTTTGTATGTATGTATTCACAGAAAACCACATCGTCGATAAAGTTTCTTATAATGAAATTCATTCATGATACAAGCAGCATTATCTGTATCAATGTGATGCGTCTTGAACTTACATAAGAATGTTTTCAATTCCGTGTCATTTTGTAAATGTTTTAACACTATCATCATATTATTTAGTTTATGATTTGTTGAAATATCATTGAAGTAGTTCATCAGTTCAACACAAATCATATGATAAAACAGCAGTTTGTTTGTCTGTTGTTACATAATTCTCTGTAAACACAGACAACTTCCAATCATGTTAAGAAATTTTAACCAAAATGGTCTGAGCGTTTCTGACAATGATAAACAAACTGAGGATTATGTTACAATGTTTTAACAGCAATTGAGAGTTTAGAAATTGTAAATCAGTTCAACACTCAAATAAAAGTAATATGTAAACCACTATCACTTGTTTTACTAGTTTGTTTGTCTAATGCTCGAAACAAAAGATTGTTTTCATTTAGATGATGATGATGATGGTAACTATTATGATGGTAGCAATGATGATGATGATGATGATGATGATGAATGAGCATAAAAATTATTTTTCATAATGATGACAATATCCATATATGAATATTTACCATCAGTTGACACTGACACTATATAACCATAATCTTTTTTTTATAACTGCCGACGACTGTCCCAGAAATTGTGCATAGAAGTAGGAGTGCGCATTCTGTATAAAAATTTGAATTGCAATTAAAAAAAAAGAAAAATAGAAAACATAAGAAGTAAAATTGAAGAAGTGCCAATCGAATATAAGACGACTAGTTAGATCTGCAAAGCTTTCTCAACATGAAAAACAATTGCGAATCCCTAACGGGATAAGACCATGTGTCCGGAAGGAGCCGGCGTCTGCTACTGGCATGCCACACCCGTCGCAAGAAGTTTGAAGATAAGGTCAAGTTCGGCGAAAGTAAAATTGGTGAAAGAGACTCACTGTCTGTGGCCGTGCTCCAGAATACTATCTAATATTTCTGAAAGGGGACTTCATAATATCTAACAAGATCCCCGTATCGACCATAAAACTTCTTAAACGACGACTCCAAGGGTTCAACAACGTAACCTTGTGTAAGTAGCTTATTGACTAGTCGTTTTGCTTTCAGAATAAAACATTCATAAGAAGAGCATGCTCTGGCATGAAGTATAAGTTGTGAAATGAAAACGCCATAGGCTGGAAAAGATGGAATATTACTACTTAGAAAGGGAAAGTTCGTGATATGGAAATTGAAATCGTCGCGTTTGTCATAAAAGGATGGGTGAAGTTAACCTCCTTTCCAATCGAAAAGAGTAAATCTAGGTAAGAAGCATATGTGTTGCTCTCTGTCATCTCATTGAGCTCTAGCTCAGCAGCATACATCTGGCCGAGGTAATTCTGAAATTCTGAATTATTTATGGACAGAACATCGTCGGCTTCATATGAATAGAAAAAGATGTGAACCAAGAGAGGCGCACAATTGGTACGCATTGGAATGCCGACAATCTGCTGGAAAACTTTTCCCGCAAAAACCACAAAGATGTGGTCTACAATAAACCCCAGCATCCTTCACAAAATAAGGTTTTTCTTGACCTAACACTAAATATTTATATCTCCGATTTCCATTTTTGTATACAAAAGAGTTCTGTATAATAGATGTTAATCTGTTTTTTTTAGTTTTTTATGAGGAATTGTTGTGTCATGGGTCGAAAAGTCAAAAGACTTGATGCTTGTAATATGTTTGAAGTTTAGAGATTTTAAATGTTCCAACAATTCTTTTGAATTCTTTAGACTCCACATCTGATTGACTCCGCTTTTTGAGTAGGCCGTTGCACAGTACTTCTGAAGACCTTGTTTAATATGTGTAAGACGTTTGGTGAGCAAAAGGCTAGTGGAGCACTTAGATGAACCCGCAGTGAATCGGTGTTTAAAGGGATTTTTGTGCATCTTCGGTTTGATTTTGATTTGATTTGATTTTTTGTTTTACGCCATACTCAATAATCTTTCAGTCATATGATGGCGTCCAGTTTTTATTGATGGAGGAAAAACCCTGGTTACCCGAGTAAAGACCACCGACCTTCCGCAAGAAAACTGGCAAACTTTCTCACTTAATTCGAAATGACCCTAGCGGGATTCGAACCAGAGGTGATGCATCTTCGGAATCCAATATATATATAAAGCTTATATATATATATGGCAATTCAAGCTCCGTGTTACTTGTGAGTATTACAAACGAAGTGAGAACGGATTTATGATTATTTAATATTTCAGAGGTAGAGAAATTGGTTACAAAGTATGTAGGGTTTCCAGGAAGTGTGTTGAGTCCAAGTTCCTTTTGTAGGATGCTGTAGTAGTATCACCTGCTGACAAATTGAAGTTGTTAGATGCTTTGTCAGCAGGAACGACGATAAAATATTCATGGAGACGGAAAAGTTCTCAACATCAGTGTCAGGAAAAATTGAATTGTGTTTTGTGTTGACAAAATGTTTAAATCGTCGAATTAAAAACATTACTGATCGACGTAATCCACTCTGAAAGAGTATCAAGTTCGACATCTTCTTTCTTAGCCCAGCGTACAACGTTCTCTTCACATGCGTCCATAATAATTTCAAAGTTTTGGCGCCATGTAAACGAGAAAGGTTCCCTTTATTTTGTAGGGAAATAAGTAAATATTAGCACTAAACTTATTTTAATTGGACGATGTAAATTCATCACGAAGTGCTAATAAAGTTCAATGATTAAATGAGTATGATGAGTATGACTTCCATATGGTTCTGATATGTTCGAGACTGCGTAACATTCGATCATATCATACGCAACTATTAACTAAGCAATAAATTTGTCATATCTGAAGAATCGCTTTCAGGGCCAACAATTTGCAAATTTGACGATCGATATTATTAAACATTCTGATCTGATTTTTTCCATTAGTCATTGCATGTGTATTCCATGTTTTTCAAGAAATGAAAAACAATCCCCATCTTTATATTACCACTTTCTGTGAATCCGTGGTCAGCTGGATACGAAATTCATTCTATATAATTGACTTCTCGGGGGGAGGTTTTCATATGACGGAACAGCTGAACAGCTGTGTGTCAAGCATTGAATATAAATGCAACCGGTCTACATACTTGCAATAAAGAAACAATACAGTCGGTATGTAAATATTTAAAAGTGAAACGAATATTAGAATATTCGTAAATTATTAGTAAACAGCAGATATTCCAGTTTAAGTTACCATTTAAATAATCGATCACACGTCTAGTATCCCTGCATTAATTTAACCCAGTATGAGCTGTGTGTGGAGGATTTCTAAAAAATAAAATGTTCAAGACGATCGTTTCTGTCAATTAGACTTGATTAGCTGACCTCAAATTTAATGTAGATATATTTCCGAAAGAAAACATGTTTGTTTTTCTGTCAGACAGTTATTGTTGAATCGGCTTCACCGACTTTACCGTTTTTTATCAGGGGTAATACCCCCTCCCCCAAAGGATAATCACTAATATCTCTATAATTATAATTATGTACAGAGATGACTTTATATTTGTAAACGTTCAAATGGTTTGAAAAAAGGGACGGCAAGTTGTGTCATTGGACACGAAAATAAAAAAGTCTTCGGTAACAATATATACAAGTAAGATTTTAGCCAGGCGTCAATATGTGTCTGTCGATACTCGACAATATATGTAGCGATGATCTGCATGGATTGTCTGTTTGTTTATTTGTTTATTGTTGTTTAACGTCCCACTCAAGAATATTTCACTCATATGGAGACGTCACCAAATGCCGATGAATAGCTTAAAATTTTGGCCTATGCGCGGCACTTACGGCCATTGAGCAGTGAGGGTTCTTTAACGTGCCGACACCTACTGTGACACGGGACCTCCAGTTTTTACTGTCTCATTCGAAAGACAGGAAACCAACCTGTCGCCGGCGGGACTCGAACTCACGACCTCACGATACAGGGACGAGCGCGCTACCGACTGAGCTTGGTCTGCTCGCATGAATTGTCGCCGACAACAATATAAGCAAAGACTACAATATATGTCGTAAGAGGGAAGACCTTTGATAGCCACGACAACTCATCCAGTATTTTCGGATAACAAAAATGACAAGTTTTTATATGTTTTACATCTTTTTTTCATCTTTTGCCAGTGTAAATAAAGCGCAATCTATTGGTATAATAATATGGCAAATCCCGATACAGATAAAACATTATCTTTATCCCACGCATTACTGCATATAACGTGTTTTATCCTGTCACCCATGTTGTGATCTAAAAAAACCTCCCTGTGTTTGTAAACGCGTGCCAATCTATCTTGGTATACCTTTGTCCCCGAGTCAAAATCAATGTGTATAACGCTGTCATTTAACCTGTACTTTTAATCATTTTTAATAATCCTACTTTCTAGCCAAGACTTATGTTCAATATATAAAAAATGCGACACATTATTCAAATAATTAAACCGTACGCATAATAAATAACTCTTCCCCAAACCTAGCCCGTAGATGTAATGATTATAAGTAAATCCACCGTTTATCTTGTAGTTATCATCAATATGTATTATGCCACAATCTATATAGCAGTTATGACCAATGTAATGTATGCTGTAATCTAACCCCAGGGACACACGATGGGTATAAATGAATCTGTAATCTCTGCATAATATCTAAATAATGATAAATGATTTCACAGTCAACCTTTTAGTTATTATTATTGTAAATTTGTTGAAATCTATCCGGTTGTTGTGTTTTCTTCTGAGTGCTGTTTCTGGTTATCAATCGCTTTGCTTTGCTTGCTTTGACTTGATCCCCCCCCTCTTAATTCCCCTTTAAGGCAAGGAGAGAGATGTTAACAGTGTGTGTGTTTATATCCTTGTTTGAGCTGACCGTATTTTCCATGGGTTTTTAAGGATCACTAACCAGTACAACCGAACGTTGTTAATCAAACCGCAAATCGTAGACCATTTACCCTCTATCTAGGCATAGAGCCATGCGGACAGATGATATCTCACCTCCTCTGCAAATCTGGCACGACCTGGGATCGAACCAGGGACCTGAAAATTGAAGTTCTGGTCCTCCACCAACGTAGATACTATCTCTGCTGATCGTTTATAATATATTTTTTCCAATCCGTTAAAGTCGCGCAATAGTTCTAATTAAGCATTCCAAAAACTCGACAACTCGGTTTATATTGCCGACATTACATCAGGATGTATAATGAATGAATTGGCTGACACTTCGTAAGAAAATATAATGACCGAATTTATATTTACTATGATGAATTTGACTTTTGTCTTCATACAAAAAGCATCGTTATATTGTTATCACCTAGGATATGTAAAATTAATCTTAAGTTTTAAAAATGTTATGTGTCATATGTCGTCTGCTCTCGTTAATTATCATATTTAAAAGCTAACGGTTAACAAGCTTATCTACTGACTATAGAAAGGAATACAGATTTTGAAATTTTTCAAATGAAATTAAATAATATTCAGACTGAGAGAAAAAAAAGTCTACTGAAAGATCAAAGTTCCAGCGTGAATAATTCAAATGCTTTAATCATCGTCCCACCTTTCCAACATCTTAGCGATTGGAACAAATTTATTATTAAAGTCGAGTCTCAGTTAATTAGAATAATTTTTTTCATTTTTCTACTTAAAGCATAACATTTTTTTTTTTTAAAAAGTAGCGTTTTCACCAAATTTGACTAACATTTGCTGGCTATTGGCTGGCCCCAATTCCATTATCAAGAATATTCCTAGCTATGGTATCTAGAGAGAGAAAAAATATGTCAGTGATTTAGTGGTCACTTTCGGTTATACATTAAATGTAACTGCGAATGGCTAGGGTATTTGTTGCTGATAAATTCCTTCTATTGTTATCAATAAACTTTCATTAAGTTATTATCATAAAGTGTTATCAACTGGGATCACTGCCCTGTGTTTACAATAAAGAATACTATTTTGGAATCATCGGAAATGCTAAGGCCCTTGAAAACCATTGGCCATTCTGGTGAATTGTTATCTGAAAGTTCATAGTCTGAGATATTTACCTAATGAAGCGCTTATAAGGGTGTTTATTGTCAACGAATACCATTTTATCTAAAGACATAAATTATGCCCGTATTTATATGAAAAATGTTGTCATTTACTACCGAGTTCAATGCTCTAAGCATATTTGTACGAATGAGGAAACTTTAGCTGTCAATAAAAATGGTGTCGTTCTATTTACTTTGCAGCTAGTCTAATAGTTGGCTTCGTTATGCTTCCATTATGCTTGTCTTACATAAATCCGTCTGCTGCTGATACAAAAATAAACTACAATGGGTTTTCTCTACTTCTTAAATTTCAGTTCCTCGCCAGATATTACAAAAGACCAATTGAAAAACCATTACGTTGATACAAAGCCATAGACAACTATCTTCAGACATTCTATTAAACTTGATATCATAACTCGAAATTTTCCATTATACAATCCATGGTTACTGTTGGTAATTGATTTAGATTTTTTTTTCTTAGCCTTGTCACTGGTATTTGTTTACAAAATACTTCATGTATCAAATTCGACTTATCGAAATAAAAAAGTGTTGTCTATGTATGAACCGTACGATCATGTCTATCCATGTTTTTATTGGTATGGCAACAAGTAGAAACCGAAATTTAAAGCGATATGAGCTGTCGTGGGTGAAAAACTTTACATGCATTTCATAATATTGAAAAAGGTTGAAAAAGGTTATAAGGGCTGGACAGTAGCTGGGTTATCCTCCTAAAGGTCTTTTTGAACCATTTAGATTTATGTGCAATATATATATATATATATATGGAATAATGACAAACTGGGTTTCTTAAGCAATTTTCACAAACTATTGATGGAATAATGACAAACTGGGTTTCTTAAGCAATTTTCACAAACTATTGATAATCTTAAACTAAAATAATATTTGGCACTGATAACTCCAGTTAAATTCCAAAGTTTTCTAAGGCTAAGATAGTCAACTTTTTACAATGGTTACTCTTCGACAGATTTCGGCTATACTTTTAGATTTATTATTTGGCCTTGTATGATACCACTTTCTCTTTAGAAAACACATATATATCAATGATGAAGTCTAATTGACAGAAACGATCGTCTTGAGCATTGATATTATGTTTATAATATTGGTATTATGTTTATAATATTAAATGGATTTAAGGATTTTATGCAAATATATATATATATATATATATATATATATATATATATATATATATATATATATATATATATATATATATGTATATATATATATATTGCACATAAATCTAAATGGTTCAAAAAGACCTTTAGGAGGATAACCCAGCTACTGTCCGGCCCTTATAACCTTTTTCAACCTTTTTCAATATTATGAAAAAGCAAATCGGTACTGATAGCCAAAAAAGTAATTAGAATTTCAAGGGTGCTTAAATTATTCATCAACGTGTGATGGCTGAATCAAAGTGTTTTGAAGACTAAAACTAATAAAGAAAACATGTTGCGTATTACTTGGATTCAATTTTCATTCCAGCAAACGTTTTGTAGACTCTGAACAATCGTTTTCATTTACGTACCGTAATGTTTCTAAATATTCACTGTAAAATATATGCTGTAAAACTGCAAACGGTTTTATGAGCATGTCATGTTGGTACGTCAAATCCATATTAATGAATTAAACCTAGTTTTTCTCATTTAAACCTTGTTTTCCACCAACTGAACCGACTTATTCTAATTAACTCATATTAAAAGCGATATTAAACAACGCTAAATTGCCAAAAAATTAGTTAATATAGTTTTAAAAGTATTAAAATCATTTACGTGATTTTGGCGCGATTAAATGTTGTTTTTCTCATTAGCCAATGAGAACACAAACAAAACAAAACAGAACAACAAAAATAGATATAAAAATATGTAATATTAAGGAAAAAAAACATAACGAATTTCACGTATACTGATTTCATTTTGTTTTATGATAAGTTCATTGTGATAATTCGATGCTATTATTTTTGTGAATTAAGCGCTCTATTTCAGACTGAATGAAGTACTTTTTCTTATTATATTTCAGATAAAATTCAGACCAGAGATACCAAACAAGCAACTTGAACACTCAAGTAAACAAACTGATCTAAGAATCGAACAGCGTATTAGATCAGTGTATTTGCAATATTATAATACAAAATATTCGAATGACATTATTTTGGAACTCTTTCGTGCAGGAGATACACATTTCCATTGTCTAATTGCTTTTGGTATACGTATGCCTATTACTATGTGTGTCTGTATGTGTGACCAGACCGAAACACATGGTTCGAATCTATCTGTAGAACTGTAATGAATGCGATTATAGTAAATCAATCCGGATATTGCTCGTTCTATTGAAAATTAAGTCTTATGAAAGAAATTCAAATATTACAACTAATCTCCATGCTGTATATATTTAATTATTCATTGAATGATGTGTATCTTCCAATTACATTTTTTTATTGATATTCCATACAGAAAATGCCTATGAGCGTGTATTGATGTCAGAACATTTATATCATATCGATGAAGAAAATTGAGGACATATATTGCATAAATGTTTAATGTTTTTATTTTTTGATGTGCTTTTTATCGTTTTTATACCTCTTTTGTTATACATAATTAAACAGACTTGGATGGCAGTGAATGTACAAACCTCTCTTCGATATGCTCTCAAGACAGTTATTATATCAAAGACTGGCTATATCTAATGTGTAATAAAGAAGACACGCATAATAATCATTATCTGTAATTTTACCTTAGTGTGATTCGAGAGTATGCCGTTTATCCTTACATTTAAAAATGATAAATTCATTCACAAAATCTATATGGACAACATTGATCATTTAAATAGACAGTTCCGATGTTCAAAATAAAGTTCAAATTCATGATTTCATTGGACCAATTGCAGTGTGGAAAGTCTAAGCATGTCATGATTTTTGCTATGATATTTAAACGGGGATAAATAATTCTTAAGATTTAAGTTTGATCATGAAATCCAACAGAGTACATGTACTATAATTCATATGCCATCTGATTCTAAAATTGTGATTAGAATATTTTTAGAGGTAAAGTGAACAAAGGAATAAAACATGGTATTTCATCAATGACGTTTATATCAACATCATCAAAACCAACATCATCATCATCATCATCATCATCATCATCACAATTATAATTATTAGGGCCATCCGACCTAAAGTTGGATGATCCCATTATTATTGTATCATTATTTATTTTTCTTATCGTGAAATGTTTACTATCCCTAGCTGAAAACGTCACGACCGATTTCGCTTAAATTTTTAGGGGTTATGAATCTTTAAAAGGTCTGGACCCCTTTTTCTCATTTTTTCAAAATCCCTTTTATTATTTGAGCTATCTCCCCATTTTCATTTTTTTCACAACCACTTTTGAGTCCTCTCTCCCTCCATAATTACTGAAACTAGAGTGAATCTCTGTGGATTTTCCGAAAGCCCAGAGACTATTAGTATTATTAGTATTATTATTATTATTATTATTATTATTATTATTATTATTATTATTAACAAACTACGTAGTACGTAGGATGTACATTTCTGTAACAAACAACATAATATAAATGAGACTGACATGAACATAACACGTAATATAGGACTTGTAATTTCATAGAATCCATTGCAGTCATATCTAATTAATTGTAAGACTGGAATCAATGCTGTATATACCAAGCGATGGAAATAAGCTCACTAACCAGTGAATTCAAAACACAAAGCGTAGAATTGGTTTAGAGACAAATTTCACGGTATTGTATTATGATACTTCTGGAGGCGCTGACCATATACAAAGAATGATAAACAAACTGATTATGGTATAATTCACCCCGACTCCGAATAATCAATCTTAAAGTCATTCTTGTGTACAAAATGGAATACAAATTAACACAATTTTTAAATCAGTGATCCGAAAAGTGGTTATGAAAACTTAGGACAGACATTGACATCTGAATAAAAATTACAAAATGCTCTCTCTCTCTCTCCTCTCCTCTCGTCATCTCCTACGTCTCTCTCTCTCTCTCTCTCATCCTCGTCTCGTCCGCGTTACCATTAAGGGAACACAAGGACCATCTCTCACCTCCTCTCTCTCTCTCTCTCTCTCTCTCTCTCTCTCTCTCTCTCTCTCTCTCTCTCTCTCTCTCTCTCTCTCTCTCTCTCTCTCTCTCTCTCTCTCTCTCTCTCTCTCTCTCTCTCTCTCTCTCTCTCTCTCTCTCTCTCTCTCTCTCTCTGATACTTATTCAAATACGTATTACAATTTACAGCCGAACTCATCTAAATGGAACCTTGTAACATTGAACTCGATTCTCTGACTTACATCTCTATTACCCGGTTATAATGAAGCCTCTGTTTATTTGAAGAAAAAAATCCCCTTCGATTTCAATATATCCGGCTACGACTTATTTGGTTAGTAATACTATCATTTTATAGTATAGAAGATGACTCAAAGAACTTAATAACTAGCAGTTGCACAGATTAAGACATTTTTTCACTACTGTCGACAGTTTATTACTATTTTGTTGTTGTCGTGTTTTTTATCAGATATTAAGTTCTGGCAGTAGGTTATCATTATGCTTTGACTGATATCGTTGTCAGTAACCTTTGTTTACACTTATGTATATATCTCGGTGATATATTTCCCCCATATCTCATTTCCTTTTATTATATACCGGATGTTAGTGCAGATTGTTTGTTGAGGATATTGCTGGCTTTGTTTTCTCCAGAAATTAGAAACTGAATCTATTTTCTGTCACAATGGTAATTGAGGGTATCCGTTTGAAGTCCTTTTTATTTTTCTTGACGTGTAACTTTCATTTTCTACGTTATCGATTGCAAATTGGTAATTGCATTCGCTTTATATTTAACCCTAGCTTCCTTACAAAATAGACCGGCCTGAACAATTGGAAAAGAGACTACCATCTAAAATCTTAAAAGTGAATGGGGAAAACACAATAGACCAGAAAAAAAAGATATGTCATAATTATCAAACCAGCACATTTATATAACTTCTCTCGGATAAAGCGAATCTGAAGAAAACACATGTTCTTCCGGCAGCACATTGCTCTATCATTCATTTTTATGAGTGTGGGATAGTGAAATTTCACTGAGTGGATAAGATCCCCAGTCTAGGATGAGGCCTAGTCCTAGAATATCTTAGTCCCGATGTGGTATGCCACTATCCCACACGAGTTTATAATGGATGATTATTTTTTCTCATATTATTTTATCTGGATTAACTGACTGTCAATATCATTAAAATATCCGTTACCAGGTTAGAAGTTATTTGCGGATTATCTTTTCGTGGCCTGTATATTGCGTTAGAGAACGTTTCTGAAGTATTACCCTTTAGGATGTTTAGGAGACAATATACAAATCTGGTGATCACTGGACAATCACGACCCTCTGGAAATACAGAGTTGTACTCAGGTGTCATGAAGGAGTAAGCATCTCCTGTTGATAGGTCATACACCTGGAGTTCTCAAATTCAAAATAAAGGAATAGAACCTCGTCAAAATTGGTGCTGACTACTAAACAACCGCTAGGGAACAGGTAACTCAACAATTCATTTAGTGAAACATAGTAATTGCATGCAAGGCAATTAAACCGACCATACTATATGCCGAACGTTGACATCGAGCGCGTTTTCCAATACACTTTATCGGTTAGTAGTTTAAATAAAATTAAAATTTTAGGAAAGACATCAAGGCTATTTAATGACAACAAAATTGTTAAAAAAGATAATCAAACAAATATTAACAGGCAAATAGACAAAAAATAAAGAACAAAATAATACGGCCCAAGTGTTTGATCTCAAGAAGGTAAAACTTGAAACAAATGACCGACAAGTTTGAAAATTAAATTACCGACCAAAGCGTAATCTTACAATGTACTTAAACATAAAGATTTCACGAGATGTAAAATAAAAATTCACTTAAATGCAGCAGTCTCCTATAATATCAACGCAGGACATGTATAATGGTTCAAGAATTCCAATTCACGACAACACGCCAATGTTCTTGCTTATTTATTATATAGTAAAACATTAACGTGTGTTACGCTAGTATCATTAAGATGCATTGGTATTTAATCAATAATTAAACAAGGTCCCATTGGTATATAAGGCAAATACATTTTTAAACTATCTTGGTCATCAACAGATGAAAAACACATATAATGACTTAAACTACTGCATGATAAATTTACTTTAAAGACCTAAAAGAAATTTTGAAGACACAAAACATTCATTTCCTAAACTTGTTTTTCTGATTTTACTTGTCTCTTGAAACCTAAAATTCACACAAGAGGACGAAATAGACGTTTTGTTTGTTCAATGGTGTTTCCAATACACAAAACAATTTTTGTTTTTCAATTATATGATGGCGGCCACATTTTAATTGGTAAACGTCCTTACATAATCAACTAATGTTCTTATGGGACTCGGACTCGATTCCACACTCACCAAACTTGAGAAACTTTGTGATTTCAGTGCCGTGTACTAATTATTCGGCTAAAGAGCCCCGACGAGCGTTCAATTTACGTAGGCTGAAAACTTTGGCAAAAGCAGACATGCAATAATGTCAAGGAATTGATCTTCAAGCGAGAAACAATTCATTGTACATTTGATATTATGAATGCTTTTAATCTCTTCCATGATTTACCACTACATCCATTAGCAATAATATTGCTACTTGTTATCATTGTTGTTGTTGTTGCTTTTGTTATAGTTGGTGTTGTTGTTGGTAGTAGTAGTAGTTGTGGTAGTAGTAGTAGTAGTAGTAATAGCAGTGATAGATGTAGTAGTAGTAGTTGTAGTAGTAGTAGTAGTAGTAGTAGTAGTAGTAGTAGTAGTGGTGGTAGTAGTAGTAGTAGTTGTTGTTGTTGTTGTAGTAGAAGAAATATTGGTAGTGGTAGTAGTAGTAGCAGCAGTAGCTGCAGTAATAGTAGTAGTAGTAGTAGTAGTAGTCGTAGTAGTAGCAGTAGTAATAGTAGTAGTTGTAATAGAAGTAGTAGCTGTAGCAGCAGCAGCTGCAGTAATAGTAGTAGTAGTAGTAGTAGTAGTAGTAGTAGTAGTAGTAGTAGTAGCTGTAGTAGTAGTAGTAGTAGTAGCAGTAGAAGTAGTAGTAGTTGTTGTTGTTGTAGTAGTAGTAGTAGTAGTAGCTGTAGTAGTAGTAGTTGTAGAAGAAATATTGGTAGTGGTAATAGTAGTAGCAGAACTGCAGTAGTAGTAGTAGTAGTAGTTCTAGTAGTAGTAGCGGTAGTGATGTCGTTTTAGATGAAGTAACGAAATTTGTGACACATGCTATAGACTGATGCCAATGCAGTATGTGTTTTTTATATTTCACGGCTGCCGTTACACTGAAGTTCGAATCTATGTATCATCCGGAACACCCGTGACCATCATTAATTATACCGAGCCCTTGTTGAAAGAAATCACCAGTTGTATAAATGATCCGGTACTAGGGATTAAACTGGAAACCTTCTGTTTGTTAGTCGAACGTGATACTACTACACTTGACCACTGCAAGTGTGTTATTGTTTTTGCAGTTGTTGCTGCTGCTGATGATGATGATGATGAGGAGGAGGAGGAGGAGGAGAATGGTGATGATGATGATAAGGAGGAGGAGGAGGAGGAGAATGGTGACGATGATGATTCCCAAAGGTATGTGTTTGTTCAATAATCAAAATATTTTATACAATGTCTTTACTTTACTTCCTTATTCGATTTTATAGACCCATTTGATGTATAGATAACAAAATACGCACTTTGGATAGTATCCCAAAATTGAGAGTTTAAATCGTACAAAACACCGTATCATAGTTAGGGGACGTAATTTTTCTCATCAGCATCAAAAGAACGAATGTGTAAATTATTATTAAAACTGCGAAATCCGATTCCAGAATCTATTAACCAATTTGGCTATAAAACATAAAAAATGTGAACGGTTCTTGAAAGTAAAGTCGCGTTTGGATGAAAATAATTCATAAATGTAGACAAAAGAATACAAAAAATCTTACAATTAGGCGTGCAGTGAGTTTATTATATGCCCATAGTCATTGCTATCTCTAGATTTATCATTATGAACAAAATTGACACTCAAGTATTGTGGAGACATTTACATCAAATGTCAAAATCTTCGTACTCATAGACTTCAAGGATAAGTAAGATGGTGGATATTATGTCGGTATTGTTTTTTGTAATTCAAGCATGTCGTATTAGTAAAAAGAAACAATTGTGGTAGCTTTGATTACAATTCTGAGATAATGTATGGCAGCTAAAAATGAAATATTGCATTGCTTCCAGAAATTGTAAATTATGTAAATATAAGTTTTTGTTTAGAACTGTGTTCGGACTACTTCTAGACTCGAGGAAAAATCGTAGATGTAAAGTGAACGAACACACACTCGCACACGAATGACAATATGAATATAAGTAAACCATGCCATACACATCAAGAGTTTTTCCAAGTTATCTTACCTCGGCCAAAACACTTAGTACATGTAGATATTGTCTAATGACAATTGTCTCATATTTTATCGTCTGTGTATTCTTTTGAGACTCGATTGTCAACACTTTATCAGTTACTCTTTATTTCTCAATTTAGAATGTAGTATGCCACGACATTTACACAGGAGTAAACATAGCCCACCCTGTAAAATACAATCAACATACGTCATTTCTCTACGCACAGATACATCGTTTTAATAACTCTGGGGAACTAATAAGTTATCATACTATATTCGCTAAATCGATTGAGAAGCTGGACCCGTTGTCCTAGTTGCATAAATGATTTTATATATATATATATATTCTCAACAGGCCTAGCATATCCATCATTTGGATGACAAAGCGCTTTGTCCAAGCAATGAGGGAATATTTACTTTTTTATCATATCTTATACCTAAAACAAAGTCAGTGATTGGTAGACAATTATCATATGTTACAAAACATCGTGCCTCACATGCTTGCAAAAAATCTCGTATTTTTCATCCAGATCCCCTCTCAGATTTCCGATAAAATTATCGTTCGTTACAAGTTCGAACACAAACAAATCAAAACGGTGAATCACACCAAGATTCCATCCGACAGAAACCTTCTAAAATCATTACAATTTTACAGAGAAAAATGAGTATTTTAAATAAAATATAGAAATCTTACCAAAGTATTAATCTTCAACGTGTCGGTGTCCAGGATAAAATATACAAATTTGGTGAATACAAAACAAACACAGACCTCTGGAAATTTAAGATTTGAAACCAAAGTCAAGTTTGATAGTCGGTTTCCGTCAGCGTCTGCATTAAGATAAAGCCTAGTATAGATAATCATCAATATAATTATCATGTACTGGACACGTGCTGTTGATACACTGCGATGTGTATAGTATGATTTGGTTTTTTTTTTTGAGTAACCACTTCATCTTATACTCTGATATTTTCATAGTTCTTGATAATGTTTTTGAAGAAATTAATATTTTAAATGCTCCCATTACAGCAATCAGTGATTATTTTTAGTTTGATTTGACTTGATTTTTTGTTTTACGCCATACTCAACAGTTTTTCAGTCATATGATGGCGTCCAGTTTTTTATTGGTGGAGGAGAAACCCCGGTTACCCGGGTAAAGACCACCGACTTTCCGCAAGAAAACTGGCAAACTTTCCCACTTAATTCGAAATGACCCTAGCGAGATTCGAACCAGAGGTGAGAGGCCGTGTGATTTAAAGCGCAATACTCTAACCACTCGGTCACGGAGGCGCCTGTCAGTGATTATTAGAATATAACTAGTACAATTATTTTGCATGTTAATGAATATAAATATTTGTCAAAACACTTGGATAAGGTCCTGAGAATTAGACTTAGTCCACATCCAGTGGATCTGTCATGGCACAAGACAGGTAAAATGTGTTTTGAAGAGCAAGAGGGAAATTTCTCTTCAATATCACTAATAGTGGATATATACGGTTTTTGTGAATTTGACAAATGCATTTTGTATATGCATATCTATAAACTTAACGAGTTTAAGTTTTATTATAAAGGGGTGACAAGTATAATAATGAATTACCAATGGGTATTTCGAAACTCCCAAGTCCATTAGAATACGACAGTTTGGATATAACAACAGTCTCCACATTATTACGATCAGGTGTCCAGAGATAAACATAGTTGTTGATATGAAAATATCAGATTAACACAGACGACGCAGTGGTTCCGGATTAATTCATAAAAAATGAATTATTTTCATTAGCGTTTTAATATGTTCTCTACTTGCAATAACACCAAAAGACCTGGGAAAAAGCTAACATAATGAACTCTTATTGGATAATTTGCTATTGTTATTTTTCGCGTTTTTATGTCAACTCCGATATAGCGAAAATAACAAATTATACCCAATTATGATGGCCACCAGTTATTTGGTATGTAGAGTCGAAGAAACAAGGACATATACATAGCATAGAAAGTCAAATTGCTTTTCAATACTTTCTAGGAGAATATTCTAATTACAATGATAAAAAGTAATGGCATCCATTTTATTTTTTTGAAAACTTAAAAAAGGTATTTTCATCGGGTTCATAAACTGTCAAAAGTACCCAAAAGTATTCAGATCTACCAATTTAAAATGGCACATCCGGGTTCTGTCTATTTTCCAAAACAGGAATGCACAGGTAAAATGTGACTCCATGTATTACTGTAATTCCAATATTTTTTCTGTCACCTCTGTTATGATTCAATTAAGACTCGCTGTGTTTGTAAACATGTTCCAATTTATCATGGCAGACCTATTATATATGATAGATACTATGTTTATCTCTGAGAATCAGAATAATGATCGAAATTGAAAACCAAAGAAGAACATACGACAAGGATTCAACGATAGAAAGCAGTCGATGAAAGTGAGACAAGAAGTCGACATTTACACCGATGGAGACTTCTTAATACGTATTGATACTTCCAGAGGTGCGTTTAATTGCATATAATTGGTAGGCATTTGATTTGTGAAGATGATATTGGTGATATTGACATAAAATGAAAGTGAAACAGATTATCCCTTTTGAAAAAGGCAAACTGAAACAGTAGACTAACATTATTAGAAAATTTGAAATTAAAAAAAATACAAACGTTATAGATCATATCGAGTGATATGTATCGATTGTAGTTTACGTGTCCCATGATAATTTGTGATTCACTCGTTGCTGAGAAAAAAATAAGTAGACTGAGAAAATCATCGTAATTTCCTCGCTGTTTTCAGTGCATGGTTGCATTTGAAGTAATTATACATTGAAAGCCCAGCTTGAAATATAATTTACATTTAATTAAGTTTAATGACTTTTGTGAAAATTACCCCCATATAACTCAGAGTATATGAAATTATATTTTAACGTCAAATAGCGTTTATGCAACCATTTATTTTCTACAAGAATTGATTACTCTATATATACCAACTGAATGTTCACTAGTTTTTTTTTCGTTTTGTAAGATTTTAAATACCGTTCTGAAATATGTCAATAACGGGACATGTGAATGTAACAAAGTGTTCTCCTACCAATGTCCAGGTAGCAAAGTCAAATTTTACTTTCACAGGCACTTATGTTTTGCTGATTACTCCATGCGTTGACGTTTACTACAAATATAGCGTAAATAATATAAAGAACCAAAAATATTTAATCCGGAATTGCCCTGTTTAGGTCTACATAGGTTATACTAAGAAATTAAGTGTTGTAGACGCTATAGTTGTTTTTTCAACCAATTAGGGGCGCAATTTCCAAAAAACAATGCAATAGATGACTATCAAAACAATTTTTTAGGAAACAAGCATGCCAAAATGTTTACGTTTAATATTTATTGCATGGTCAAAGATATATTGAGAGAGATTTTTGTACCTGTGAAAAATGAAATAACAATTTGGAATCTAAGCTGAATAAATTTTAAAATCTGCCAGTTAACTCTTTCGAGACCCATGGTCATATCCTGAGTACAGAGTCAAAACGGTATGTGTTTTCCACGGCGAAATTAGTTGCACACATAAAACTGTATTTTTGGTATGACAGAACACATCAGTGAAACAAAAGAAAATTATTTAGATCTAAAATATGTGAGGCAGCTTGATTTTGCGTATTCGAGAGTCATTTCAATAATTATTTAACAATAGCTAGTTATCAATCATTAACAGCACTTTTAAATTACCAATCATTGCAGACACCCTGTAAAATTATGCGAAACCTATTTGGAAATTGACTATTGCACATGTATTTGTCGTACAGTGAAATCAAAATTTCATTTAAAGAATAAAATGTTCCTACTTACCAAGTAGTCAACTTTATCTCACTGGACAAATGCTTCTCCCTTTTCACGAACAGAAATCAAGTTATTGACTTGTATTTTTATATTTAAAGTAGTTAGTCTTTTCAACGATAAATTCTGGTGGAGCGTTTCTCCTCAAAGAGGAAACGCGTAATGTTAATAAAATTTGTAAGACCTCCTTCGCTCTAGCATTCATCTGCGTATACAGATGTCCAGAGCATTAAATCTCCATTTCAACTTCTTCGTTTTTACTGTCAAGTTTTGTCGTGAGCTATCTGTAGGAATCACATAACACAAGAGATATATTTTTTACATGTGTTTTTGTCATGTATGCCTAGCCAAAAACAATAAACACAAAGGAAGAAATACGTTCCTCTACAGATCTGCCAAACCATTTAGCACTACAGGAACGCTGTCTTCTCAGATATTTCACAGGTTCCCTGGAAAATTGTTTTTCGTGTAAAATATTTGCCAGTGGAGTTTTGAAAACAGTTCTAATTTTGCCATTTCCGACGATGGAAATCTTTTAAAAGTCACAGACTGAAGATAGACTAACGACTAAATTCTAATATTTTTCTTTCTGTCGATTTTCAGACTGGTGTCAAGCAGAGGGAATGGACTATATTCAGGCATGTTTGAAAGGTTTTTGGTTTATTCTCGTATATACTTATATACTGTTCTTCAACTTGACACTGCAACAATCGATAATCACTATGTGAAGAACCAATCATTTGGCAGAATAGTTTAACTTTACTAGTAATCAATGATACGTTATAAAATATATTTATAAAAAAAGTCTTTTTTTATGAATTTCACGTCTATCTAGCAACGCACGGATATTTTAAGAAATACTGGAATAATGTTTTCATCACAGTGTACATTACATTTCATTAGTGTCATATAATCGCAATTTTGGTGTCAATGAAAACATTTTTTGAGAATAATCGTTAAAAGATGATGCAAGAATCATGTTTACAAATCATATTTACAATTACAACATAATTTACATCTCCGTACTGCCCTCAAAATGTTTATGTTACACAAGAGGTAGTTGTGGAATGTCACTGTTCGTTTTTTTTCAGCAAGGCAATTATAGGTATATGGTGTTGCCAGTTAGGGAATAACTAGTACATACACTGTGGGTAGACTATATATCTCAATCACGCCTACAGATAACAACCATCCTTTGTTAAGATGAATATCTTTCATATAAAAATCTCAGATGCCAAAGTATAAATCAATAGGATGTCCAGGACATAGATACAAATCCGGTAAAAATGGACAAACACGGACCTCTGGAAACCAAGAGGTGGGATCAGGTGCCATGGAGGAGTTTCAATATGTCTTTGTATGTCTTTCGTTGGAAATGATTGTTTGATTTTCTTTTTCATTTTTGAAATTTAAATATCATTTCTAAAACCTTGTACCATTAATGAGTCCAGGTATCGATACCATTACAATTCATTCATATCAGATATACTCTCACCAATGTCCATTTCACTACATTTAAAGATAATTGGTATAATTTGAATCAATTAACGTACCTATCCAATGTTGTGTCTTCTTCCAAAATTATACATATAACAAAACATGACAGCTCAAAATATAATGCTTATATGAATGACGTTGTGACGTTAAGTGGGAACTTATTTTGAGAGATCAGTGTTTATAAACAAAATAATCGTAATGTCTATCTATCCATCTATCTATCTATTTATATTATAAACATAATACCAAAGTTAATGCTCAAGACGATCGTTTTTGTCAATTAGACTTCATTTGTTGAACTCCAATTCAAATAGATTTTCTAAAGAGAATGTGGAATCAGACAAGGCCAAATAATAAATCTAAACGTATAATCACAATCCGTCTATATATCTATCTGTCTGTCTGTCGATCTAGCTATCTATCTTTCTGTCTGTCTGTCTATCCATCTATCTTTCTATCTATCTATTTATCTATCTATCTTTCTATCTATAATTTTTTTTAAATCTATTTATTTATTTATCTGTAAATTTTTAAATACATCTGTCTGTCTATTTATCTATTCATCTATCTATTTATCTATTTATATATCTATCTATCTGTCTGTCTGTCCGTCTGTCTATCTGTCTATCTATCTATCTGTCAGCTGTCTAACCTTATTTTCATTTTCTCACAATCATTACGATCATGTTTTATATGAAGCAGATATATGCAAATTGTGACATTTGTCGCAAAATTCAATTTGAAAATTTGAAATCAGTTTCATGCCACAATCAAAAGCGTAAACGCTCATTCCAATTCATCGGAGGTTCGTGTTTCACGTGCTTCAAGGCGGAATATGTTTGTTGCTGTAAAATTTACTAATGGTTGTTCGACTGATTAACGAGGCAAGATATTCAGTAACACTTTGCACTAAAATTACTCATTCTTTGTTACATGAAACATCATTGACTTATTATAAAATCAGTTTAACTTAGTTTTTCTCCAGTTAAACCTATTTTTTCACGAAACTAACATAAACTGGAGAAACACTATGTTTAAATGAGAGAACTAGGTTAATTTAGAAAAATTATGCTTAACGGGAGAAAAACTACGTTTAAATGGAGAAAAACTGGGCTTAAATGAGAAAAACTATGTTAAATACATTTACCTGATTTTGGCGTACCAAAATTCTTAATCTGTTTTAACATTTTACTATCTGTGCGGATGGCTGTACATACTGGAAACCAGTTCTATACTATCTAATTCATAAATTCACTAAACATTTTTGACATTGTATAATTGTATAGTTTTCCTAAATTGTTTAACTTTGGAAACTTTGTTAAATATTCCAGAGAATAAATGGATATAAATATTAAATTAAAAATTAAGAAGATTTAATCAATATCAATTAAATATGTTTATTAAAGTGTGACACATTTATTTTCTTATTTTACTTGTCCGAGTTGTCTTGGCACGGATTTTGCATTAATCGAATACATATTCGGTAAGCGGAACTTCTCTAGTCTCTCTGTCACTTCCGCTGGTATATAAAGAGGTGTCGCTGTGTGACATGTGTCAGTTCACCTGCAAATTTTCTACTCTCTCTACCTCCCCTTACCTTATTTATATTGATATTATTTGAAAACTTGACTTTGAATTTGTTACTGCTGTTAGCTTTATATATTTTCAGATAATCACCGGTTATACAAGGATCACCACGGCTATAGATTGCTCAGAGTGGTTGAGATTGGGACTAAATGTCACACCCGTATAATTCATTCAATTCTGTGAATGGCAATTTCGCTCACCAGTTTCCGTTGAGTGTTTCATATTCTCAGCAGACGCTATTTATATATTTATTTGATTATGTTTACTCTGTTCGACGATCTTTTGAGTTCAGACTTCAACATATTTATATTTGCATATTCACATTTTGGGGATAGGACTCATTTTACGTACTGGCTGTCATATTTAATCTGAGTACAATCGTGGCCACGTATCGCTAAAAATATGAAAAATATAAAATATATAAAACATAAGATATCTCAAAATTACATTGCTCTTCTGTTTCTTTTCATACTCGCTCCACCTCCAAAAATTAGTGTAGTCAATATATGATAGCAGCGCATGGTCTGCTGATTTAAGGGGAAGAGGAGTACCCTGGGGTATACAAAAAACTTATCATTTTTTTCTTATTTTTGCATACTTACTCATAATGAATTTGTGAATTAATAGAATGAAAAGTCTGGCACATTTATGCCCCTTTCCAGTTTTTGATTTTTGTCATCAACTGTCCTATTGTTTTATTAAGAAACAATCATTTATTTACAAAACTCATATTTTTATAGCTAACTTGGTAAAATTTGATCAAACGCCATTGTATCAATGTGTGTTTATACTTTTATTAGAGCTGGTGGATAAAGAGGACACATGATTGAAAACTGTGACTCCAAAATACCAAATTTTACCAAACACTTAAATCTTCAATTCGGTCACTGTAAAAATTTATTCATCAAAATTGTTTTATTTCATCTGTAAATGATCAATCAGAATGGTTAACAATTATTTAGAGTCAATATAACAAGCTGTGGGTATATAGCGAAGAAATAACACCTTGAAGTATGCCGAAATTGAGTATTTTTATCAGAAAATTCTTCAAGAGAAGACTGTACCACCATTCAACCTTGAGTGTGACCTTGAACATAACCTTGACCTAGACTTGCCGATGCACCTCATCACAATGAACCTTTCCTGTAAGTTTCACAAAAGTATCATGTACAATAAGAAGTCATGATAATTTGTTACAAAATGTGACTGTACTCAGAGAAATAGACAGAAGGTCACAAATGCCAGACAATGTGAAGCTGTATTTTATAGCTGACACAAAAACACATGACAGTAAACAAAAAATTTTTCACAAAGAACAACTTAATTTACTTCTTCATGTGAATTTACCATTCATTTATGTCTTTTGTGGACAAATTTGTGTCGTCTGTCATCTTTGTTTAGATTGCCAATATCAGTTCCAGTTTATATTACTATATTGACTTTCTGGTCACGTGACCAGGTGTCCTTCTCCAAGCAATGGATACCTGGTATCAACTAATTGATTCAGGTAAATGAACGCATTGTCTTACACTGCATATAATGGTGTGGCACTATCTGGATAAATACTTTTATTATCTATTTAGATTGACAATGTGTGTAAAATGGTAATTCATCCAATGATTAAATATTTCGAATAAGAGATAAACTTTCATTTATCTTGACATAATATTCCTTTCAAGTATCCAGATGTTTTTCGAACAGTCTATGATGATTTGTAGGGTTAAAAGGGTTACATCTGAATAACAACAGCTCGTGTGTCTTACCATTAATGTACACTTTGATTTAGCACTAGCGCTGCAGTTACATTTACCGAAACAATTAAACGCATACTGACATATCTTTCGTTGGTTTTCCACAAAGAAATATCTTTTTTTTGTATACAAATTACAAAAACTGAATCTGCGGTGTCTAATTGATTGAAGGTGGAGTATCAAAATTCAGTCATACTCTAAATTTAGACCTGTTTTCACACTATTCAACAATTATTTTCATGATATTATGTAATTCCCTTATCCGTGGTCGAAATAAAAAATTTGTATACAACATTAACTGGTAACAGGTTCCGTTGTCGAAATTGGGATTGGATATCAACCATTAGTTTGCTCATCAGATAACACACTCTCAGATAAAAGCTTTTTTATTTTGTCTGCTTGAGCCGAAAGTGATTGATAAGTCTAGCCTACTTTGGCCACAATATTTTTATCAGGGATATAACTATTATATGTAGCATATTATATTGTTTCCTTATTATTCAGAACATATAATGAACTTGTTCAAAAATAAAATATGCACAGTGCAACCTCTAAAATACCACAATAGCGGTTTGTGAACAACACTCTCCATTTCAATATTTCTTGTTTGACTGTCAGTTTTTAACTCGTTTGACTGTCAGTTATTTTATGTATTTCGCTGTCAGTTTTTTCATTCATTTCGGCGTTATTTGACTGCAAAATGTTTGGTACTCCTAACAATAAAGCTTTCGAGGTAATGACAGGCAAACTCCGGCATACATTTTGACTTTGGACTGTAATACCTTATTATGTAATTGTCCCCTTCCAGTCAACGAGATCAACCTGACCTCGAAACTTGAACTAGTTGAGTATGCAAAAACCATAGATACCAAAATATTACTTGTATAAGGGTTCAGAAGTCAATACACTCATCCGTGAAGAGCCGCAAAACACGGAATTCTAAAAATACAGAGATAGGATTAGGTTCTATGGAGTACTCAACATTTTCTGTTGACCGCTGGTTCCGCTGGTCCACAGTCAAATTCAAACGAATAAATCCTCGTCACAATCCGTAACTCAACATTTCATTTGATGAGACATAGTAATTGCAAACAAGATGATAATATCGACCGTAAAATTTGCGAAGTGTCGACATTAAAAGCTATACCTTTGTGCCAAAATCATCTCAGTAAGTACTTTGTCTCTGAATATGAAAGTACATATGGTGAATACTCTTTGGCATATCAGAGATATTATCAGTGATATACAATGTATAAACTCCACATACCGGAAGCAAATGGATATCACTATTGAGTTGTCGAACGTTGACAATATGAAAGCCGACAGTGTCGTGTTAATTGACGTAAAGCTTTTTGTTAATTTCCCGTCTGTCTTTATAGGAAGTAACATGTAAAAGTAGGGATTGTGCTTTTGCAGGAAACCCAGAAAACATTCCCACTTTTTTCTGTTTTTTATACCTGTATATGGAAATAAACATCTATCGGCATTTTGGTCACTGAACTAATTTTGCATTCACAACTATGCAATTTATAGTAACTATAATTAAGTTAATTTCAAAAATAAAACATATAAATTTCGCATAACAATAATATATCATAAAGTTATTGTAGTTTGAAACCTGATGATGATTAAAATGAGAAATTATTGAAACAAAAACATTTTTTGTTAATGATATTATATATCAGATTTTTTACAAATGATTCAATGAGCTATTTGAATGCACATTATGTTTGTAAGATATATCTGTTTCAGATAGTTTTATGGTTATATCTTAAAATTGCGGGTAAAAATTGAATGTAACTTAATGCAATAAGCATCAAAAGTTTTAATATACATAAATATCGTCCTTTGTTTCTTTATCAGGTTACAAATATAATTTGAAATTTTTATCAAAATGGTGTCAATTACAAATATATATTATCAATACCAAATTCTAGTTTTATAAAAAAAAGCTAAAACAAACATTCTGTTATGAGACTTCATCAGTTAAGCTCTAATTAGATATAACTGTATAGTTCCGAAATAAAAAGTGGTATCATACAAGGTCAAATAATAAATCTAAATATGTTGCCATATCCGTCTAAAAGTGCCCCCTGTATACTTGTATGGTACCTATTCTCGGACGGTAACTATTGTCAGATACTTCTCTTTGCATGTGATTGAACAAGATTTTTCCAGATTTTTAGTTCTACTTGAACGCTAAATTTCAGTAGGACCGTTTTTCTATCGTACTATCCAACACAAACCAGGGGTAGTGACGTCACTGGCTCAGCATAAATACTACTACTGTCCGAGATTAGGTCTTCCTGGTGTCATGATTACGGCATTTAGTTTGAGTTCCGGATAACCAAAATACAGTTTCAATTTCAGCTTGTTTTTTTTTTTGTTTTTTTTTTTTTGTTTTTTTTTTATAAGGCAGCTGTATAATTTTAACTATTTTAAGTCATTTTGCATTCACATCTATGCAAATATGAGTAATTATAGTTACGGTAATGTTTTTTTAAAGCATTGCAGTAAAGATATATGTATTGCACGCCAAAATATCATTAATACAATTTAAGAAAAATATTAGTTATCAACCTATGTTCATAACAAGAGTTATCCTTCACAACTCTCCAGCACTGAATAAAACCGTTCGCACTTCAATCTTATCGTCACACTGTCTCCGAATTTCAATCACCCTCCAGCACTACCCAGTTATTTTGGACCTTGTACTGCCCTTATTTTTCTAATTTCAGATAACCAAGCTGTATTATCACAAAGAAAAGATCGTCATGGCTGTGTGATTTTGAAAAAAGTATGTTACGAGGATACTTTTACAGATATCTTTGGGCAGAACATGCAGAATGTTTCATTCACGGACTTTATTGAATTTTTATATGACATTTATTTCACCTTTAATTGCTATGGCATAATTTTAGCTCTCATCATCCAGGGAAAATCATTGTGCCATAAGTCATATCTTAATTTATCCTTTTAAAGAGCATCTGATCCCAAGGTTCTATCTATTATTGAAGGATGCCATATAAGTTGCAATCGGAAACTTGGCTCCTTCATTAGTTTCTTTACAGCCATGGCCAATATATCCAAATATAATAAACGGATAGAAGGAATAGTGAACAATGAAATATACGGTAAACTGCAAAGTTGTATGTTGTTTAACTAATAAAGAGGGTTTTTGACAAACAGTTTTTATCAGTGCATGCTACTAAGATGGACTGACAAATGGTGCAGATTATTGATGTGATATTTCGTATGTCTGTTAAAATGAGTTAAACCTAGTTTTTCTCCATTTTCTCAGAAACCCACATTAATTTGAGAAAAACTAAGTTTACCTGCGCTACAATCGCATTAATGAGTATTTATATGATTTTGGTGCAATGAATCATAGTTTTGTATTAGTTAAACTTACTATAGACACAGACGGGAGATTAACGACTAAGCTATAGGCAGGGCATGTTCAACATATGAACATTTCACATGCAGAGGTAAACTACTCACTGACAAATTATTGACACGGTGATATCGAAAATCGCGTTTGATATCAACATTCCGCAAATTTTACGCTCTGTTTTAGATTTGTTTTTCCGATGGCACTTAATCCCCCATCTATGGATTTACAGAGGTCCGTGTTTGTCCAATTTTTCCAGGATATATTATACTTTGGTATCTGATAGTTTTTATGGATTAAAAGTAGTTTTTTTTAGTGAACGTGGTTTACGAAAAAAAAAATAGGATTAACTGGAGAAAATGGGTGATGATGATCAAAAGGAGATATAATGAAAACAAAACATTTCCAGTTGATAGAAGTTTGTATATTAAATTCATTACAAATGTTTCAATGAGCTCTTTGGATACACATCATGTTTGTCAGAATAAAATTGATTCGGAACACTTTATGGTTATATTTAAAAGTTTCGGTAAAAAAATGAATGAAACGTTAGTAGTGAAAACAAAACATTAAGCATCAACAATTTTAATATACATAATTGCCATACTTTGTTACTTTATTTTGTTGCAAATATAATTTGGAATCCCCTGAACAGAGGAGGGAACAAACAACGCAGAATAAAAATATTATTACAAATGCAATCTAGGAAAATGTATATTACCACAATGGTGTCAATACATAGTAAACGAATCTTCCCGGATTCATTATAACCGGGCCATCACCTCCACCATTAAATACTGACCACAACCATATAACTTACAATTTGTTGAGTGGATGTAAAACACTATTCAAAATCGAAAATAAAAAATTAAACGAAAATGTCCTCGCTCAATATCAAGTAGAATATCATTGTAAAGTAATATATAAATAAACACTAGGTAAGGTACTACCGCTTTCACCTTTATTTTTAAAAATTATATATATACATATATATACATATACATATATATATATATTTATATGTGTGTGTGTGTGTGTGTGACAATTTACGTATTATTTGATTGATTTAAGATAATCTGTGCTTTGCAAGTGGAAAGGCTTCAATCAATAAATAGGTCAAAATTTCAGGTTCTTCAGCTGGTGATGTCGTCATGTACATGAAAAAAATTATATCGATGGGGCCTTAAACAAAATTAAACAAATGCTACTGATGAAATTATTCTCTTCAAATCGTTAATCTCAGAAGAGTTACAGAAGTGTAACCAGTGAATTAGCAATCCGGAGTTCAGTTCATTTATCAAAGTTCGTGCCATTGAAATGACAAGCCGGCGGCAGCATACTTCATTTACTATGACGTTATCTAATATTCACATCCGATGTAATTAATAGCTAATTCTGTTTGTAATATCCTGGGGAGGGTTGTTGGAAGGAAATATTCGATTTACAAAATGATTGTTCAGATATAACTCTTGTCGACAACTATGACAAAATAAATGTATACATCTAAGCTGAATCTCACATTTCTTCCTGGATACTAACATGGTTGTTGTTGATACAGTTATAAAACTCCATTTTCATTCTATTTGAAGTCATTTAGGTGGAATTTAATGGAGACTATAAATATTACTCTTCCCTTAATCAAATCCCCAAAAAGTGTTCCCGGTGAGTGTTGCAAATTTCCAAAGATTTCGTAATTTTGTTCTTTTAAAGTAACAGTGATGTTTTTCTTGAATGCGCATTTCTCTGAAGGCTTCGAGGAGTCCAACGTATATTTTTCTTTTATAGATGAACACACGAAAGAGGAGCGAGCAATGAACAATCATGTTGCTAGCTTTAGCCTTGAGAGGGACTGGAAAAGTGATGTATATACGCAAAATACTTGTCCACCCGCTAAGTGGTACTTCAACATAATTATATGTTTTAAGGATGTATTTACCTTAATTGTGTTGTTATATTTTAATAAGAGTACTGAACCGGCCTGGCTAAGACCGTAGCGCGCTCGACTCTGGTTCGTGAGGTCGTGAGTTCGAGTCCCGCCGGCGGCAGGTTTGTTTCCTGTGTTTCGGACGAGACAGTAAAAACTGGAGAGTCCGTGTCATAGTCGGTTTTGTCACGTTAAATATTGCTCAATGGCCGTAAGTCCCGGGCATAGTCCAAAATTAGAAGCCCATCACCGGCATTTGGTGACGTCTCCATATGAGTGAAATATTCTTGAAAGGGGCGTTAAATAACAATAAATAAATAAATAAGTAAGAGTACTTCTTGCAAATTCAGATGCTCTTTTTGTAGTTCATTAGAATACAAATTATTTTACTCTTTCTTTATATTAGTTTTCGAACTGTGAAAATGTGAAATACTTCGGTAAGGTTGGAGGTTCAGAGGCTAGTGAATTGTGTTCGGTGTCTATTGGTCCCGTTCTCTCTTTCACGTGGCGTTTCTGTTTAAGAATGACCTACTAGTAATATGATGGATCTTTCAATGCAGTAAATAAGTATGAAAAGGGCACTAGTTGTTACAAGGGGATGGGGAGTCGTAATCACAGATCGATATGGTGGTTGTTCACTGGTCTCGTGTTTAGCTATCTTGGAAATTCGAATGTTCGTTCCACGTTGAATCTTGGCTCTGTTGTGTAATTCCAGTGTCTCCCCTGTATTGGTCCCGAGTCATATGCAGAATCACTGCAATTGAAGCGAATACTATTGGGTGATCTTTCCCCTTTTCTCTTTCAAGTTTTCATATCAGTAATCAAATTTTAACAAGGATCGACTTGGTTCTAAGGAATCTGTCTGTTTATTAAGAAAAGAAAAGCATTTAAATTTATCGGAAAACAATTATATGTTCACTGCATATACTCTAGGGAAGACTACATTCATGTACTGTATAGTGATAGTTATATCAATTTTTGGCGATGCATCCTCTTCAGTGCTCCACGAAGGAATATATTCCTTGTGGTTTTTTTATTGAAATAGCCTTGTAGAATATCTACTGATATATAATATTACAATTTGCATATATGGTGTCATATTCAACACATAAGAAGCGCAAGAAGATGAATAAATACAAACTTGAGAGTACATATCACCCTCTCTTATATCATCCATTCTTTTATACTGTAGCGTCGTAGAATCAACTACTTTTTTGTTATCAAATGAACATAAAGTAAGGAGACACGCAGTGCAAACTGGTGGTTTAAGAAGCAGTTTAAGACTTGAAGGCTACAGCACTGACAGAATGGGGAATACGATTTCTGATCAACGTATAAGTCATGTTAAAAAGAACCACTTTACAAACATTCACGCCAGTAAAAGAATCGATGAATTTCAGTAGGATCATTCAATATTTAACGCTTTCAAAAGTGTTATTGGAGTGTCTGTTCTCCAGATGATATGATCTGGAAGATGTGTCAAAGATAAGCCTTATAGCGGATATAAAGCCACTGAGTAAAGAAAAAGCAACACAATTGTATAAATCGAGATGTAATCTAGGTTTTTTTTTTGTACATATAGCAATTAAAATATAGATTTTAGAGTCTTCATTGTATTCATTGATTGATGAAATCCTTATTCTAAGTGATAAAGCAGAACGTAATTTGATGATATACAGTATCAAGGTGAATATAATTTATTAATCCTTTTTTTCTCTTCGCTCTAGCTCTTAAACGAGTGATAAATCACGATGTGTCATTACCTCTCAATATATTATATAATCGGTATCGGATGAGGAATTGCATGAGTCTGGATAGTTTTGTGGTAGGCACGCAAACGGAACGACCTGGGCTGCGTTTTCTGAAGAAGTGTTAAGTCCTAAGTCTTCAGTTTATTGACTGTTTTACCGTTTTATCAACACTACCCGAACCTAATTCTTAAGGCCTATTGGCATATTTTCAAATTACATCTTGATAGTTTATCGATATTTTTACCTACTACATTTACAAAGATACTTTATAACACATATAACAATACCTTGGATGTACGTACTGACTCTTCTAG
Source organism: Atrina japonica (assembly GCA_030159075.1). Taxonomy (NCBI): domain Eukaryota; kingdom Metazoa; phylum Mollusca; class Bivalvia; order Pterioida; family Pinnidae; genus Atrina; species Atrina japonica. Next base: position 370,266 of record BROG01000457.1, on the reverse strand, counting down.
TCATTAAAACCGGGCCTGTTTTGGTCGTACGTCATAGATCCTTATTTCTTGTAAAACAGTCATAGTCGTATTTATGTTCCTAAGGCCAAATTTCAGACTTAAGACATTTCTTAAAACGGGCCCAGGCTTGATATCTGATCATATCGTAAGTCTTGAAAAGTGACGAGTTTTAGAACCCGGACTGCATTGGCTTCCGCATAGCTAGCAGTGGCGCGTTTAAGAAACCCGACTGCATTGACGTCAGCATAGCTAGCAGTGGTGCGTTTGAGACCCCGGACTGCATTTGCGTCAGCATGGCTAGAAGTGGGGCGTTTTAGAAGCCCGACTGCATTGGCGTCAGAATATCTAGCAGTGGTGCGTTTTAGACCCAGGACTGCATTGGCGTCAGCAAAGCTAGAAGTGGCGCTTTTTAAAAGCCCGACTGCATTGGCGTCAGCATAGCTAGCAATGGCGCGTTCTAAAAACCCTGACTGCATAGGCGGCAGCGAGCTGGAAATGGCGCATTATATTTGTAGATCCCCTACAGCACTGGCTTCAGCGTAATTGTTGTGGTATTAATATAAGTGGAAAATTCTTGTAAAACAACGTTAGCATCAATAAAAGAAACTTTATATCCGATGGTACATAGCGCAATAAGGAAATAGGTTATTTCACCAAAAGAAAGAATCACAAAGTAATCAAACCCTGTTCTCATGCATAATTATTTTGATCGACCATTTCTAAGTCATGTTTAATTTCCATCCTATCAAACGTTTCAGGATTCGAAAAAAATTGTCGCATCCCATAAGAACACAAAGTAAGGAACGTATCATCTATCTAGCTGAATAAAAGATTTGATTTTTCTGATACAAGATATATTTAAATCTGTATACTCATTTTCCCAATGACTGCAATTTAATCGCTCATTTTTATTTGCTTAATTAAAGTACTTGTTTTTGAAAGGGTCTGTAATGGATTTTGATAAACTGATACAGAAGTTTGTATCTATTATATGACATTTCAACTTTCTCAATTTATAAGCAAAAGTGATATTAACAGTTTTAAAGTACAATGTACATAATGGAAAAGCTAGAAACCTGGGATCGTTTTAGCTTCCATGGAGAATTAAAGTTGGAGTGAGTCATTCCAGTTTGACCTATCCACTGTGTGGACAATGGACATGTCTTTAAACGCCGTAAATATACTAATATGATGTCTCACTTGACCACAGTAAAACACAATTCAAAATAAAGCACAGTATTTTCTCTGACTATTGTGGTATGTGCAGATAAGTCACTTTAAAATTTTACAATGAGTGAACAGCTGTAGTAATAGCAGTTATAGACTCCAAATAAAAAAAGCCGAAACTTACTCATGTCTTATCAAATATGCATAAAGTTTTATCACAATGAATAGTAGGATAAAAGTATTGCATATCCCCATATCTTTTTCAGAAGAGCATCATTAACAGAGAAACTACATATAAATACTATCATCATATATATGTTGTCATAGTTTCTGGCTATAAATGATTTTGTTTTATCGTTCTTCTATGTTATCATCCTTTATACGTCTGTATAACAGTTTTTATGCCAAAAGTGTATCTTTTCAACATGTACGGTTTTACATACATATTTATATTACATGTTCATATGCTTAAAATGTTTTAAAGGTGTTCTTTCAGATAATTTCAGAAAGAAATTATCTATCATTTTCCCGTCATAAAATATTTCTCAATAATCTTTTTTAATTTAAACAAAATTATTAGCTGAGACGTTCAGTGTAAACAACATAAACTAAACTTTACGAGTAAGCCCTGCTCAACACCAGAAAGCTTTCTGACAGTAAACATTACATCACAGCACAGTCATTGTAGTGACATAATAGTAACCACATGGCTAATTGTAAACAAAAACTTGTGTACAAAAATCAGTTTCCATACCGTCAATTACATCATACCTTTACAAACTTTCCATAATTCCCGTACTTTTAATACTATACTGTAGGGTTAGTATTTCCAATTCAATACTCTGGATTTGTATTTTTGATGCCAGGCAAATTTAGCATGTGAAAGCTCGCGTTGGCTCACATGTGTGAAATTGATGGAGGTCTGTAGCCTAGATAATAGTTGTATTTAATATATTCATACTCAAAAGTGATGCTGCCGATATTTAAGATATCATTTATTGACAATAATAATTATGTAATTCAAAAAGTTTGTTTTTATTCTCATGATAATACCAAAGTTATCGCTTTGCAAGAAAACCTAAAACAAATACACAAGACGGTCGTTTTTTAAAATAAGACTCTGTAAGTAGGGCTAGAATTTAATATAAATGTAGAGTTCCTGAACTGAATTTATATATTGACCGATGTATTTGTGCAAAGTACATCGTTCAAAGTTGGTGCATTTTTCATAGACCAAACAATGTAGTAAAGTGCTTAATTAAAAGACTTATGGCGTCTAAGAGTCCTTTGTATTTAAACGACAGAAGCTTTTAACTCTTATTTTGTTTCATTTCTGTGTTGTTATGTTTGATTAATCAGAGTGTTACCAAAATCACACGTTTTTGCAGAAATTTTTTTTTAATCTAAATTATATCTTAAACAATCTTCACAAAATGTATAGTAATTTAAGAATATTTATGCTTGTGTATATCCCTTTTTTATTATTGTATATAAATCTAAGTAGTAAAAAATACACAGCTAAGTCCCTTTTATGTCCCTATGTTTAGTACGGAGGTCGGTGCGTGTCCAATGCTCAGATTTGTATAAAATCCTTTGGATCATCTGAGGGCATCTAAACTTTTTGTATCCTTAGACACTCTTATGTTGCACATGGATCAACATGCCGCATTTAATGGTATCGTGTTAACCCCTATTATACTTTTTAAGCACTAATTTTTTTTATAAATCGATGCGTTGTCCTTTTCACAATTACGTTTTAATGATACCAAAACCGGATTCAGATGCATACATTCTACTTTTTACAGACGGTAGGTATGTGAGACCAGGGTATACATAACTCCTCCAGTGCACCTGATCCCATGTCTGCATTTTATACAGTTCCGTGTTTGTTCAATATCCTTGTTGTTTATGAACTTTCTTGTCCTTAACATGCGATATATGATCTCTATAAGTTAGTTTTATCATTTTACTTCAGTTAACATTATCTGAAATGTATATATGTTTTACTTCTATGATTATTTATGAAAGCTGTTTTATCATCTGTCTGCAGATCGATTTTGAAATTTATACATATCACCATTTAATATGATAACAACATGAACACCGAAACCCAACACATTTACCATATTTTAAATTTTATAAACATAATTCCAAAGTTATTATATATGATTTGATTTGAATATTTTACATGTAATTATATATCAGTGGTCTATAACACTGTGTGTATGTAGGTAGGAAGGCGGGTAGGTAGGTAGGGTGGAAGAAAGGTAGGTAGGAAGATAGGTAAGTAAAAAGGCAGTTAGGTAGGTAGGTGGTTATCTTTTTGGTTTTTGTTAGATCCTAGATATCCCACGTAATATATAAATCGCAGTATATGTATATTTCATTGTAAAATAAACCGAAATACGTTAAACTTCATTTTAATATCTGAAATATCAAAATAAACATCTAATAATTAACCAAAAAAAGTTCTTCTTATGATTATTTAAGGTTAACAATTTATGTCACTGGAATATATTGGTTGCAATAAAATTCGTGATAAGATATTATTTTCTTTTATATTGTTGAAATTATAACTTGTGATTGATAAATGTGTGTGTTTCAGATAAATATAAGTCTCCGTGTTTAGAAAATATAGATAAATCATAACCTACTAGTGTGTACAGAACAGATCGTAGTGTGCACAAGTAATTATCTTCCTTAATTATCGCAAGCGACAAAAACTTTAATATGCTTATATGACGTTCAAATAGAAATAGAACAAAGAAGCAAAATATTGAAACTGCTGCTATATCTGAAAATAGATTAATATTTCTCCACACGACTTTGCAATCTGCCATTATATAAATAATGTTTTAAAATCAAATTAATCAAGCGTTTGTTCCATGCAGGTGTACAACTGTGCTGACAACCTATATCAGCTGTCACTGGCCGAGAGGCAGTCATAAACTTCCACATTATGCCGATCCATCAATATTGAAGTTTTCTTGGAAAACCCTATGGAACAATTTCCAACTCCAGGCATACTAAATGGATATCTGAACCTTCTTTACAAATTGTATTTTCAATATTTTTGAGTCATGGTTATTTATGACAAAACATCTTCGAATAACAGAATTCAATTAGGGTAATCTAGAGAATAGCGAGTATTTCTAATTACTCTTGAAATATTATATAACTGTTAGAAAATTTGAGACCTGGAGGTCACATATCATTTAAAAACCACTAAACAGGTATAACGAAAAAACCGGAGGTATTTTGTGAATACAATCAATCATCTTGTTATGAACAATTTAAATAGAGTTTTTAATGTTCAAACACTATAAATATCAGTTGTTTCATCTTTTTTCAAAAGATAACTGACAGACTACCGTATAGTTGTCTAATTTCATGGAGAGAATATTTCTCGTTTCGAAGAAAACTTTGCGCAAGGCTGTGTCAAAAACAAATAAAGCTTATAAACATTTTGTGATTTATGTATAAAAGATTTCTGTTTATATATAAAAATTTCAGATACCAAAGTATAAATCAATAGAATGTCCAAGACACAGATACAAATCCGGTAAAAATGGACAAACACGGACCTCTGGAAACCAAGAGGTGGGATCAGGTGCCATGGATGAGTAAGCATCCCCTGTCGACCGGTCATAATGTGGCATAATTCCATTGTCGTCGTTGTGCTAAACTCCCATTAGTTGCTGTGACCGTCATACTGGTAATACAACCAGGAGAATCATCGTAACGTCTGTACATTTTAATGGTCCATAACATATTTACAATAAACGTATTACATATTTACAATACCGTTTCCTTCCTTGTCGCTCCGGGCCATGACTCTTTCGACAGCACTCCTTGCTCGTCTCTCTGGAGTATATATATCTACATCTCGAGTGTATCTGGACTCTACCTGGAGTCTCTTTATCGGGAGTCTGTATATCTGGTCACTTACTAATCTATATTTATACTAAAAACCCAGATATGCAAAACTTTGATCTAAAACATGTATCTTTCTCTTATAAAACAAAACGCCTATAAAAGATACACATCTTGTGCAAGATGTTTAGCCACTTACATTTGTGTACTTCTGTAGAATGTTTAATTCAGATCGCCAATATATGTATTTAATAACTGTACCTAATATTATTATAATGGATACATTTTAATTTGTAAGAACTATTATGCTTTTGATTGGTTATCTATTGTCTTACTGATACTTCACGGGTTAATCTCGTGGTATTTTCTTTGACCGCTAATATAGCGAAGTAAAATCTAAGCAACTATACAATATATTGTTAAATTAAAAAATATGTTTGTTGAAGAATGATAATAGATACACTAGGCCAGCTAAGTAAATATTTTAACTATTGAAAGCATAATTTGTTTGTTTGTTTATTGTTGTTTAACGTCCCACTCGAGAATATTTCACTCATATGGAGACGTCACCAAATGCCGGTGAAGGGCTTCAAAGTTTGGCCTATGCTCGGCACTTACGGCCATTGAGCAGTAGGGTTCTTTAACGTGCCAACACCTACTGTGACACGGGACCTCCAGCTTTTACTGTCTCATCCGAAAGACAGGAAACCAACCTGTCGCCGGCGGGACTCGAACTCACGACCTCACGATCCAGAGTCGAGCGCGCTACCGACTGAGCCAGGCCGGCTCTTGAAAGAATAATTACATATCCTCGGGTCTACATACATGATAATGTATAAGGTTTAAATGGCACAATGTTTGACCACGTATTTCTACGGAGAAGAAAACTTCAGAAATTTATTCCCAGTTTAATACATCTAGGACACGTTATCTGAGAGCAACCATAGACAGTCCGCCTTTATTAATCTCATACAAGACTGGTGTATATCAGTATTTCTTTCCAGTGTAATTAGAAGTACCGATCTGCTTTTACACAAATAATTACATTCAAATCTCACTGATGTAGACTGTGACATTTCATCCAATTAGAATTGAGGATATCCGTAAAGACGCTGTAATTACAGAAACGCAATATCGTTTTACAGCGACACATGCTCAATGTCATTAGCTGTGGTAACATAGACCACCGATAGCTTTATACCCGTATTTAGCACTGTCGTTGTACATGCAAACTATCAAATATAATTGCTTTATGATTGGTTCTTAGGCTTTTACATTTGCACATATTTGACAATGCCTATCGGCGCCGATTAATGATCAAAAGAAATGAGACAATATTTTCAAGAATAAATTTTGTTATGATTCTCGTCACGAAAGTGTAAAAGAAGCTAAGGACATTTCAATAGAGTGTCTGGATATTTTGAAAGTTCATAAATATTGTCAGACATTTTTTTATATTCACTTGTACTTTTATGACATATAGTTTCATGAAATGCAAATGTCGACAGACAAATAGAAAAAAAAGGTGAATTATGATATATTTTGTAATATACATAAAGATCAAACTGTCTGAGAAATATTCTTTTATTGAATGTATTAAATATCATCCCTCCGGAATTCATATTAAGAAAAACTTATGAATGTTGCAATAATTCTACAAATAGATCAAAACGTCAAGTAATTTGCAAAGAATTGCTTATTTATGACTGAAATCAAGAATATATGTAACAATTGTTGTCCAACAGAAGACAGACATATTTATTTCAGACATAAAATTCAAACATTTACAATATGGTGCAAGATGAAAATGATATAAAACTTATGACCTTTTGAAAGTTGTAAGATTGTAATGTTGGAAGGAATTGTCGAGATGCTTAAGAATTAACACAATCGATTACATAACATATATACAATTAAGATCATTGCAGTAAACGAGTTTAAATAGAATATAAAACAAAAGAACAAATAAATGATATTAAACCTGAAAAAAATAATGAAATTACGGGAAAGGAAATTGATTATATTATTATGTCGCTTATTGGTCATTTGTTGGGCTTTGTACATTTTCTTTGTGAATTTTTCGCTTAGTCACTTATCTCATAGAAAAACAAATCAAACCCGGCCTTGACTCACTATATTGTAAGTCCCATTTATTCACTACCAATAGTACACTCAAAATTGTCTTGCAAATACTTGAAAGAAATTCAAACAGAATCACATTAAAAAGACAGAAATGTTTTCTATAAAAGAAAATACATGTACACATTTAAGCTACATACATACAGTAATTCGAACAAAACTTTTAACCCCATTATATCCCGGTGGATCGTCTTCAATCTTAATGTATATAGAGTAAAACCATCATTTCTACAGAGTAATTAAAAACCTTCTAATTCGTCCATTTCGAGTACTTTTGCTGAGTACTTTTTGAACGATTAGCTTAGTAAAGTCACTTGTATGACACTTTAACCAAAACGGAGAACATAATTCACCAAATTTTCTGATTTTTCAGTCTAAAAATTGTAAAAACTAAACTTACCCAATTCATTCACTCAAGACAATTGGGACTTGTTTTATGAAGAAGTCGTAAGTCATAAGTTATTTGATCTTAAGACAAAACTTAGAACCGTTTCATAAATATTATAAACATACTACCAAAGTTATAATGCTCAAAACGATATCGTTTCTGTCAATTAGACTTCATCAGTTGAGCTCCAACTTAAAAGTTATGTGTATTTTCTAAAGAGAAAGTAGTATTATACAAGGCCAAATAATATCTCTAAAAGTATAGCCAAAATCCGTCTAAGAGTAACCACTGTTAAAAATGACAATCTTAGCTTTAGAAAAAAAAATTGAATTCATCAACGCTACCCTAATTCCAGTTTTAAGGAATTTTTGCATATTTCCAAATAAGATCTTGATAGTTTTTTAGTATTTTACCTATTACATTTACAAAGATAAATTATGACACGTAAGTTAAAATAAGTTAGGTCTATGCACAGCATCTGGGTAGTCATAAAGACCTGACCTGATTTGGTCTTAAATCACAGGTCCAAAGTCTTTGTAAAACAGTCGCAAGTTATTAGTGTGGTCCTTAGACCAAGTCTAAGATTTAGGACTTTTTGTAAAACAGACCCTTGGGTACTATTAAATCTGCATGAAACCGTCTATAATCATCTAATTACACGGTGTTGTATATATACTATAAACATAATACCAAAGTTATAATGCTTACGACGATATCGTTTCTGTTAATTACACTTCATCAGTTGAGCTCCAATGTGAAAAGTATGTGTATTTTCTAAAGAGAAAGTGGTGTCATACAAGGACAAATAATATCTCTAAAAGTATAATCGAAATCCGCCGAAGAGTAACCACTGTAAAATAAAAATGACTAGCTTTAGAAAATTTTCGAATTTAAATGGTGTTATAAGTGCCAAATATTATATATGGTGTACCCCGATGCGATATTAACGATGTCAAAGTATGCTTATAATGTTTTTCTATTAGACAGTGAATGATTCAAATATAAGTTATAAAACTATTCATTGAATTTTTGCTAGTAAAGATAAGGATTTATCAATTAGATAAATTTGCTATTTTTAATTGTTATTTTTCTCAGTGAGGAAAAGAAAACACTATGCAAAATAAATGTAAACTGTTATTTTCACTCGACCAATCAAAATCTTGGGACTACATTTTCTTGTTTTTTTTAATTCATTGCTTGAGGCAGAAGAATAATTTAAACCATTATCTATTTGCTTTAACAGGATCTAGAAGGTAAAACAAAATGCACCGTAACCGTCTGCAGATTATAGAATAATTTGTTTATTGCATGTCATAGACAGATTAGAAAAATCGTAATATTTCATTTTTCCTATTTCATAGTTGAATTGCGATAATATTTTCTAAGTCTATGGCGTTAAATGACATACTGAAAATATTTTGAAGCAAAAGTCTTTGTTCTTTTTTCAGCATGCGTTTATGTAATGTGGCTGCTGAAGCAATATGAAATGTGTCCAAACTGTTAAACGAGAAATCATTTTTGCAAATACAAAGATACGTGAAATATTATGTAATGGAGCAAAAACCATTTTTTTAAAATACAGCATTCATTTTAATGTGTGAAACTACTTAAATACCACTGCGAAAGACTTACAAGTTTTTCTCTCATGAGGTTGAAAAGCAAATATAATTGCTTAACGGATGATTTGAATTTCCCAGTTTGACCTCTACTATTTCGATCCATATTTTTCAAAAAGTTTTACACGTGCAGTTTGCAGTACTCATGGGGAAATGGACATTACTGAAATTAGATTTAAATTTAAAGTCATTGCTGAAAATAATCAATTGCAAAAATATTAGAAGTCGACATAAAATCATATCACACGTATACATATCTTAACAAAAATAAACAAAAGAATAAGACATTTATCAGTTTACAGAATTTATTAATCAAATGTATACTTTTTTTTTATCTGTAAACGAATGTGGTACACATATGTGGAAAACTTCGATGATATTGGTCTTTGAAATGGTGCTCGGGGTAATAAGAAAAGGCCTTTCGGGTGAGATTTAAAGGGGTATTAGCTGTGTTTACTACTTGTTCTTGATGTTCAATAACAAATAAGTGCTATATATTTTTTGAAAATCAGGTCAGGTTCAGTGTAGTATTCATATACAAATAGTAAGAATGAATTAACCAATTGCAATTGAAAAAGTGCCAAACTAAGTATCTGAAGCAATTCTCACAAGCTATTTAGGGGTTTAAGAGATTTTATGCGCATGTGTATAGCTTTTTTGTTATTGTATTTCAATCTATGTACTAAAAGAGAAAGAAAAATGTTTTGAAAAAAAGCTAATGCCCTTTTATAAAACAGACCCTGTATCACGACAGGCGGGACATATTCAATGCTTTGACATACGTCCATAGCACAGGTAAATGTTTGTGAAATTTCACTTACAGCTGCTAACATCCCCATATAAGTGAAAATCCTGGCGAACAAGAAAAAAATACAAACAAAACATATGTCACAGTTGGCAATAATCGAAAGAAACGAAATTTAAAAATCGCAGATACCAACGTATAAATCTTCAGGATGGCCAGAACACAGTATACGAACATGATAGATACTGGACAAACACGGACCTCTGGGTATCCAGAATTGTAATCAGGTGCCATGGAGGAGTAAACATCCCCTGTTGACCGGTCACACTCGCATACTATGTGTATTTGAATTTTGCTGAACGTACAGTAGAACTTGTCATGACAGAACACATCAAAGTATCATCACCATTTCTCTTTTTCTTAATCGTGAACGCATAAACAAACATTCTTAGATCTAAAACTAAATATTTATTTTATTTGTTTATCCTGTCTTTCTTCTGTACAAAAACAATAAATGAATATTCTACTTCTCAATACCACAATTCTAGTTTTGAGACCAGACATAATTACTTCTTAGATATGATATAAATATCGATAATGATACAATAATAGAAAGACAAAAGTTAATAAAATCGGACTCATTTATATTGAACCCTGTTGCATTAAAATCCCGCTTTATTTGCGATAATATTGTTTCCCCGAACACATTCTTTATTGTCATTGTAATCCGGTTATTTTGAAACCTCTTTTTATTTGAGAGAAAAAATAATTTCCCTTCGATTTCAATACATCCGGGTTCGAATGTATACATCTCATAGCTCTGTGGACTTTGCGTCTGAGACCTCCTTACAAAAATATTATCTCACATTTTGTAAAATATGAAAAAGAATGACAATACACATTAGATCAACACAGACCTTCCAAGAACCTAACAGAAAAATAACTTGATATGGGGGCTCTAGAGGGAAAGTGTCACTGTTGTGTAATTACCAAAAAGTGACGGATAAATTATTGCAAATGTATGGCATCTTGATGATTATATCTAATATAGTAAAGGTTGCAATTGTTACATCTCCCTTGTCATGGCCAATTATAGAAATAATATCATTTTCACCGGAGTTTATTTACTTATCTTCGAATATACGTTTGATGTGTCTACTTTATCGCAAGATCAATCGTCTTCATTATATAACAATGGACGTATTCTTAGATGTCGAGACATATTTTTTAAATGTTAACAATACAAAATGTATTGTAGATAGTATAAATAATATGTTTTATCATTTAGTGTTATCACATATACACAAAAGAAGCTAGGACAATACATTATCACGATTTTTCCTTGTCTATCCTGGATAGATGTATAAACGCATTTTGAATTATGTCTTTCGGTTTAACATTTATTATAAACAAACTTTTGTCAGTTTGCCAATTTTCCAACGGAAGGCCTATGGTCTTTTTCTTTTGTACAATGCAAATGGATTTTTTCTCCTCCACTATCAAAACCTATAATCTATAATATGCTTAATGTGCCTGGAAAATTGATGAGTGTTGCGTATAATAAATGAAGCAAAATAAAACAAAAATGATTTTGTCAAAATCTACAGTGACAGATATGAAGGCATACACGATAAACGATAATTCAGGATCATTAGTTCGCTTCAGTGTATACGTTTTCAAACGTAATTTCAATTTCTATAGACCTGCTGCGAATTCGAACGCCTTTGAATTCTTAAAGTAGTTACGAGTTTGATAAGTTCAATAATTCGAATTATGCAATCATTGTCAAAACTGAAGCAAAAACTGTAAAAAGATGTGGTCAAGATTTTCACTGATAACACTGTTTACAGAGTAAATTTGTTTTGGTAGTAAACATGACAAGCATACCAGTATAGAAGTAACCATGGATAAACAAATTTTACAATCTCGCCAAGAAATCTCCCCTGTGATGGATACGTCGCCAGCTGTATTTCATGTCTCATTCGAACAATCCTTTTAAGTTAATGCTTTTATTTTCAACGTCTATTTTTTATAACAAAACAACTGCCACCTGTTTAAAATTAACAGAACTAACCAGAATACAAGTTGAATTCGACATTTACTATTGATATATATATACATATATATCTATATTTATTTATCTATTTATCTATCTATCTATCTATCTATCTATCTATCTATCTCTCTCTCTCTCTCTCTCTCTCTCTCTCTATATATATATATATATATATATATATATATATATATATATATATATATATATATATATATATATATATATATATATATATATATATGGGGTTCTTGTCTTACAGATAACGAGAGTCATATCTCGCCTTACACTTAACGAGTGTCATATCTTGTCTTACATTTGACTAGTGTCATATCGTCTTACACCTAACTAGTATCACATCTTTCCTTACACTTAACGAGTGTCAAATCTTGTCTTACACCTAACGAGTGTCATACCTTGCCTTACACTTAACGAATTTCAAATCTTGTCTTACTTCTAACTAGTATCACATCTTGCCTTACACTTAACGAGTGTCAAATCTTGTCTTACTTCTAACTAGTATCACATCTTGCCTTACACTTAAAGAGTGTCATATCTTGTCTTACATTTGACTAGTGTCATACCGTCTTACACATAACGAGAGTCATATCTTGCCTTACACATAACGAGTGTCAAATCTTGTCTTACACCTAACTCTTATCACATCTTGCCTTACACTTAACGAGTGACAAATCTTGTCTTATATTTGACTAGTGTCATATCGTCATACATATAAAGAGAGTCATATCTTGCCTTACACTTAACTGTCAAATCTTGTCTTACACCTAACGAGTGTCATATCTTGTCTTAAATTTGACTAGTGTCATATCGTCTTACACCTAACTAGAGTCATATCTTGCCTTACACCTTACACCTAGAAAGTATTATCAATACTAATATCGAACAAGTCAAATATCTACGTATGCAGTGTATAGATATTATAACCATAATACTAAAGTTATAATGCTCAAGACGACCGTTTCTAGAATGAAACGAATTATATCGGTTACAATTCTAATGTATTCTTTTCGATTTCTGTCGGTGTACTACAACATCAACTGTATATTCAAGGGGAGTATTTTTATTTTAAAGGGACTTCAGCTTTGTTTATCAAAATAATATTTCGATATTTTTCTACTTTTGCTACCTGTTATTAATGAACAATAACAAAATATTAATAGCTATACACAGCCATAAAAATCTTATATTCCTATATATTTTGTGGAAATATGTTCAAGTCCAGTGTGGTAAGCATATACAAATAGTAAGGTTGAATTAATCAATTGCAAGTAAATAATTGCCATCGTGCGTTTCTCAAGCAATTTTTACAAAATATATAGGAATTTAAGAATTTTTATATCTGTGTATATCTTTTTTTTGTTATCCTATATTAATTTAAGTACTAAAAAAGAAAAGGATGTTTTTTGGGAAAAAAACACAGGTAATTCCCCTTTGAGGCAAAGTATTGAACCAGGACTTCTGATTCAAGAAAGAAACCGTAATAACTTGAGATTTATTATTGGTATTTTTGGGTGTTATATTGCTGACTTCTTGTCACATTTTTGTCTATCAGTTTTCTTGGGTTTAATTGCCCCGTGTTACTTTTTACTGTCTTTACGAGAAATTTATAGGCAACATAACTGCGTCAAACAACCCCTGAATAAAGATATTTTCGTATATATATATATATATATATATATATATATATATATATATATATATATATATATATATATATATATATATATATATATTATCAATCTAATGTGCTTGCATGCGATGAGTAATTGCTTGTGTGACAAAAGCTTTATTTGAGTCGCTGTCACATATTGGTCTTCAGCTAATAACGTAAAGGGTTGACGGTCATAATGTCGTCATATTACTGGAATGATAAATGACTGGTTGAAGTTCTACAAAGTTTTCCACGGTAATATCAATTTATCTTATTACTTGCGATGTACATTTCAATCAGAGCTGTCGGAATATGAATTTTAATCAAAGCGTTTAATAAAATAGATAATAGAATTATTCAACAACACTTGTTTATCACACGAAATTGACAGTATGACATAAAGTGTTCAGTTACAGGTTAAGAGAATATTATTATTGATATGTATTTTGAGTTGTTGAGGGCATGTACTGAAATTCGAGTGTTTACACGACTTTGTCATGGTTATGCACTGAAATCATCAAGTGTTTATTCTAATAAGTCGTCGGCATATACTGAAACCATGGAAAAGTGTTTAACTTAACATTGTCGAGGAGATGAATTCAGGATCTGGTATACAGTATTTACTAGACATCCGGCATGTACCGAAATCACTGTATCAACTGCTAACTCGAAATATTCAAGGACACATACGGAAACCATGACAGCAAGTGTTTACCAAACGTTTCGTGGACATATATGGAAAGCATACACTATGTGTTCACTCGACGTTTTCATGTCCACTTACTGAAAGCATGGTACCAGGTATTTACCCGACGTTTTTGCACCCATGTAGTTTAGGCTTGTCACCACGTGTTTACCCGATGTTTTCGAAGTCATGCACTGTAAGTCTGTCGCCAAATGTTATCTCGATGTTTTTGCACTGATGTACTGTAAGCTTGACATCGACGTTTTCGCTGTCATGTATATTAAGCTTGAAATTCAGTGCTTATTCGACGTTTTTGTGATCGTATACTGAAAACATGACATCAAGTGTTTGCCCGATATTTTCGTGGTCATGCATGGAAAGCATGGAACCATGTGTTAACTTGACGTTTTCATGACCATGTACTGAAAGCATCACACCAAGTGTTTACTAGACGTTTCGTGGTTTTGTATTGAATTTTGTTTTATTTATATTTTTTTGTTCAACGCCACACTCAACAAGTTTTTATGTATATAGTGGCGTCTAATTTTCAATGGTGTAGGAGAGAATCTGTACCCAGGAAGAGACAACCAGCCTTCAGCAAGCAAACTGGCAAACTTTCTCACGGGAATTACCTGAGGTTCCAGCTGACCGCTATGTACTGAAAGCATGACACCAAGGTTTTTCTTGTTGCTGCTTTGGTAATGTACTGAAAACATTACACCACGTGTTTACTCGACGTTTGACATTATGTATAAGATGTGTAAATGTACTGGAGCATGACACCAAATGATAACTCTACGCTTCTGTCTAAATGTATTGAACGCATGACACCGAGTGTTTACTCGACGTTACTGTGTCATGTATTGATAGCAAGACACCTAGTGTTTTCTTGGTCATGTACTGAAAGCGTTACACTAAGTATTTCCTCAAAGTTTTCGTAAGCATATTTGAGACCAACTGTTTACCCAATATTTTCGAAGGTTGTGATTTTGTACTAAAATCTTGACATGAAATGTTATCTTGAATTGGTCAAAAGCATGTACATAGATTAATTTCATGTTTTTTACTTTACGATGTCATGAATATGTAAGGAGTACGTGACATCAAGTGTTTTTTTCTTGAAAATAATTATTCATGTCCTAAAGACTTCACACAAAGTGATTATAAAATAAACGGTTTATACCATTTCAAACTTAAAACTTAAAAATCGAACAGGAACGTATCCTGGTACATTCAACCAAGAGAAGATACAATATGCCAGTGTATCCGTTAAAATCAATCACGAAGGTGTTCACCTGTGACACTTTCCTTTATAAGTTAATGACTCGCTGTTGAAATTGAAAGACTCTCCATGAGGTATCCATTTCAAGTGAACAGATAAACGTATTTGCTTGCAAAATTCTTATACATAACGGGTCTTTGATATAGACATGATTTGGCAATTAATGTCAAAACATCAAACACTTGATTTCATACATTATTCATTTCTTACATGTATTGGTGTAACATTAAACTCAATTGAACCTGAGATATTAACTACAGTTGAAATTGTCCATGGCCGATAATTGTCATATGTTATAAATTATGTACATTGAACTTATACTCGCAAGGAATGAAATTGTGCAATCCTCAGATTTCTCACACAAACAAAAACACGATATGTCTATAATGTATGTATGTATTATCTCTCTCTCTCTCTCTCTCTCTCTCTCTCTCTCTCTATATATATATATATATATATATATATATATATATATATATATATATATATATATATATATATATATATATATATATATATATATATATAGATAGATAGATAGATAGATAAATAGATAAATAGATATACTAAGCACTAAAACCAACAACGCTATATTTCCTACGGTGTCGAATCTAAGCAATAGATACAAGTCGAGAAAGGAATATATAAAAGTACTAAAATGACTAACGACACGTGCAAAATTAAAGTCAAATTTTCAGGACGACCTGTCTCTTCATTAGGACAAAACGATTAAAGTAACATAAAACAAGAACAAGAAACTGCAAAATTACAAAATAAATTTGGTCTACAAACAAAAGTAATTTTCCAGTCTCTTGTTATTTTCACTTCGATCTAGTTCCACTCACATTTTGTTGGTAGTTTTAAGATTAGTTATTTTATTTATCCTTTTGTTTGATTTCAATTTTTTTAGTGCATTATCACGCTGTACTTGCAAAATGTATCATTTCTTTCACTCTCCGTGTGTGTGTGTGTGTGTGTGTCAATGGGTGTTTGCGTGAGAGTGTATGTGTACGATTTTTTTTCATGTTATTTCAATCGTTTTGTCCTGATGAAGGGATAGGTCGTTCCGAAAATTTGACTTTCATTTTGCCCGTGTCGATAGTCATATTAGTGCTTTATATATATATATATATATATATATATATATATATATATATATATATATATATATATATATATATATACAAAAGTACACATCTGCTCCTATCCGTTAGCCTGCGTGAGATTGTGGTAGTGGAAGGATTCAACAACGAGAGTGTAGCTACAGCGAACACCGATCAAGTTCAGTCTGATGATACAGATATAAACATGTGTGTGGTTTTGTATTTATTGCATCGCCTTATGCATTTCATTGTAAACAAAATTTAAAATACATTCCTCTTTTAACAACGCAAATATTTTGGATAATTGGAGTTCCATTAATAAATATTTACGGTGAAATGCATATATCCAACTGCAGTGCAATGTAATGTGTGTGCGTGTGTGTGTATGTGTATGTGTTTGTGTGTGTGTGTGTGTGTGTGTGTGTGTGTGTGTGTGTGTGTGTGTGTGTGTGTGTGTGTGTGTGTGACTATTTATTCGCTTTGGGCTTCTTGTATTCTAACAAAACTTTGGAATTTTACCTTGTTTCAGAGTGCCTGGGTTTTGACCTACGATTTCCAAGAAAACTTTGGAAACCTGAAAAATCATAGTCGGTGGTGTAACATATTGATAGGTAAATAAAAATGTAAAGATTTTCCTTGTTTCATTCCTATTTCACCATTGAATACTCTAAATCATATTCTAGTCCATGACACCGTAATTTGGAGAGAAAAAAAATGAGATTAAGATTCCTCAAGAATATTATGATAGATCTTGAATCACCGACATTTGCTTATATAAGTGAATTACGCAAGACTATTGTTGTGTAATCATTATTTATAACTTTTGTCAATGATAAAGAGGATATACTCATTCAATCTGTGTCGTTTATATTCGATAAACTAGCAGAACATAAGTAATAATAATGTCATATGGCTTACAAACGTTCAAAGAGTATGCAATTTCTCTATCATCCCAAATTCCATTAGGAGACAATCCAAAGGAAATCGATGAGATAGCAGCATATAAAATGTTATATTTAACAATAATGAGTATAAGTCACTTCTGAACAAACTTAATCGGTATCAAAAGGATGTCAATTTTTATCTTGCTATTATCAGATTTTTTTTTGCTGAGATAGTAAACAAATGCCTTGCCAGGACATGAATCAATGTTGGAAACATGTTTGTTTTTTTTTATATGTCTTCAAATCATGGTATCATCTTAATTGTGTTGGATATAAATGTTGCTCATAATATAAATGTATGTCTTTAAATGTATTCTGATATATTATTTCGAGTGAAGAAAATTAACTCAACTTTTAAAGAAGAAGTCTTACATTTGTCATTTTTCCTGATTTCATAAATTTCATTAACATTACCAAAGTTATAGTTTTACAAAAGAGGCCAATGAAAATGCCCAAGACGATCGTTTTTGTCAATGAAACAGAAAGAAAGAAAGTGTTGTAATACAATAATAATTCTAGATGTGTTGCAAAATCCGTCTTAAAGTACACACTGTCAAATGATTATTCAGCTTTTAAATCTGGTTAAAAATAAAAGGATTGGACTTCATGGTTACCGCATGCATTGAAAAATGACACTTCCTGTAGTACCAAAGACATGATGCAGTAGCCATAGGTATGCTTTGTTAACTGTCTATATCAAACATACTTTATTTTTAAAAACTACACTAGTGAGTTCCGAAATATGTTTTTCACTATTTGTCCTGCATGTGTTTGATTTTGTTCTCTGAATTTAATAGACATCCGGAATGAATGAAAAATTGCATGTTTAAACCTAGAAATCTGGACATAATTCTGATAACATTTTCGTTAGTTTACATCCATAAATTACTTTGGTATCAATGGTTTTATTTTGGTGTTAACGAATTAGGTCTAAATCCATTCATCATCTTTGTAAACATCGAAATGGCGTCGCTAGAATTTTATTCTCATGAAGAATTATGTATTTCTGAAATAACAGATAGATTGCAATGGGATTTCTAACACATGAATATCAAAACCTCAACTTTCGATGTATCAATTTTTGTTACATATGATAAAGGGCGAATTCTAGAGAAGTTATTTAAAAAACGAATTTATTAATAATGCATAGTAAAAATAAATTTTGGGACCTCATTTATGTCCTCTTACTGTAGAGGTGCTGCTTTAGAATTTTTTCTACGGTAAAAATGAAGAAATACCAATGGATAATCGAAATTCCAAGTCCAATAGAATACGACAAATTAGAATTGCGAATTCCAAACGAACTGGGACCAGGTGTCCTGAAGAAGTCAGCGCCACCTGTTATTGAGAAGACTACTCAGTGCGTTTAGTCGTTTACCCAAGAACTCATTATAAATAAAAAATATATATATCAGTAAGCTTTATATTCATATAAAATGTGACTTAAATTACAGACAGTTGATTTTCGATACGGAATTTGATATCATTCTCTTTTCTATCTAATTTATTTTATTACAAAATACATTCCACAAAATATTTGTTTACGTATCCCTATGATCCAGTATATCTATCCCTTGGCGAAATTGCTTTTCAACTTTAGCACCACGTGTAATTTTTTCACGAAACCCGGGAGGTTTCCATGAAATATTTCCGACGGGTGTAAAATGCTAACAGGGGACATTACTCCTCCACTGGACACCTGGCCACATCCCGTTTAGGATTTGCAACTGTTCTTCATGTTGAGACCATTATTATATCCATTTTACCGTATTTTAAAGGACGTTGAGTTTAAAATATACATCGGTACTTCATTTTTATTTGTCTATTTGTACCTGTACACACCTATTTATACCACTACCTGCCGCTGTAAATCACACTGACGCCTGGACTGTGAAAATATCTAAAATAATATTAATACAATACACGAAAGGACACAAGACAAATTAAAATGTTAGAGTGCTAATCAAAGTCGGATAATTTTATCCATATCCTTGACGTATATGAAAGGTTCTGACCTGCTGGAATCCATATCAAAGAACAAAATTTACTGTCTAGTAGACCTATCACGTGATAACAACTATACTATCATATACAGGGTATGGAGTTTGAATAGAAAGTCATTTGTTTCACTTTTTTAGATTTCAGATTTCAAACTTAAGTTAGTTTGCTTGAATGATCATGGGCACAGAACATCGCATTTATAAACAATGTATACTACAATTTGTCCGTGCATTCTCGAGTCATTTCTAGATTTTTAAACTGTCTATGTGGTAGGAATGATTCGCTTTTGAAATTCAAATTAAATTATATATCAGGTCTATATGCTTCTTTTTATAATCATATAGTCATGTACTTTATCTATTTGGTTATTTCTTGATTGGTCAATAGCATTATTACATCCTATCAAAAACAATGAAACTACCCCCAACAACCTGTGAATTGACATTTTCAGTTTATAAACCAGGACCACCTCTAAACGTATCTTAATCGGTACAGCTCTTTAACTCTCCCATGCATGTTAATTTGAGGTGCAATATTTGAAACAGTGCAATAAATGTCATCTTTGAGTTAACTGAAATACTTTATGAAATAAAACAACAAGTAAAATTTTATTACATGCGGTGCAAGATCCCATTTAAACATCAATGTAAATTTTGACCGTTTAATGATACAAACATACCAAACATATTTCATAGCATGAACATGCCAAAACAAGTATCATCAAACGTACATTAACGACACTTCCTCATGACCGAGAGGTCACAGTAAAGTACAATAATGGCGATCCAATAATTAAAGAACTTTGTTTGCCATTTGGTCTGGAGCTGAAGATTGGCGACAAAACAAACAGGGATAAAAACATATTATGAAATATTGTGTATCTAGACCGCTCAAATCAATGTTCACACAGTATATCTTCTATCAATTACCCTTGCGTCCGAAAGTAATATATATAATGAAATAGACATCACATTCTCAAAAAGTAAAACTGATGAAATCGATAACACCTCTTTTAATATATATATATATATATATATATATATATATATATATATATATATATATATATATATCTGTGTGTGTTTGTGCGTGTGTGTTTGTGTGTGTGTGTGCGTGTGTTTGTGTGTGTTTTTTATGTGTGTGTGTCGGGTAGAAGGTTAACTAGAAGGACACATATTAGGGGCAAATATGAAATCATGACTAGTCATGACCTGAGTATTCGTAGATATTATAAACATAATACCAAAGTTATAATGCTCAAGACGATATCGTTTCTGTCAATTAGACTTCATCAGTTGAGGTCCAATTTGAAAAGTCCGGTATTTTCTAAAGAGAAAGTGGTATCATACAAGGCCAAATGATATCTCTAAAAATATAGCCGAAATCCGTCTAAGAGTAACCACTGTAAAAAATAGTGTTATCAGATTAGATATCATATTATGTAAAACAGATTTAAGAATTATCCTCTATGAGCAAATATGGCAGTCAAACATACATGTGATGATGATGATGATGATGGCGGCGGCGGAGTTGGCGTTGGAAGAAGTGAGCTGATGTAAAAGTTGATGAAGTATGTTCTTATACCATAAGCTAAAATCTATGTTTATCAATATACCGTACAAATCTGAAGAGAATGTTCCCATACCATATCGGTTATGTTCACTTCTAGCGATCATACCTGCCAGATCTTATATGTCTCATTTATAATGATATTCGATTTTCTGTCTTCCGGCGCTTATTTGTATACATCGTGGTGTTTCATATCACAGACATTTTTTTCTTCATATGTCACCAAATGACAGAGCTATTGATTCGTAATCTGCCTTCCCCTGATTTTATAAGTCATTTCATGTAAGCTGTGTATATATTTTATCACATCGGGAAATTGTTCCAGGTATTTATTTGGCATTTGAGCTCACGTATATTGAGCTCATTTGTCCACCAGTTTAGCTGGTTATTCTTATAGATGGCAGGTATCAAAGACAGGGTACAACGTGATTAGATTCATTTGAGTTTTACAATACTCTTTCACAGATTGTCCCGTTTTGGATCAATATCATATTTAGATTCGAATTTAATATAGATGTATATTTCCGAAAGAAAATGTGGTATCATACAAGGTCAAATGATAAATCTAAATGTATTGCCAAATCCATGTAAGAAGTACAGGTAAGATCCGATACAATATACTCGTGCGTCTGTATTCAGGAATGCCATTTTCACAAAGGACCTCATAAGTTTGGGATACTTTTTGTATTTTCTTGTGTACTTTGTTGCTTTGCCTTCGTATTATTATTTTATCCTTTCTTCTTCCAGAACTTTTTTCAAAATCTAATGGATTTTATACGAGTAGTGAACAAGTATATATGTGCCTTTGAGATCGATTTTCCAATTCGCCAGCCGGTACGACCATCCAGGCATCTGATTGGTCGAAAATGATACATTTCTAAACAAAATATTTGCGGGATAGTAAAGAAACTTTATAACAGTAATTATGTGTAGACGAATATTTAATTCTTTTTTATTTAATTCGCCAATCAATTTTGCCGCCCAGACGTCTGACTGGTTAAAAGTAGTGCAACAAGTGGATCAAATGTTGGTTTGTCGGATCCTAATGAGATTTTATAGCAGTAACTTTGACTAACGTAGATCTGACTTTCGGACACGGACTTTTTTTTCTGGTTCGCTAACAAATTCGGCAGCCTAGGCTTATGATTGGCCAAACTTTTTCCGCCACGTTACTTAAATCAGATCGATAGTATCGTCATAAAACTGTATAGAAGTAATTTTGTTTATCTGAGGGGGCTTTCCCGTTGCAACTAAACTTTGAAAAAGAAAACATGACAAGTACAAATTTATAAATTTTTGTAAAAAGTGCCTTTAAATGATAGATATAGATTATATTTTATCTGGAATCATAAAAATACCAAATAACAATAACGGAAAATTATGTTTGTTTATTGTTGTTTAACTCAAGGATCTTCTACTCATATGGAAACTTCACCAAATGTCGGTGAAGGTCTTCAAATTTTGACATATGCTTTCACTTACGGCCATTGAGCAGTGAGGATTCTTTAACGTGCCGATACCTACTGCGACATGGGGCCTCGATTTTTACCGTCTCATCTGAAGGACAGGAAACCAACCTGCCGCCGGCTGGACTCAAACTTACGACCTCATGTCCAAGAGTCGAGTGCGCTACCGACTGAGCCAGGCTCAACAGAACATTAAGTTGATGACGCATATCAAACTTTGAATAATAATAACAATACCATAGATACAGTTTTAATATGTATGCCAAAACAAATGCTCAAGACGATCCTTTATGTCAAATCAGTTGAGTTCCAATTTTTTCCGAAGAAAAATGTGGTATCATACAATGTCAAATAATAAATCTAAATGTGTTTTTCTAAAGTAAACCGTTGGAAATCCAGGAGTCACAATTCATATTTATAATTTATGTCCGCTTCCGATCGATTATAGATGGGCAATTAAAACATTTCATTCATTTAAGAAAATTACCGATGAAACTGAACTTGAAGAAGCGCTTTCAGAAAAATCACTATTTTTGCATAAATTTCAATATCAAAAGAAAATTCGTTTCATAAAAACTGAATGTAAATGTTAATTATTTTACAGCCCTCAATCGAAAAATGAAGGGAACTTTGTCATTTGATATTAATCCGTTATACTTAAACATGTAATATTTCAAGTACAAAATAGCTAGTCAGATTTTCATATTGATCTGTTTTCTTTAAATATCAGTCTATTACCTTACACTTTTTGAAATACCAAGTCTGTATTGTAATAGTTAGATTCATAATTAATTCGTTTACCTTTTTGTCCAGATATTTATCATCATTATTTTAACATTACATTTTGTTTTTCTTCATTTAAGTATTATAACAGATATAGCAGATACCAGCAAATGTTCTACCAAACCTTTATCTTTACTCCTTACCAAGACAGCCGTTAAGGAGAAACTTCAACAATACTGTACAGTTGCTTATTCCAGAAGCGGTGTAAATCAGATGTGGATACTACAAAAATTCTAAACAGCTTTTAGAAAATTTGAAGGCATACAATTTTTCTCGACTTCGCAGTATCAAAACATATGACTTCTCTACTCTTTACACAACTATACCACATAAGAAATTTAAAAAAAACTTTTTAGCATCATAGACAACTGGGGTTTTTTTTCACTAAAGGTGGTACCCGAAAATTTAGATATCTAGTGATTGGCTATCAGGATACTTACTTTGTCCAACACCACTCTAATTCTACACATAAATACACTGAAGTTGATATAAAAAAACATGCTGGGATTTCTAATAGACAATATATTTGTAATGTTCGGAGAGCTTGGTCTTTCAACAAACTGTCGGCATTTCTGTGGCAACCAATTGTGCCCCTTTATTGGCCGACCTGTTCCTTTATTCATATGAAGCAGACTTCATTCAGAAATTGCTGAATCAAAAGAAGAAAAAGTTGGCGGTGTCCCTTTAATTTGACATTTAGATATATCGACAACGTTCTGTCAATTAATAATGACAATTTACATACATATGTCAATGCGATATATCCCAGCGAACTAGAAATTAAATATACAACAGAATCAATCACACACGCTTCATACTTTCATTCATAGACATTTTACTTAATATAGACACAGACGGAAATTGGCAACTCAGCTATACGACAAACGCGATGATTTCGGATTTCCCATCGTAAATTTTCCACATTCAAGTAGTTATATCCCTCAGTCACCCGCATATAGAGTTTATATTTCACAAATGATCCGATATGCCAGGGCGTGTACAACATATACAGAGTTAAACTACTCACTGACAAATTATTGACACAGGGATATCAAAAAACCGCGTTTAGTGTCAACGTTTGCGATTACTCTGTTTCACTAAGTGAAATATTGAGTTGCCTTTTCGTTGGCGGTTGTTGAGACGTCTGTACCAATTGTGAAGAGGATTCTCTCCTCAGGTATTTTATTGGACTTGACTATGGACTAACGGCGGGTATGACCGGTCGACAGTGAATGCTTACTCCTCCATGGCACCTGATCCCACCTCTTGGTTTCCAGAGGTCCGTGTTTGTCCATTTTTAACGGATGTATATCTATGTCCTGGACATTCTATTGATTTATATTTTGGTATCTATTTTTTATATATATATATATAGCTACCAGTATTTTCGTCGGTTATTTCATCTAAGAAAAATAGGATAAACGATTTTTTAATCTTGGACACTGATCAAAACAACAGATGGTCAAAAGCCATCTTCATAACATGTACAGGCGCTACCCAATCTTCATTACCGATCATTGCCGCGCCTAGTTCACTAAAAAGTTCCTCAAAAGTGGCACTTCAGCAATTGCTGATTATGTCCCTAAGCGAGCAAGTCCGTTTGTCTTCCAACGAAATACTACTAAACAAACTAAAGAATATAAACTAAGTCAATTTAGTTTTTTCATGATACAAGCTCTACCATATTGTGTTACCGTAAAATTATATGCCAGTAGTAAATGCATAATAGTCCCGACAAAGAGTCTAGAAATTGAATTTTATCACCAGATCGTCTCCTTTTATCTAAAACTTTTATAATAATTAGTGTCAAATTACATGTATAGAAAATCAGATAAAACATTATTTTTGATGTTCAAAACAGAAATACAAATGGTACTTGTGGTTTTCACTAGATGTTGTATTGAATACAGAGCTAAATATAGATAAAATCAAAAATTGACAAATGTTACTTAGAATGATAAATTTGTCCTAGAAAATTGTTTTACCATAGAAATGAAATTATAAGAGGAAATAATTAGAAACCATATAGTATGATGTTAAAGCAATAATAAGCATCTGATAAATTTTCACCAATGAAATGGAGGAAATTGTAATTGATTGAAAGTTGTTTAAACGGAAATGGTCTCTGATAAGAATGTATATAAATTATATGTAATGTAATTAGCAAACTGTAATGTAGCATTTACGACTTTTGTGCAAATTCATTATGCCAATAATAAACAAACATTTAAGAAGATATTACAATGATATCTGGCATCACAGAAGCTCACAGTGGCAAATTATTTAAGATAAATGTACGTGTAATTTATGTTTTCCAAATATGATTATTCATACACAATTCACAGACCGGATAATTTATCAATGTTTTCTGTTATCAATAATAGAAGAATGAAAATAATATGTTAAAGAATACATAATGTTATTTGCAAATAAGATAAAAACATTTCCCGATGTTTCGCCAAAGTCTGGACACGCACAAACACACACGCGCGCGCGCGCGTGCGATTACGAACATAAGAACTCGTAGAGATAGAGGTGAACGGTATAGGGAGAGAACGTCTCGTGATGGCTTACTTCTGGGTCACCAACTGGATATAAACAAACAAAACGCGTGAATTTTATACTAGCAGACGCGGGTTAATATCAATTTTTATTTAAATGCATCATTTTGGGTTTTGTTGTCAACTGCAGCCATTTGAGTTTGAGAGAGACGTGTAGTTTTTTTTCTGGTTTTCGAAACGGTTAACTAAGCAGTGGGAGAAAATATGCAGGTAAGTAAATATAACAACAAGAGAAAGGTTTGACCTTCATAGGTTCAGTGCCGGGTCATACTCTCATGGGTTAAATGAATAGCCACTATTATCGTTTATTCATTTGATTAGTTGGTCATAAAGCGGTCTTATTTGCTTGCAAGTGCCAAAATATCGACAATGTTAAACTTTTGAACAAGTAGTTGATGTACCGTATGATGTATTCCATGTATAGAAGGGAATTTCGGTTGCTATTTATAGCGCCGTGTTGAAGATAAACAAAATGACAGTATAATGTAACAGTTGTAGACTATATAATTTATGGTTTGAATACATGCTTCCGTGTAATTGCTAACTCCACCCTCCCCATATCAGTCCCATTACATCAGCACCATTTTCAACCTTAAAAGTCATATTTTAAGACACAATGCATAGATTAAAATGGAGGAGGCGTGGTATGTCTGTGATATTGTAGCCTGTTCCTAATATTTGTGAAAAGTGAATAATCATGTTGCCTACATCTCTTCCAGGAGGAAAATTACAGAGGTCACAGGTGATGACCTGTTGTTGCCTTTTCAAAGATGTAAAGAAGGAAAATGGCCTTACTTTGTTTCATTGGAACCAAGGCGATTACTTTGACTTTGAAGACCCCAATACAATATCAATGTACTAAACCTAATGGCTTGCTATGTTCACTTAAGTAGATATTAAACAACTGTCTCCCAAACTCTATTTTTTTCATTTTTTTTTTTTAGTAATACTTCGTTTTGATCTCTATTGGAGGGCAAAATGTGAAAAATATTTACCTTGAGAAAAAACTTTGTCACCGGAGACATATTTTGAAAAGACACAATCTAAGCATAGATTCAAAAACATAAAAATGGAAAAGGGAGGCGAAAATAATTTTTAATATATATTTTTCAGGTATATGTTCCTGTGATATTGTAGCCTCACCATTTACTAATATTGATTGTGAAAAGTGAATAATCATGTTGGCTACATCTCTTCCAGCGATGGAAAAAATTACACAGGTCACAGGTGACACGTTAGTGACGGCGTACGTTCGGTATTTTTCTGACGCGACTAAAATTTGATAATAGATTTCAAAGATATGTAAATTAAAGAAAATGGCCTTACTCCTTTGTCATTTTCAGATAGGGGAACCAAGATTACACTCGCGATTATCATCTTTGACTTTGAAGACCCCAATACAATATCAAGGTACTAAACCTAGCACAATACATAACGGCTTGCTAGTGTTTTCACTTAAGTAGTATATTGAAAACAACTGTCTCCAAAAACTCAATTTTTTCCCAGTTTCCTCGTTACCATTTTTATTTGAATAGTGGAAATACTACGTCATTTTGATGTCTCTTTGTCAGTTTTGACAGAGTGCAAATTGATCTTAACATGTGGAAAAATATCGGGGATTTATCCGCACAAGTTGGTTTTTTAGGAGAAAAATTACTTTGAATATCCTCACCGCATAGGAAACATATCTAGGGACTTTCTCATTTGAAAAGTGTAAACAGGCCTTGGACAAATCTAAGTTTCTGTGCCAAAAGTGAACTCTTTAAAAAAAAATATAAATATAATATACAAGAAAAACAATAAATATAATTAACCCAAACACTCGTAAATACGACCAAGATTTATTTTCCTGATCAAAAGTACCAAGGGAAAATTTTTTTTTAATGTATACAGTTTTCAGTTATCCGTATAACCACGATAAAGGTTATCTCACTATGGGTATAGCAATTATAGAATCGGCGGAATCGAACAATTGTCACTCAATACTTATTCAAAGAACCTAAAAATTGATATTCATTTATACAAAAAATCTGTAAATCCAATTTAGTTCGGATTCCCAAGGTAAAATAAGTTAATTTCATTAAAGCATATCGTTTAGGTAGTATTATATAGCGTTATGCAAATATTTGAAAAGTAATTTATCCACAGAAATATAAAATATGGTCACTAAAACCCTTAACTATTTGTGAATGACAGGACACGAATTATTTTCAGTGACGTTTTAGATTTCCTAGATTTTGGCGTACGTTCGGTATTTTTCTGATGTCAGGTCAATTTACACTAAAATTTGATAATAGTATATGATAAGTATAATACTGAATATGAAGCAGATTTCATTATAAAAAATGTTAAATATTTAGTGCTTACGACATTTTAAATGAAAACAATTTCCTTAGAAGTGTCATTATTGTAGATAGGGGACTCATTACGATGATTACACTCGTCATTTCGGTAAATAAGTATCATCATTGCAACTTACCATTTGTGAAATGCCCGACGCGGCACCTTTAGTCAAACTTTTCATCATGACGTCACAATTATATAGCCCGTGAAATATTGGTTATGACGTCAAATAAAATATTTAATCTAATGATCTTGTATGTTAAATAAAAATAAAAAGCACAATACTATATGGGTAAGAGGACAAATTTTAACGAACTCTTTGTTGCCATCAACAATATATATATTTTTTTCGTGTTCATCGTTATTCGGATAGTGTTTAAGTCTACTTAAGATGTTGTTGGTGTTGTTATTGTCTTGTTGTTTAACGTCCAACTGAAGTATTTTTCACTCATATATGGAGACATCACCCAATGCCGATGAAGGGCTTCAAATTTGGCCCATGCTCGGTGCTTACGACCATTGAGCAGTGAGGGTTCTTTAACATTCCAAAACCCTCTGTGACACAGGACCTCGGATTTTACTGTCTCATCCGAAGGACAGGAATCTGACCTACCGCCGGCTGGACTCGAACCCACGACCTCATGAGTCCAGCGTGCTTTCGACTGAGCCAGGCCAGCTCCTGTTCACTTAAGAAACTTAAAAATTTGTTTTGACTATGTATTATTTATAATTGTTATGCAAATAAATCAGTTGAACATATAATACATAAAACAATTGTATTGACTAATGTAAGTAAGATGATCTTTTTAAAGATTCCTAGTCTTGACTGTATGTGTGTAGTCAGCAACAGGTGTATGAATATGGACTAAAAGTTATACATTTAATGCCAGTATTTTAAATAAAAGTGTGATGGAGCCAGAATCCAAATAATATAAAAAATATCAGATACCAAAGTATAAATCTATAGGATGTCCAGGATATAGGTACATATCTAGTAAAAATGGACAAACACGCACCTCTGGAAGCCAACGAAAAGGCAGCTCAACATTTCACTTAGTGAAACAGAGTAATCGCAAACAAGACTATTATAGCGACCGATAAATAGGCGGAATGTTGACATCAAACGCGGTTTTCGATATCCCTGTGTCAATAATTTGTCAGTGAGTAGTTTACATCTGTAATGTTCATATGTTGAACACGCACGCCCTGGCACTTATGATCATTTGTGAAATATAAACTCCATATGCGAGTGACTGGGATATTACTACTTAAATGTGGAAAATTAACGATGGGAAAGCCATATAGCTTAGTTGCCGATTTCCCGTTTGTGTCTATAGTAAGTAAAATATCTAAGTATGAAGTGCTTGATTCTGTTGTATCTTTAAGTTGTAGTTCCCAAGGATATATCACATTGACTTATATATGAAAATTGTCGTTATTAATTGACAAAATGTCGTCGCTATATCTAAATGTCATATCAAAAGACACCGCTCACTTTTTCTTCTTTTGATTCAGCAGTTTCTGAATGAAGTCTGCTTCAAATGAATAAAGGAACAGGTCGGCCAATAAAGGGGCTCAATTGTTTGACATAGGAATGCCGACAGTTTATTGAAAGACCACGTCCCCGAACATTACAAATATATAGTCTATTAGTAAATCCAGCATGTTTTTTATATCAACTTTAGTGTAATGTGTAGAATCAAATGTCAAATTAAAGGACACCGCTAGCTTTTTATTCTTTAATTATGAATTACATAATTATATAGAGGAAATCAAGAAAAGTCCCTACATGTTCTGAGACAAAAGTGACAGAGAGTATCCCTATGTCTAAGGAAGAAGGGTCAAGTGTTAATCCCACAGACAATTCAATGGGTGACAGTGCTTGTGAAGACCATGGATATGTCCGGTCTTGCACTTCTCTTGTACAAGATATAATGGTACATAATGTAAGGGCTGTATCACGATATATATTACGATAAACATATATAAAAAGAGTATCACCATGTATCACAATAGATCATATTGTCGGGAACATTCCGTGAAACATTGGGAAAAGTAGTATGAAACACAGAAACAGTGAATATAGGAAATATCAATTATCCATTACAGCTTGAAAAATGGCAACTTATTTTAGACAAAAGACCTAATTTGTTTATAAAGTGCTTTGGTGATAAAATAACTTTTGTTATTTTGTAATTTTGTATTTCATTTTTCTGAAAAATAAAGATTAATCTTTTTTCTCGTATCGATATATATAGGCAGAAATAATATAACAATATATTGTTGTATCAATATTATTGTATTTTCTAGTGTGATTTGTTGTCCTTTCCTAATCAAAAAAAATAAATCAAAAGCTTGGCATCTTTTCGTATTAAAAGTAGGAATCCAATCTTTGTATAAAAAGTGGCCAAGAATCACAACTTTTCAGAAAGGATTCTAACCCCACTGATACCAGCCTGATTCTGTAAGAAAATTTGTCAGTTTACTTGTGAAAGGCTGGATGTTTCTTAAAAATACAAGTACATTGTAAATGGATTCTCTACTCTACCATTAAAAACCTGACTACCACCATCTTAGTTGTTACTATATATATTGTTGAGTGTGACATAAAACACATCATACAGAATGATATAAAACACCAATTTAATATAAGAGCCGGCCTGGCTCAGTCGGTAGCGCGCTCGACTCTTGGTCGTGAGTTCGAGTCCATCCGACGGCAGATTGATTTCCTGTCCTTCGGATGGGACAGTAAAAATGGAGGTCCCGTGTTGCAGTAGGTGTCGGCACGTTAAAGAACCCTTACTGCTCAATGGACGTAAGTGCCGAGCATAGGCCAAAATTTGAAGCCTTTCACTGGCATTTGGTGACGTCTCCATATGAGTGAAAGATTCTTGAGTGGGACGTTAAACAACAATAAAAAAACAACCAAT
Organism: Atrina japonica; assembly: GCA_030159075.1. Classification (NCBI taxonomy): domain Eukaryota; kingdom Metazoa; phylum Mollusca; class Bivalvia; order Pterioida; family Pinnidae; genus Atrina; species Atrina japonica. The sequence continues at coordinate 338,946 of BROG01000457.1, read as the reverse complement.
TTAATACAATGCATGTACATGAATTACAAAATGTAAAAAGAGTCCATATAACAGAATTTAATATGATTTTAATTTAGGAACACAAAGTGCAAATTGGAGATGTGAGTCTGGCACCATAAAACTTGAGAATTTACTCAAGTCTAAGAATATCCTCAACTTGGCCAGGGTGGCACCATTGTATCTCAAATGCTCCATTTATCATATAATCTCTGCGTTATGCAGCTTCATAACAGATTAATTTGATATTTTATATGTAACACGTATAATAAAGACTAGCAACGATTTGATTGGCTAACGTACAGGAAACTGAGCTACTTTTATTTACTGCGTATGCAGACTTCATTCATCTAAAGGTTGTTGATGACAAGTTTGTGATGACGGTCACTTAGATCTGAATGGGGACAACAGAATAAAACATATGGTGCGAAGATTCATTATGTTGTATTCAGCAATTTTGTTAAATTTAATAAATGATAATGTTTTGCTCTGATGTTAATAATAATTCAAAATACAGACCTAAGTATATGTATTAAAACATAAGCAATATTTACAATATGTTTTTAGCGGTATTTGAATATTAGCGCCATTCGCACTCAAGTCATTGCGCTACTTCAAATGCAGCGCTACAATTTCTCCATCCAGTTATTCTGCATACATTATCTAATCGTATATATACTACAGAATAATATCTATTTTGTGCAAAGTGCAGTGTGTGCATTATGATTACATCATGGTATGTCGTAATTGCGTGAATTCAAGATTGCATTTTAAGTCCACACCACCTCAGAGCGCTAAAATATGAGTCTGCTAATTTAAATACACACATAGTATATTAGAACATATAATAAAAAGAAACTGTCATGTCAAAAGGCTGGCAAAATGGAATATTCAAACTATGTACATGTGATATGAGTGTTAGTTCTTGACAGATTCAGTATTGACTGAATTTTAAAAGTATCATCTGAATTTTTTTTCACAAGGGTTACACTGTCTATACTTGAATACAAAAAGTATTGCCATATTTAAAGATATCGCTCAGAATAAAGCTTTAAATTAAGATGAGGCAAAAACCCCAAAAGTCAAGGTTATAGGTCAAAATCTAAGATAACATTGGATACCATAGCTGAATAGTATAAAGAATCTCAGATACCAAAGTATAAATACTTAGTATGTCCAGGATAAAGATACAAATCTGGTAAAATGGACAAACACGGACCTCTAGAAATCAAGAGGTGGGGCCAGGTGCCTTAAGTTGTTCAAACGATATAGCCCAGTTTAATTTTTTTCCTATGAATGGCGACAGGGGTATAGCATTTGATTAGATCTCCAAAGAAGCTAAAAATGTAAATTAAATCTTACATATATCATTTTATGAAATATAATCGGCCTCTGTTACCGGGTGGTTACAGCATCACGCTTTGAATCATGAAGTCTATCATTTGTCAACACAAGTTTGAGTCATGCTGGAATCTAAGGTGGTGGCTTTTGTGAGAAAGTTTGCCAGTGGCCTCTTCACGGGTATCCGGGTTCTCTCCTCCACCATAAAAAACTGGCCGCCACCATAAAACTGAAAAGTTGTTGATTATGGTGTAAAACACTATTAAATATCTTGATAGACTTAATATTTCTTACAAGGTTTATATATATCATATTTAGATGCTGATGTACAAATCTCTTAAGGCAGAGAAGTTCAGCATAATTGACGCAACGCTAAATATATATCACCTACATTATGAAGACGGATGGAGACCAAGTGTAGTATCAAGATCAGACCAGCTTCTCGTGCGCCTTATGAAGCTCAAGTTGAACAGTCCCCTTCTTGACCTTGTGGAGCGCTTTTGTACCAGTAAAGCAACAGCTCACAACATTGTGATTACTCACATTTTGGCACTTCAAGAGGTTTTTTTTCATGGGAAATAATATTCCATCCTGGAAGCACATCAGATGTTGCTATTGTGGAGCATAGCAATCTGCTTGCAAAGCTATCACCAGGAGACATGATCTTAGCCGATAAAGGCTTTACAATTTATTCCTTACTTCCACCAGGTGTCTATTTAAACATACCACATTTTTTTAAGAACGAAGGACAGTATATGCCAGCTGAAGTACAGGTGTGTGACAGTGTCAGAAAATTGCCAGGTAAAGTATACATGTAGAAGGGGTGAATGAGCGAATTAAGAACTTTGAAATTCTTTCATATATTCCACAGCAGTTTCGGAACATAAATACAATTTTTTTTCAAGTGTGTTCAGTGTTAATTAATTTTCAAGAGCCAATGATTGCTGAAATTGCAGAAAATATTTTATCCAAGCAAATTGCAGAAAATGTTTTATCCAAGCAGTAATTAAACATCATGAAATTGATAAATTTTGCAAATGTCTGCTAATCAAAGAGGTATTGTATATATAAAGTACTTAAATTCGTTTTATCATTTAAGAATATAGGCTAATACCAGTATTTATTAACCAACCAAGTAAATTATTGTTCAAATGCCCATGTTTAACTAAAATCAAAACAGTTCCTATTTCAGCCAACAGGGAATTTTTACACAATTATGACACAAACATCTAAGATGATTATTTTCAGGAGACATCACTTCAATGGAATAATCATTGGGTACAGAAAAATCAATTCACAAATTCCTGCAACATAATTTTGTTTGACCTGTTAATATAATAATATAAACAAATATCTCATCTGTATAGTGAATTGATAAATATGTTAAGAAATGGGTGTTTTCATAATGGTCCAGTTATGTGTCATTGATTAGTTACAACGTTGCCTCAGGCCATTACAATGATCCTAGACCACAGACCTTGGACTTATAACATCGCCATTATGGAAATACCCTTTCATCAAAACTATAGTTTAAAGGATATAGCAGTCTTGTATCGGACAAATACTTACAGCAATACGTGATATGGTTGTCGATGCAAAATTTTACACGCTGCAGATTTAATGCAATATATTATCTCATATATATATATATATATATATATATATATATATATATATATATATATATATATATATATATATATATCCCAAATAATCACCTATATATATATCCCAAAAATCACCTAGTATATATATAATATATTATATTATATATTTATATATATAATATATAGATTTATTTATATTTATATATTTATTATATATATATATTTTAAATATATATTATATAATATATCATATATATAATATATATATATTTATTTATATATATTGATATATAATATTAGATTATATATATTATTATATTTATATATATATATATTTAGTTAAAAGAACAAATGCATGCTTGTAATAATTAGAATAGACTTGTTAAACGTAATTTGTTGTATCCTTTCCTTTGAATCTTCCATCACTCAACGTTCGCATATTGTTAAGAAGATTACCAATATTGTCAAAGAAGAACATGGCTAGACTAGTGCATATATCATTCAATGCAAGATAATTCGATAGCATTCCCAGTATTGGAAGAATACTAAAGCATCCTAAATAAATTTAGTTATGATTTGATAATTATTCTTATTTGTCGAGTCGATATATAGGCATATATTATACACAACTCTAATCAAAAGCAAATGAGTGTAAATAAAACTAGCAAGGAAGTAATCATTTTGTACATGGAAAACTAAGTTTAACTTTAAATTACATTAGATAAAGGTAATTTTATGTTCAATGATATTCTAAATTGTATTAAAGTGGTTTAGTGATTATCAGACAATTTTTTTTTTAAATTTGCTGTCACTGACCATTCATTTTGCTTTAAACAAAACCATTTATTTCTGTATTATGGGAATAAATCTGCTGAAATAAAAGTCAATAAGTTTTTGTATGTTTGGAGCCCATGCTGTATCCTGAAGAACTCCGATAATCGCCATATCTTTTGTTGCCCACACAACGAAGTCACAGGCTGACTTCTTCAGCACATAAAGTTGGCCCTGGACTTGATCACAATATGTATGGTCCTCCTTATGTTTGTAAAATGTTCTGCCCTTATGCATCTGTAAATCTGGCATTTACAGAAATGACCAGTCAGTACAAGATTTAAGTATTACGTAAGTCATATGATGATTAACTGGATATTTACTAAAGTTTATGTGCAAAAATAAAGACTTTTTTTCAAGGTCTCTGACAGTCACTTTGTTCTATTTACACAAGATATAGACCAAACTAAAGTTTAAAACGATCACAGTTTGAGTAATTGCATTTTTACCTAAACAAAATCCTTTGACAGATGTTATGGCTTCTGGAATTGCCATATTTCTAGCGCTGAAAAGGCATTTCACTTCCAATATATCAGGCTTCAACCTCATTTAATCTAAAACATCGCCAAGCTCAGCAATTAAGTGGTCCCACGACGGGTGTGACCTGTCCACGGGGGATGCCTACTTCTCAATGGCACCTGATCCCATCTTTTGATTTCAAAAGGTCCGTGTCAGTTAATTCCATATTGGACGACAGCGAGGAGTGTAAATTTTATAACTGTAGGACTGGTTTTTTTGTAAGGATTTCTAACATTTTAAATGATGTAACATATATGTAAAAAACAATGTATAAAAGTATTTTATAGAACCTACACATTTTATTTCTTTTCGATGAAACGCACAATACTATTACTGGCATCATTAAACCATGACACATTAGGTCATCATCTGAGGCTCATATACCTCAGGTGTATGCAGTATTTGGAATAAATATATATAATATGTATATAGACGTGCGTAAAGCAATTATATCCATATATCACAGTATGTTGTCTTTCCTTGTGAAAATTATATCGAAATCAAGTTACCAACTTATTCCTCCTTATTGCAGCTAGCATTATTTCAAAGTTTGAAGCTGTCAAACGATTTTTTCTCACTAAAGATCAAAGATGGTTGTTCCGTTGGCCAGCTGTTAATTTTTGCAACCTAATAGTAAAAGTACATGTATATAGATGGCTTTTCATATATAAGTGTTTCTTTTGTATGGTCCTGATGAATCAATAATGTACCTTTAAGGCAATTTTTACTAATAAGTACATGTACATGTATTCATTTTACAACCAATGTCGCCTAAGCATGGGTTACTTCCTAAACATAAATTTTTCAAACATTAATCATGTAATCAACTTTCCTTAAAAGAAGTAGTGGAAACATTTAAAATACATGTATACTTAAGTAAGTAATAGATGTGGTGGTGGTGGTGGTGGCAATGTACATCTTATTCCACCAATCTTAAATATACATATACAAGGTTCACCCTGCCATTTACACATTCACCCCTAAAGGCATATTTGGACTTGCCTAAGTGATAGATCTATAGAAGAGTTCATTGTTTCTCAGGTGTTGATGAATTAACCAATGTAGTTATTGACCAATTCTTTTGGAGATTTGCTAAGTACTGAAATTGACCAATATTCTGGTTTATCTTTTTAATCATGTTCAGTGATTGTTTGGTATGTATCATATTGTAACTCTTAAAAGAAAAATACAGCATAATCACCAGGCTGCAATCACAGACAACTGCATTTGGCAATACACACAGTATGCGTAAGGGCATGTTTGATTGGTAATAAGAGAATTGTCGCAATTAAGTAAAGTTGCAAGACGTGTCTCGCTTGGATGATACATGTACCAATGTATATATAGTTTGCAGTACGTTGTGCAGATTTAGAAACTTTATTTACACTATAAACAAGATTTTTCAACCTGTTCAATTTGTTCCCGGGAAACAGCAAGCATAGTTTTCAACCACCCGACTTTATCTATTGCACTTGTGTACCCTGGTGTCAATAACAAATCTTCCACACAAGGCACATTCAGTCTTGAAGCTGGTAGCACTTTAGAGGCAATCCAATGATTGGCTTAAATCTGATTTATATATATATATATATATATATATATATATATATATATATATATATATATATATATATATATATATATATATATACATATATATATTAATTTCACATTCTTGATTTGACTCATAACAGTGTCATATTTCGTATACTTAAAAATAGCATGAAAAAGATTAATATTAATTATTATTATTATTTTTGTGAATGACCATCAATAACAAATTTAAATTTGTTGTCACCAACTTTCTTACACGTGCAACAAGGTACATGTATTTTATACATGTTCTTTCATATTTAAACAATGGGTTATATGCATGTACTGTACTGTAAATAAACTGTCATTGTACATTGTCTTTTGTACTGAGCTGTATTGCTCGCTGTTACCTGAATATGTGAAAGTAATGTTTTTATGGTGGAATGAGAGTTGAAGAGTGGTCAGTATGAATATCCTATAGAATAGTTTGTTTGTTTATTGCTGGTTAACGTCCCACACAAGAATATTTCACTGATATGGAGACGTCATCAAATGCCGGTAAAGGGCTTCAAATTTTGGCTTATCAGAGACCAAAAAAATACAAAATTATTACGTACATGAGTATTCATTTACATTTTAACTGAAAGAAAAAATGTGCTATTATAAAGAACAACCTATACTTTCAACAATAACAAAAATTTATAGAGGAACATTGAAAAAAAAATACAAAGCCAGAATGGTACTTCATCTTGGGAATTCACTAATTTGAATTTATTAATCAAAATACTGCACTGATGCCATTGGGGATCATTTTATTTTTCGTTTGTTAAATGTAATAATTTAATGAAATATTACAGATTGTTTTAAAATTACTTATGACAACAGCATTGAATTTTGATGAATGTCCCAGAAAAAATTCTCTGAACATAACTACACAAGTATAAACTGAAAACAGTCATCTATACAATAAATAAATTGAAATATAATAATAGCTATAGATAATAAACATTTTTTTTTTTAAATTGATGAAATAAAAATTAAACTTATGAACAATTCAACCAATGTATCGTTAACCAGAAATTGCCCGAGGTCTTTTAATTTGCAACATCCTCCTCCTCCTCCTCCATGGGTCTTGATATAGCCCTAACATAAGAAATTCCCTTTACAAGTGTACATAATGTCGTTAACATAAATATTATTAGTTATTTACGTTGTCGTACGGTTCCTTATCACATGTCGAAGTTCCCGTATTTCTCCATCCAGAGGTGAGAAAAATCCGTCATGTGATATGACATATCACCAGTGTGACAATGTGGATAACAAATCTGTGACCTTTCTGAACATTCAACAAAAGCTATAGAAGCATGCCTGAAGTTTTGTAACTTAATTAACCCTTTTACAGCCAGAGACAGAGAACAGTTTCTGTTCTTTGTACCGCTACATGTTTACAACCATACACATGCGCGTTGCATGTCATCACAAATTTAATGAACGCACATTAGATGGTAGATACTGAAAATATATATACTGCTTGATCAGTGGCATACAGTTAGATATGTTTCGTGAATCGACCAATGAAATCAATGAGATTCCATTCAGAAGGGTAGACAAATATATTATTCTGTCTTTGCGTAAGTTAGAGTTATCTCCCAAGTCAGAAGGTATCGATTGTGACGTCATGTCTTTACGTGAGAAAACAACGTCATTTTTACACAAACATATGACGCCACAATTGATAACTTTTCTTATCTTATGCACAAACAAATGACATCACAATCAATACCTGCTACAAGGGGTGGTAACTCTGGATAATGAAAATACGTAATACCAGTACACAATTTAATATTAATTTTTAATCTTAATTATCAAATTAAAAATTAATTACTTAATTAGCAAATTTGGGTAGGGGTGGAATCGTTTTTATATAAAAAAAAATTGATAGAAAGGGAAATGATATCAATTTTGTACAGCGTACAAGAATCGGTTTATTAAAGAACATACAAAACAAATTAATACAGTCTTCAAAATGTCAAGACCTGTATCCTTTAAATTTTAATGAAATATGTAAATATATTGGCAGAAACTGGATATTGAACAATCAAATAAAATTGTTTTAAAACCTCTATCATAATTAGATATAGGTATGATTATACATGTACTATGAGATAACAAATGAAGTATTAATAATTAAATATTTGTCTCGGCTAGTCTGCAGACAGTTAGTTTACCGGTCATTGTCGCCATCTTGGATTTTATCAACCACCACGCGGTGGTTAGGGTTTCAGGTTAGCTTTCAGGCTAAGAGTAGGATTAGGGTTTAGGTTTTGGGTTTTCATGTTAGAGTTTTAGGCTAAGGTTAAGGCTTAGGTTAGAGGTATATTCCCATGCTTTTTCTAGCGACCGGTAAACTGCAGTTGCCTTTGTCTCTATATGAGCAATTATACTCTACCCATACAAGAGGAGTAAAGCTTTGTTGTGACACTTGTCTTGGCTATTTACACAATCAAACATATTGTCAGCTACTGTGTAATTATCGCCAAGAGTGATCTGAAATTGCCATTAAATGTTGATACCATGATTGTTGACTACTTAGATTGTTACTATCTAGATTATTAAAGGCCATAGGTTTGATGCAATGGTAAAGAATTTTAAGACATGTAGGCACAGGCATTTGTTTCTATCAAATCAAGGCCATCCGTTAAACAAATTGTTGGTTTGCTGTAGTGCGATCTACTTACTCAAAACCCTGCGACTCAAATTTTGTTATTGCCATTTCGATAATTGTTTTTTTTTTTCAGTCTTCCAATATTCTCCCATTCCTTATATTGTATATGCATATATGGTTTATAGCTTTCCAAAAAGAAAATCCTACCTACCTACTCAAAAAACATTGAGTAGTACTACAGCAAACCAACATTTTTTAAGAATGGCCCAATGCAAATGACAATGGTTCTAGAACGCATAAGTAGTAAAGGAAGATACATATACAACACATAACATTAAATTGGTTCACGAAGGATACAATCTGTATTTAAAAATCATATACCAAGCACAAATACATACATACATACATACATACATACATACATACATACATACATACATACATACATACATACATACATACATACATATATACATACATGCATACATACATATATACATACATACATACATACATGTATACATACATACATACAAACACACAAATACACACACACACACAAATATATATATATATATATATATATATATATATATATATATATATATATACGTATGTGTGTGTGGATAGATAGATAGAGAGAGAGAGATATAAAGAGTTTGTGCTATTTGTTTTGACATTATTCTTTAAATGAAAACTAGTGTGGGTGGAAACCATAGTACCCGAAAGAAAACCCCAATACTTATTACGTCAGAGATCGAAATAGAAATCAATTGCTTTCAGCATTTATGCTTTCCTTAACAAGAGATATTCTGCAATATATTTCGTAATAAAATCCAATGTTGTCGACTTCAAATAATCTAGGTTTCGTAAACAGTCCATCATCAAATGTCTTCATTACAAAATCTATTACATGGCCAAAGTGGGTCGTAATATTTTGATACAAAATCATAAAGGCCATCAAACTATACAGTTTTACAATGATGTTTGTTTTGCTCTAGTACTTTTATTTGAACTCTGATATTTTGTGATCATTGATCTCTTGAAAGTTACTCATGTGTTGAATTGACATCAAATGAAATTTCAAAAACTGTTTTGTTTTCCATCTCGCATTGTTTGTTTTACAAGAAAAAAATATGAGTTAATGACAACTTTGACAGTTCCCGTATATTAACAGATGTTTTATGTATTTTGGAGACCGTATAATATTTTTTTTCATTGATTTTCGATGATTTAGGAGATTGATCTATCAAATACCAGGTCACTATGGTAACATTGTTTTCTTGAGTAAGAAAATAAGTAACTAATATTAATGAGGGATTCAGATATAATTCTAATACGGAATTGAACCTGAGGAGAAATGGACAGTTCTTTTGATTCGTTTAGTATTATGAGAAATTTGATAGACATGCAATATAAAAACTTTCCAATACATATTTGCATACAAAAATAATCCATGTTTTAAAAACGAAATTATTTTCTGTTCCCATAGGCGCCTGTGATCTTGACCTTGAAAGTTCGTCACAACATTCCTCAAATAATTTCTAATAACCGTTCAATTTATATTGTTTTGAGTTAGCTAGTTATTTATACAACAGATAATATACACAGTTTTAAGCAATAATAAGACACAGATACCAAGGTAAAAATCATTATGATGCCCAGGATATAGGTACAAATCTGGTAAAGAATTGACAAACACGGACCTCTCGAAAGAGGTGGGATCAGGTGATCCTAGGGGCAAATGTATAAAAGAATTTCGTATAAAAGCATTTAATTTTAATGACATTTACCGACACGTGTACTGCTACATGTCTACTAAATATGAAAGCATTCTGATCATTGAACATGAGAAGATTTTTACAGATGTACCAAAGTCCGGTCCTTTTGAACCCACTGTGTAAATGTATACGAATGAACTTTTACTTAAGTACCTGTTACCCATGGCCTTGATTTTTTTTTCATAATCTTAAGAATATTCATAACAACTTTCGCAAATGTGCATGTATTCGAAAAGTGAATAGTAATGAGTAAAAATGACATTTGATACTTTTCGTAACGTCCAATGGCCCACTTATCAACCGACTTCAATATGAGCTGTTCTGAACAAATACGTATACTAAATATAGAATAAATATTATCATTGGTTCATCGGACGAGATTTAACAGCGCACTATATTTTGTCTCGCGTGGGTCCCTTCTTAATCTTAAGACAATTCTATCTCGTTCGTATAGATTGAAGAGTTGACACGACAGCATTGGATAACCATGAGTATTTTTCTCTGGTGAACCAAACGTAAAGATACCAAAGAGTTATCTGTTTTGTAGACAATTTAAAAATTGGTCAAACATGGAATCTAGAAAATCCATAAGCTCTTATGGGTGTTAGGTGAAGCAAGTCACAGAAGTTTAGGTCATTACACAATTACTTCCCATGAGGATCTGAGGACACCGATTTGCTGTCAACGTTCCGCAAATTTTAAAGTCGGTATAATAGTCTTGTTTGCGATTACTCTGTTTCGCTAAGTGAAATGTTGAGTTGCCTTTTCGTCGGCGGTTGTTGAGACGTTTGTACCAATTGTGACGAGGATTCGCTCCTCACGTATTTGATTTCACTCTGGACTCATGGCGAGTGTGACCTGTCGACAGGGGATGCTTCCTTCTCCATGGCACCTGATCCCACCCCTTGCTTTGTGTTTGTCCATTTTGCCAGATTTGTATCTATATCCTGGACATAGAAGTTTTACTCATTAATGTGATTTTGGCGCAGTTAAACCCCATTTACTTCGCTTAAAGGAAGTCGAAACACACAGACAGAGCTTATTTCTTACCAGTTCTTCACAATGCTTTTCATTTTTCAGTGGTTTTCAGTTGAACTTAGTTATATACTAAACATCACTACACTACAACTATAAAATGCAAATCAAATCATATTTTAGCGAATGATTATGGCCCATAACATAATCTTAGATTTAACATTCTCACAGTTAGTTTAGCTTTGTATCCAGACAAAAGGACAGAGATATTAATCATTGGATAATATTGTTATTGGTACTGGGCGTAAAACTTTAAGGTATTAATGACTAGAGTATGAAGAGTATGTTCCCTAAGTAAGCATAAATATGTAACTATGATATGCAACTTTACTTGTCCATCTCGACAAAAATGTTTTTGCAGGTATCCAACTTCCTTCCTATTTCTCTGAAAGGAACCTAAATAGCTTGTGGATACATTTTCAACAAAAATAAGGTCAAGAAGTAGCAATTAATATATTGAAATTCCAAGTCCATTAGAAAAAGACAAAGTATATATAACAACGGTCTTAATACGACCAACAATTGCGAATCCCAAACAGGATGGGACCAGGTGTCCGTAAGGAGTCAGCGTTCCCTGTTAGCATACCATTAAGAAATGTTCCTTGTAAACCTTTCGAGTTCGGTGAACAGGTCAAGTTCGGTGAAAAGGTAAACGTCGGTGCAAAGGTCATCAGTAAGTTTCAGATTCGATTGGCTAAAGGGAATCACTGTGTATGGTGGTGCTCCATAATGCTTTCTAACATTCTGGAGAGGGAGCTTTTATAGTGTTTAACACAATCCCTGTACCGACCTTAAAACTTCCTTCGTGACGATTTCAAGCGTTTAACAACGTATCTCTGTGTGTGAGTAATTTATTTGCGAATCGTTTAGCTGTCAGATTAAAACAGAGAGATAGGGAGTCAAATAAAAACTAGAAAAGAGAGAGAGAGAGAGAGAGAGAGCAAAGGAACATATGACATAGAATAAATGAAGTCGCACAAAAGGTTACAATCTTAAGAAACAAAAGACCAAAATAATAGCTCAACATTAATATTTTTTTCAGTTACATTTCATAGAATCTTAAATATAGGAAAAGGTCCGAAAGAAAAAGAGGCGTTAGAAAAGGAAACTGGAAATCATCAGCACCTGAAAAATGGACTCTTCTGTAGATCATGACTTCGACTAGTCCAAATGTGTCTTTGATAACGCGACCATGAGTAGCCATACGATGACTATCTTAATTTTAGAGAAATTTAGAATTTGTTATACAGTACTGCCTAAATAAGAAATCATTTTACTATAACATAGCCTATAAATCAGAGTTATAAGTAGCAAAGATACTTAGATATCAAATATAAATATATAATTCAGAAGAACCTATTGATTCAACATCTCGGCTAGTTTATAGCATAATAAACCTTATTTTTATTCATTTATTTATTTATTTATTATTTAAGTCATAAAGAAAAAACACTTTCTACCAAACATATAAGAATATTTTGATGTCATTGCAACATCAATTTCTCTAATAAAAATTCTAATTGGCAATAACGCAGAGGGCGTCCACACTGAAAATGATATTGACTTAAGACACGAATTACAAATGGGTTTAAGCAGTTATGCTATAAATCTAGCGATATATAGCAATTGTTCATAGCTTTTCCATTTTTGCACAGGATATATATATATATATTGAAAAACTTCATTCAGAGTGGACAATTCATTGATACAATATCAGTCCAACAGTCCTGATATCGATGAGACTTAATTAATATTTGTGTTTTTATTCTCAGTTGAAGCAATTCTATCGCTTTTAACTGACACCTTGATATAGTATTTGAAAATACAGAAAATTTGTCGGCAAATTTCGATGCCAATTCTGCAACACTCGCAGTCTATAAATACCATAACAAGTGACTGAAGCCCCCAGGTACACAGTAATATTCAGATTTTTCCAACCCCAAGTCCTCGGCAAAATGATTGTATATTTGTTTGCTCTGTCCTCTTTGTCCGTCCTTTTCCTCTTTGATCCCCTTTCCTTTTTTGTTGACCCTCCTTTTCCCCTTTGACCCCTTACCTCTTTGACCCCGCGGTCCCTTCTCCCAATTGCTTTAGAATGACCTTTGAAATAATTGAATTGTATAATATCATTAAAATGCAGCTTTGTGGTGAAAAGAAGGACCCCACTATTTACTTTTTAACCCTAATCATACTGATAGGAAATAAAGAAATTTCTCTATGTCCAAATGAGGACTCACTGGAATTCTTTTTTTATTTTATATGATACTAAATGAATTTAATAAAAATGACGAATAGCATTGTTATAGCATTTTCCTTAATCCTGATATTGATTTGCATAATCATAACGTGCATGTTAATAATCCTAGGTCAAGAATCAAAGTACTAGAGATGATTGAATCTTTTAATCTTATTGATATATTCAGAAAATATAATCCAGATTTAAGTAAATATATATGACGGAAAATATTATCCTCTATAAAACAAGCACGAATTACTCGATTCGCTCCTCTATTTGGGCCTCCGTGGCCTAGTGGTTAGGGCATCGCATTTTGAACCATGAAGTCTCTTACTTCTGGTCAGCACAGGTCCAAAACCTAAGCTGATTTTTGTGAAAAAGTGTGCCGGTTTACTGAAGAAGGCCGGTGATCTCTCCCCGGGTACATTGTAACCGGATTCCCTCCTCCACCATTAAAAACTGGTCGCCACTATATAACTGGAAAAAAAGCTTAGTCTGGCGTTAAACTCTTCAAAATGCAAAGGAATTCAAGATATTCCATTGTTTCTAAAAAAAAAAAAAAGGTCGGTTCTCCCCGGTTACGGATCTTTCCATTCACTAATTTTTTTTTGCTGTCTGAATTAAAGCATTATGAAGGTCTATTGAAATTTAGTAATTCATTCTTACGCTATAGAGCGTGTTCAGATTTTTAAAAAATATGTACTTAAGGATGTGAAGAAAAACAGCATGCAGTATCAATATACAGTAGAGATAGCCTACATCACAATCCAAATTCTTAAATACGGTTTTGTAAGCAGTGATATATTTTTCTTAACTTTTGGAAATGTATGCAAAAACTTTATCATATTCAAATTCTAAACTTCTTCTCAAAAGCTAAAATACTCATATTTTACAGTGGATACTCGTAGACAGATTTTGCAAAACATTTAGTATTAATATTTGACCTTGTATGATACCACTTTTTTCTTAAACATTTCTTTAAATTCGAGCTCAACTGTTCAACTGGTGAAGTCTTATTGATAGTGACGATCTTTTTCAGCATTTCGTTGGCCTTTTTGTAAAGCTATAACTTTGGTATTGTTAATCAGATCTACAATAAGTAGCAATATGGCGTATGATACAATAAACTACTGTAAACGTGAAAATTTACGCTTGGGGTAATTTACACTAAATACGAATATATTTTCGTGTAAATTACCCTCCGCGTATCAATCCAACAATTGTACAAAGAATCATTCTTTGATAAAGGACAGGTCACAGTAAAATGTGACATCGCGTAAAATACCTCCACGCGTATTGTTTTCATAGGAAAATCGCATAATTAACAACACACGGAAATTATCCACGTTTACGATATTGCGGCAAATATCAAATACACTGAACATATACTTAAAGAACGTGACTTTAAAGAGACTGGAAAAGAAAGTCTTAAATGTGTCATAACTAGATCTAGAGAAAATGGGAAAGGAATGAGAGAAATCAACTTGATGTTTTTGTCATTTCGTCTTGAATTTTTTTTAAATAAAAATATATTTTAACTTATTTCTGATGATGACACTGACATTATTATCCAAAATATCATTTTTAATAAGTCGTAACATTAAAAAAAATTAAAGTGCTTATGATGATATTGGCACAGACTAATTTCGTAAGGAAAGTTCGCGGACTTGACAGACTGACTGGGTGACTGACATTGTTAGGTATTAGGTTTGTTACTGACCGTCCACGGTAATATGTCGGATTGACCAAATTCATGGAAGGTGTAGCGAAAGTGATAAACCTAACAACTGTTTTGGTGACTTTGTATTAGCCTTGTTATTTCTGTATTTGTGATCTATATATGATTTATTTACGCAGATATTATTTTTTGTGATCCAAAGTCCAAAGTAAATGTTCAATCTTGTAGTGATATTTGTGCGGTCTATCTATCTACATATCTATCTGTCTATCTGTCTATCTATCTATCTATCTATCTATACACACACGCACGCACACACACACACACACACATATATATATATATATATATATATATATATATATATATATATATATATATATATCTGTGTATGTGTGTGTGTGTGTGTGTGTGTGTGTGTGTGTGTGTGTGCTAGTCTTTTGTTGGCAGTTTAAAAGTAGTCAGGTTAATTTATTACAAGTTTACATGATATCGATAATGAAATTTAAGATGACATTAATTTCTAATTTCTGAAATGTTTTTTTTTTTCTAATTTAGCATGATGAATAGAGGTATTGGATCTGGTATGTCGTATAAGTAGGACTTGTGTAGGAAGTGTTAGACTGAAAAAAGAAAAAAAGTGATATATACAAATAACAATTCGACGTAAACATCTTATATGAAAATATGATTTTTTGATTTTACGTAGGATGAAATCTGATTTAATTTTGAAATTTCAATGTACCATAAAATACATGCCACTTTGATACTGAAAACGTCCTTGGTCAGTTATCATTTTTAGTAATTGAATACAATTTGCGTTTAAAAACAAAGATCTATCTATCAATGTAGGTATGTGTTAAACGTCATATGACATCGTTTTAACAGCCAGTCTATACGACAAACGCGATGATTTTTGGTATCCTAATCGTATGTTTATATATCACAAACGATCCGATATGCCAGGTCGTGTTCATCTATGAAAATTTCATAAACAGGGGTACACTTCTTTGCCGACAAGTTATTGTCACAGAGATATCGAAAATCGCGTTTAATGTCAACGTTCCTCAAATTTTACTGTTGTATAATGACGTTGTTTACGATTAATCTGTTTCATTAAATGACAAGTTTAGTCGCCTGTCGCCAATAGCGGTTCTTGTATTGTGACTAGGATTTATTCCTCATATATTTCATTTGAATTTGACTGTGGACTCGCGGCGGGTGTGACAGGTCAACAGGGGATGCTCACACCTCCATAACACCTGATCCTACGTCTAGATGTTCAGAGGTCCGTGTTTTACAATATTCACCAGATCTGTATATCGTATTTTTATACTTTGGTATCTTTGATTTTTATAATAATTTTAAAGAATTTTCCAAGACAGATTGCTTAGTCATAAAACATGTATCATTGTTTTGTTTTGTTGCTTTGTTTTGTTATTGCTGCTGCTGTTGTTGTTGTTGTTGTTGTTTTACCATTTTGTTGTTTATATGAGTAACATTCAAAACATATACTTTCTCTACCCATTTACTTATCTGAACATTGTTACACAACCATGTATACATTTCTTTTAGATTTTAGTATTCACAATAGCAGTATAAATAGAATTTTTTTAAATATATTATAACTTGAAAGGAAAATACATCTGGTAGCTTATTACACGTAAGAATTTTGAGTTATCAATATGCATATCTTGTGGTTTACTTTTTCTCAACCAATTACAGATATAGATAAGTTTATTTTCCACAGTGAAATAAATGTTGTGCCAGATTGCTTCAAATATAAAGTACCAATAAACTTTCTTAATGGTATCATATACAGGGTGCTTCAAAATGCAAACTGTATTTAAATTTTACCTCCCATAACTCACTGGGTACAGTATACAGGATGCTTCAAATGAATTTACAATTGTACCTCCTATAACTCAATGTATATCAAATACAGGGAGCTTTGAAATGTATTTTAAAATTTTTACCTCCAATAACTCATTGGGTATTATATACAGAAGTGCTTCAAATGAATTTACATTTGTATCCCCCATAACTCATTGTTGTATCAAATACAGGGTGTTTTGAATTGTTTTATTTTTACCTTTAGTAACTCAGTGGGTAACATACACAGGGTGCTTTGAAATGTATTTACATATTACCTCCTTTATCTCATTGAGTATCAAATACAGGTTGCCTTAAGGTGTACTAACATTTTGACCTTTAAGACTCGTTGAACATTTAAAACGATTCATTAAGCCATTAATGCTGTCGATAACTTGAAATGTGCCTTTTTCACTCTTGGAAAGGGCATGGACCATGGTCCTCCACCTGTCTCTATTCTGAGTGTATCGAACAAAGGATTGGACATTTCGACATCTAATCTTTTGCATACTTGCTCCCCATGCATTTCTGAGGCTTCCTCTGCCTCGCTTTCGATCAATGTGCATTCCATTGACTATCCTGTCAGATCATTGATCTTGTCTATACGAATTGCATTTACTATCAATATACATCGTCAACAACACTATATTCATTGCTATTTTGAACAATTATTTTCGGGACACCCTGCATTAACTAGTATCTGTATTCTGATCTTTACGTGAACAAATTAATATACAACAACATGGCATGTCCTGTGTATATCCATTAACACGATATTGACCCCCTTTTATCCACATATTAAAAGCTATTAATGAACTTTAGGCTACGTTAGTATCGAACTCCGCAAATACTTCACCCTTTCAACCCTATAGATCATAATAAACTGGTATTCAACAATAGAAAATATCATACCACTCACATATTCAGGGGTGAAAGGGTAAATTCAGACTGTTCTGTGGTGCTAATACAGTAGCTTTGCAGGAAATAAATACAAAACTTATCACACTTATACTTGATTTATAATTAAATCCATTCAAAGTGTCATTATTGATGTCGCAACTCTATGTTGTAAGCATTGTGTTAGGTTTCACACATTATTCAACCCGTGTAGTACAATGTTACTATCGTCCTTTGCATGACATTTACCTAACACAAAAACGAGCACACCGTAGAGTAAAATTATTCCACAAAACGGATACTGGGTAGCGTTTCATAAGATGTTGTAAATGGTGGAAAGTCGTAAAATTATAAAAAATACATTACCTGGCCATACGATCCAATTAAATATGCTTAATCTTAAATTTCATCAAAATAAAGTGAAATTCTTTTAGAAAGTGTAATTGTATCAGAATGACAGCGTTTATTATTGTGTATGATGAGTAAGAGGAATAAAAATTTGGTAAGAAAATCATGTGTTTTCAAGTACAGACATATCTTTAACATTTCTTTGGTCATGTTTATAAGACGGGAATGTCTTGACCCTTTTCCCCAAAGACAATCTTTCTTTTGACTCTCTTATATTCCTCTTCACCTTTTGCCATTTAGCTATGAATATAACAGAATTTTACCCTTGATATTTTATATTTCGAATGATCGGAAGTCGTAAAGATATACCGAACTGCTTTATGGCACTGTCGTTATCGTCGTCGGTGTATGGTCGTAAAGCTAAATCGATATCACGTTTCCGACCATTCATGGAACTCTGTTCAAGACAATATATTGTATCTTTTATGACCATAAAAAATAACAGACGCCCAACCTTTTCCAACAATAAGGATATACCTTTTGAAGGCCTGAGAGTAATTTTAATTTTTTTCCACTTACATGAATTATTCGATACTTAACGATATTTTATATCAATGTCAAACTAGAAAATTGTGATGTTAAAAAAGAAGGTAATTTCTATGTTATTTATGTGCTGTTGCACAAATACACCGGGAAAAAGCCTCAGTGTCTTCCCATCATTGTATCAGCTAGAATGAAATTACATGAAATACATAAAGTTTACAATGATAATTGCAATACCTAAGTTATGACCCAAAAGTAAAATAACTAATGTCATTTTCACACTACTTAGACATATTAAGTGATTCTATTATTTGGAACATTAATTTTCACTTCAGCTAACAATTTTGCATTTATCGTAAGTTGCAATCGATACCTAATTACATAGACTATACGACCAGTTCAGGTGAGTTTCTGTATTTCTGTTTGCAGTGTAGTGTATCTATAATTTTGAAAATTTCTATATATACATTAAAACTGGTTCCTAACAGCCTTGTTTGCGATTACTTTGTTTCACTGAATGAAATGTTGAATTGTCCTCACTTGTTTCATTTAGATTTGACTGTGTACTCACGGCGGGTGTGACCATTCAACCGTGAATGCTTGTTCCTCTATGTCACCTGATCCCATCTCTGGATTTCGAAAGGTCCGTGTTTGACCAATAATCGACAAATTTGTATATGTATCCTGGACACTCTGAAGATTTATACGCTGGTATCTGAGATGTTTATTTTCACTTAATTGCAGTGTACTTGTTTCTCATTCATGTACAACACTACCTAATGCACAACAACATTTCATGACTTTTTTAATGATTGCAACACTCATGTTACGGATCAGCTGTGCTTTTAATATATGTTAATGATATCATAACCCTAGCTTGTATGTGTATGGTAGTGTCCTAGATGTAATTCACCAAAAAGAATATGTTTAAATAAAATTTAGTCTATTTCTCATTTCATCATTATCATCTGTTGTACTAGTTGTAATATTGTATAAGTTGTAATCGTCCCTGTTCTCCTTGCTGTCACTGATTTCACAGTCGTTATCAGTAATAAAGTAAATCGGTATAGATTATATATATTTCCCCATTCATTATTATCACTATTTGTGCTGGTTGTGGCATTGTTGTTGTTGTTGTTGTTATTGTTGTCGCTAAAGTAAATCGGTATAGATTATATATATATATATATATATATATATATATATATATATATATATATATATATATATATAAATATATATATATATATATATATATATATATATATAGAGAGAGAGAGAGAGAGAGAGAGAATAATGATAACAATTAAGGGGATATATATATATCCCCTTAATTGTTATCATTATTCGTGATGGTTGTGGCATTGTTGTTGTTGTTGCTGTTGTTGTTGTCGTAGTTATTGATTACATCGTCGTTATCAGTAATAAAATAATTCGGTATACATTATATATATTTCGCCCTTCATTGTTATCATTATTCGTGCTGGTTGTAGCATTGTTGTTTTTGTTGTCGTTGTTATCGTTCACAGTTGTTGTTGCTGTTTTCGCTATTGATTTCATCACCGTTATCAATTATAAAGTAAATCGGTAATGATGAGACACATGCACACGGGAGTACTAAAGATTAGATGTTTATCTCCCTTCATTGTGATCATTAATTGTAATAGTTGTGAGACTGTTATTTCTGTTGTTAATATTCTTTTTGTTGTTCTTGGTATTGTTGTAATCGTCGCAGATTGTTGTTGTTGTTGTTGTTGTTGTTGTTATTGCTGTTATTCACTGCAACACTTGTATAATTTTTTGATTGGTAATAATGAAATACTTACACCGACACATGCTATATTTACACAAAGATGATACTGAAGTGAGAGGAGAGAAGATATCTATGGCACGCCAAAATCACATTAATGGGTTAAACCTAGTTTTCCTCGAGAAAAAACCAACTTTAACTGAGAAAAACTAGATATAACTGCGCCACAATCACAGTAATGGGAATTAATGTTAATCCTAGTTTAACTGCGCCAAAATCACAAAAATGAATCAAATCTAGTTTTTCCCGAGGAAAAACTACTTTTACTGAGATAACTAGGTTTAACTGCGACACAATCACATTATTGAGTATTTGGCCCAGTTAAACATAGTTTTTTTTCAGTTAAACTTAGTTTTTCTCCAGCTAATTTGGGTTACGACAAAAAATAGGATTAACTAGAGAAAAAGTACGTTTAACTCGTCACCAACATAAATGAACAATAATTAGGTTTAACTGAGAAAAAACATATTTGACGTGCCATAGATATCGGTAAATAAGCTTCCACAAAATGTTAATCTTCTATTCCCTTTGTAATATACTCTCATAAGTTATGCTACATTTCGATAGCAGCTGATAATCTAATACTAAAGTAATATTTGGCACTGATAACACAATTTAAATTCCAAATATTTCTAAAGCTAAGATAGTCATCATTTTACAGTGGTTACTCTTAGACAGATTTCGGCTATACTTTTAGATTTATTACTTGTCCTTGTATGATACCACTTTCTCTTTAGAAGATACACATACATTTTGAATTGGAGCTCAACTGATGAAATCTAAATGACAGAAACGATCGTCTTGAGCATTATAATTCATTTAGCTTGTTTATAATATTTCGTATGCTATGCATGAAAAAATACCATATGTGTACTTTAATTAGAGTTTGTAGTATTTTAGTGTTGTCGTCTGTACACAAATTTATCAATTCGCCAATATATGGATAAATTAAACTAATTTCCTTGAAACAACGCCCACTTTACGCACCAAAACTTCGTTGCCGCCATATGTAATTCGTCAATACCTCCATATAACTACTTTTGACAGCTAACAACAATTACATTTGCAGCTTACTCACTGCTTCAATCACGTGTTCTTTCTGAATACATGCGGGCTTCGTAGTTTCGGGATTTAAGAAAAACCCGTTCAAATGGAATTAGCGCAGCATTTGTAAGGCTAATCGTGATGATGAGCATAGTCCAAATGTGCTTCAAATTTGTCATGACCTATAACTGAGCTAACAATTAGATACCTGACAACTGCTACAATGACATATAAAACTTAATCTTTCTGTTTATCGTATTACCTGGCATCAGATCTATTTCATCAATTTCTCATTATATATCTAAATCTGAGGCAGATGGAAGCAACATATGCCATTACTCTGTTAATTATGTGTGATTGCTTTGTACTGCTGTACACAGTCTCTTATTATAATATCAAAATATCTTATTTCTGATGTACCAGCCGCAATTGGTAAATCGAGGAGCTTTCCATGTCCTTCATCTGTCATGATATTACTTTCGATTCAAATCATTTAAGCCCGTAAATCATTTTGTTTCGTCCGAACTTGAATATTATCAACTTCTCGATCGTTTTCGTATTATCAACATATTGTTTTACTATCTGACCTAGGCCTGAACCTACTACACGACATATATACTCTCTGGAAGATAATACATTTATAAATCTACATTCAATTCGCATATCTGTCTACTATAAATGTCAATATGAATTCGGAAATATTTGCACATTATCACGTTATTTGCCTCCATCTTAGTCTACTCTCTTTGAGTTTGATAGGTTGAAAGGTAATATCTGCATCGTATGCTAGCCATTCTATGTTTTATGGCAGCTGGACACTAAATTATATTCGAAGTCATTTTTTTTTTTTTTTTTTTTTTTTTTGCTGTGGTTGGTCTTTTGAATTATATCCCATGCACTTCGTCTCACTTCAGAACTTAAAGCTGGCTTGGTGGACAGCTGGTATGAAATCTAATTATCTCTTCACTCTAGAATACTTTAACTGGTCGTAAACTCTACAACCCAAAGTTAACCATTCTATATATACATTTTATTACAACGAAGAGCATAATTGATTATGTTATCTCCCATCTATATAACACTATATATCAACAGAATTCCCAGTTTTATTATTTTTATACCCGATTTGCAATTTCAACAAGTGATGCAATGTATTCAGTGTTCATGTAAATTATTTAAGGTGTACACTTTAAGGATATTATAGAAGACACTTTAAATTTTTCAAAGTAAAGAAAATATACCTTTACAGGTAGTTGAAATTAGTTTGACGAGGAACGAATTGACGAGTTATTTTGACAGGTGACGAATAAAGAAATGTTAGTTTCACGAGTAGTGAAGTTAGCTTGACAACAATGCTTCGTCAATTTCGTTAGTTCGTCAAACAAATTAAATAGTGACGAATTTCATGAGGGATGTTTGACTTTAAATTATTATAAGGATCCGATTTAAAGTTAAGATGTCTAAAGACATTGTCTTAACCCAAGAAATAAGATTTCAAAGAAAAGATTATAACTTCCCAACATTTCGTCACTCGTCAATTTCTCGCACGTCAAACTAACTCAACGCACCTCATTTGTTCAATGATGAAACAATATTAGTCTGTCTTACAGATAAAACTGACGTATATCTCTGTAGTTACATTTGTATGTTATTTCCCGTCCGTATGATGATTTTGTATTAGCATTTAAACTGAGGTTCATTGGTAAAATGATATAATCAAGGAACACGGAAGAACCCATGCCAAATTTTGTACAGGTATACCAAGATAAATTGGCACATCCGGGTTCTGTAAAAAAAAACAACAACACGGGCTGTTATTCAAAAATAGGTTGTATAGATGATACGTATTGGTTTGCACGACTTTCATGCATTACTATAGCTCTAATAATGCATGAAATTCGTGCAAGGCAATACGTATCAGCAAGTAGCTTTTCACCCTTGATATAATTTAATTCAGACTTGTTTTTGTTTGTAAATATAAAACATCTCAGACACAAATGTATAAATCTTTAGGATGTCCAGGACACCGATACAAATCCGGCAAAAATGGACAGACAAGGACCTCTGAAAACCAAGAGGTGGGATCAGATGCCATGGAGGAGTAAGCATCCCCTGTCGACCGGTCACACCCGCCGTGAGTCTACTTTCAAACATATGCCAATTTACCTCGATAGATTTATAGGTATAGTTCTACCAAGAAAAATTTCACAAACAAAACGAGTCAGTGTTTCGTGATTAACCTGCACACTCTTATTTTATTTTCTGACAGTACCCGGACACATCATCTTGGTAAACCTGTATGTATGTTTAAAACCTGTTGTACGGTATGAATAATTCATATTGATATTTAAAACATAATGTTTATTTTGTCAGTATAAATGATATATGATAGCTGGCGTGTAAGCGGGGGCGTACGTGTGTGTGTGTAATGTAAAATAAAGCTACCATGTGCATCGATTGATGAGATAAACATCCGTTTATTCTATTTCAGTGTTAGCCATGAGATGAACAGGTGAGTTAGGAAATCCAGGGACCTTTGGAACTCCAGGAAGTTTAGGACCTCAAAGGACCTATTTCAAATCCTAGTTCGTATTTTTCTATTTTTTAATTGTATGACCGTTCCATCGTCACCTTCGTAACTCCTCACATTTTCAAATCAGATTTTGATCAATATATGGATTCTTCTACATTTACAAATATAAATGATGACACTTTGAACAATGTGGCATTTCCTTGGCTCTGAGAAGTCATAAGGACATGGTCTGATTTGGTTGTAAGCCACGAGTCCCTATTCTTTGTTGAAAGATCGCACGTCTTGGGTGTTGTCCGTCAAAGTCTTAGACATTAGACATTTTGACCACTGGCCCGCTTGAAACAATATAAGGTGATGTTTTATTAACATGGACCTCTGGAAAAATCAGAAGTGTGATAAGGTCAATAGAAGAGTATGTATCACTTGACCGCTGCTTACACCTGCCACGAGACTACTGTGAAATCGAAATCAGATCAGAACCTAATGTGACCCTTTCACCCCTAAATATATATATATATATATATATATATATATATATATATATATATATATATATATATATATATATATATATATATATATATATATATATATATATATATAGTATGCCCTTTTCTATTGTTTAAGACTGATCTTTTATGGTATGCAGAGTTAAAAGGGTAAATCTAATTATTTGTTTTGTATAGCGAAGATTGCAAAAATTTACAGATGAACATATGCCTTATACAGGAGAACCTATCACGGTCACATTTCATCAGTCTAGGTTATTTCGACATCGTTTAACAATATCGATAGAAACTAAATATGCATGATAATGTTTTACTTTCCTTAAATTTTTGTATTTATCGCTTGCAAAGCAATTACAATTTTTGCGTAATTTCAGGAACTACAAAATTATTTTGAGGCAATATTGCCTAGAATAGTATCATCACCCACCTAACAGGAACTTGATGGATCCTATATATCATGGAAAATTTATTTTATTTCATGCAAAGAATACAACATAAGATCGTTTCTTAAACAGAACAGCAATTATCCGAAAGTGTGCCTCGTTAATTTCATTTATTAGAGTCAAAAACATCACAGTTTGCAGAAAATTATCTTAATAAGAAAATAATATTCAAGGTGTTATTTCTTGCCTACAACAATATTGTAGCAATATATTTAAATTATCTATTTTTTGTATAACATTTCATATACCAAGTATTTGAATTTCCATCTGGGTTGATGTACGAAAACTAAAATACCACAAAACCCAGAAATATTCGTATGGGTTTAATGTTTCCAAATTATGAGATGAGGGAAAGGTTGCAAGCTTAACAATATACCTCGAAATCTATTTATTTGCGGCATATACCTTTACCTTTCTTTCGTATAAAATGAATCCAACGTGGAATGTCTTCATCATTCAACCAAGGGGAAATATTTAGTTTTACAGTATATAATGATTTGACTCTTATTTAAAATTTGTCTTGAGTGTTATGTACATTGAAAAAATTGGTTCATAAAACTCGTTTTGTTGTTTAATCCACAATTTTTATTCCATGAAAACTTAATTTCCTTATATATACCTCACGCCACTTGTTACATTTTCACATTCAAACTGACTTTGAAATATTTTAATTAACTATTCAAAATCAGCATTACAATTGATAACATTACATTTAGGTAACACTGTTTTAGTGAACCACACACATACACTTTTATTACTTCATTAATTTTTTTAATAATCAATGGTAAACTTTTATTTCTAGGAACGTCACTTTTGTATCCGATACTCCTTCTTTAGATGTATACTTGCGCCAGAAATGGAGAAACTAGGCGAAATGAGTCAAATATGCGCCAACCTGATAGAATAAACAAAGGGAAGTAATTCTAAAAATAAGGTTGGTAGGAGCATAACTTTTGAACGCTGCACTTCGCCTTCTTTAGATGTTTACTTGCACCAAATATGGGAAGTCTACTTAAAGAAATGGGGGGAAATGGCCCGGACAAAGCAAAACATTATAGTCCCTACCGGGAATTGGTGGGGGAATAATAATCCGTTGTCATGGTGATGAATTGTTCTTCATATTGGTCTATTATGCCCGTCGTAAGAGAACATCTGTCCAGGGATATCTATTGATACTACATCTGACTTTGTTTTATACTTACTTTAAGTACAACATGCTATATATTCCTCAAATTGTGTGCGACTCAGAAGTTAATTACGAACAATAGACAAGGAAATAATTCAGAGTATCAGACGGAAGACTTTTCGGCTTAAAGAAAGTCCTTGAGAGCAAGTCGGAAGATTAATGCGCTTGAAAGTTTTAGTTAATCTATTTTACGTGTGTTTGATCCATGAATAAAGCTAACCTTCAATCATTGCCAGATGAAAGTTAAATAGAGGCGAGACAGAACATGCAGATTTTTAATATATAAATTGGTATTACTATAAAGTAAAAATGAAGAAGTACCATGGATAATCGAAAATCAAAGTCCATTAAAATACGACAAATTAGATATACCGATCGTTTCTCAACATAAAGAACAACTATAAGTACCAAACGGGATGGAACCAGGTGTCCGGAATAAGTCAGTGTCCCGTGTTAGCATGCCACACCCGTTGTAAATGCCATAACTTATCTTTTAGAAAACATAATATATTCCGTGAAGATAATATCATATCATGAACTAATGTGCGTATATCAGTGTGTGTGTGTGTGTGTGTGTGTGTCTGTGTGTGTGTGTGTGTGTGTGTGTGTGTGTGTGTGTGTGCTTTTTTGTATGCGTGTGACCGAGATGACAAAATGAACCGATGCAAAAAAGTTAGAAAATCCGATCAAAATCGTTACCTGTGCAATTAGACGTAAATACTTTTTTTCCTTCTCTTCTTTTCTGTCGTGCATAAGTATATTTGGATATACATTTTAACACTAGACGTGTCAAGTTATATATAGCAGAATTTGCACACTGGATGTTCTAGAAGTTAAATCACCATAAATTCGGTGATAGAGGGATAATGCTATTAATAACAAGATTTGTCAGAAAACATCACAGCTCGGCGAAATGGGTGTAAATTTTCAAAATAGATATTTGACCCACAGCTGTCAGGGTTTAAGGTAAAACAACTGGTGAAATTTTTATTTCTTCAGTCCCGGTTTAAAATTTTGAAAAATAGGTCAGAGTTCAAGGTCAAGTTCACTCGGTCAAAAGTCAAGGTACCAAGTGAAGGCTCTGGTCATACGAAATATACACATGTATGTGAAATATCAAAGCCCTATCCTATTCATGGTTTAAAAGATATGCCCAAGGTTAAACTTTTTGAAAAGAAGTTCAAAGTCCAACGTCAAGGTTACTCGGTCAAATGTCAAGGTTCCAAATTAAACTTCTGGTCATAAGAAATATATATGTAAAATATCAAAGCCCTATCCCTCATGGTTTAAAAGCTAGAGCCAGGATAATTTTTTTGAAAAGAAAGTAAAAGTCCAAGGTCAAGGTCACTAGTCGAAAGTCAAGGTACCAAATGAAAGCTCTTGTCATAAGGAATTTATATGTGAAATATCGGGACCATGTCCCTTGCAATTAAAAATTATAGACCATGTTAAAATTTTGTCTACAGACGCCGACGACAACAACAACAACGACGACGACGCCGGGGGTATAGCATTAGCTCTCCGGACTTTCGTCTCGGCTAGCTAAAAAAAGTATGTGAAGTTTACGAAATGTAAGGGTTGTCAGATAGTTTAGTGTTCTAAGTTTCGTTGTACTTAGTAAAAGGTCGAAATACAAATTTCGTGGTTTAATGAAAATGTAAACGAGGACAAATAAATACGTGTCGTAATTTTGTCTTAAATCGTTTTTGCTAGGATTCATCACATTGATGTGAGTAGTAGAAGTTTGGTTGTTAATTGGCGAGACTGCCGTTAAAATAATAATTTCGAATTAAGGCTATAGATAACTTCTCTTCCGACTCGACTCCATTAATTTTGTGTTGAAATGAAAAAGTATTCAGAAATAAATATGGCAATTCCACAAAACTTGAATGGTATTAGATTTTATACTTTGAAGAATAATGAAGAATCACCAGTGGATATTCTGAACTCTAAGTTCATTAGAATACGACAAATTAGATATACTAACGGTCTCAACAAGAAGAACAATTGCGAATCCCAAACGTGATGGGACCAGGTGTCCAGAAGTATTCTAATATCGTTCTTTGATGACAACAATGCTTATTAGTAGAAATAATGAACAAAAAAGGGTAAGTCTTGAGATTTCAAATAAATACAAAATGACAAAGCAATAAGTAGTATGTCCTTCATTTTGTAACAATAAACAAAGATACATTTACGTCTAATTTATGTCTATTTTACGGTAATATCCGGTGATATATTGAACGTTAACAAAGTAATATGTGTAAAAAGGATCTATGATCTGTGGACAATGTCACGCTTCAAGGATTTCAAGGAATTCCATGTAACATATTCGAAATAAGTATTATACCAAAAGAAGAAATAAATATTATTATATCGTTGTCTGTTTTACTGATCTCACCTGATTAGTACGAGATGTTTTGCATACTGATAAGTATTGTGCGATTCATATACGATGGCGGGGGAAGTAACCGTTTGACTTATCATACGGGTGATTCTACTAACTTTTTCTGTTATGACAAGCTTCACGGGATTTACTCACTGGATACTCTCTTATGTATGGTGACAAGCAGGAACGATTACTCTAGTCAATGTTATTTTAATAGTATGCATTCATTACCTAAAGTTTTAAGTCGTCTAGATCGAGAAAAGGTTCACAAGATTCCATCCCTCCAGGTTATGTGGAAATACGTTAAAATTATAACCAGTGGAATTAAACTCCTATACAGTTTCTTTTCCTTTCGTCTTTTATTTTTGATAAATTGAAGTTGCTATTTCACATGTATAGGACCAATATATCGTTTAAACTTATATTTGCGGTAATTACTTAGTATCAAGTTGAACATAATATTATCAATTTGAATCAATTTAAATACTTCAGAAAGCCGATAGTTTATCATTTACTTTCATCCTGTTTTCTGCAATGATTATAAATTACCCGAAATGCAACTTACTACGCCATCGTCTCAATGATTTTCTTAAAAAACACTGTAAAAGTCGTTACTTAAATATCAAATGACGGCGAGGTGCTAAACTACTGTACTAAATAACATTTTGTAGACAAAGACAAGAATTGTGGTAACAAATACGCATTGACACGAGGCAGAATACGTTTTGGAACCCAGAATCAATGTGGTGAACTATCAGTGTTGCACCCTGAACCTGATTAGAATTTATTTTAATTTCAATTTCGCTCTTATAGGCAATGCTTAAATCATATTATATAGTTATAATTTTATAAGGAACTCCCAAATCGTCTCAGACGGTATGGCTCTTTGTCAGACTAGATTTTGTTTTATTTCACATTTTATTTCCTATATATAAAACTCACGGTGGGTATGACCAGTCGCATGTTTGGTCACATCCTCTATAATATGAAGACATCATACAACGATGTCATATCCTCCTGAGTCCGAGGTCCGATTGCTCGGTCACATTCTTTATTTGATGACCAGGAGGTTTCTAGCCTAGTCTGGTCATAACCTCTATTAGTCCGAGAACTGATTAACTCGCTGGTTTGGTAACATATTTGCGAAAAGGGATTCATACTGCCATTTGTTCAATCACATTCTGTGGGATTGCATAGACTGATTAAATCGTGTCTGGTAACTTTATCAAGGAACCCAGATATTCATTATTTTCATACGTCTCGTTGTATTCTCTTTATGTCCGATAATTGATAAGGTTCTATGTCCGATTATATCATCATAAACAGTACACCTGGTCACATCCTTAAAGAAACCAAAACGTGCTGCGGTACCAATACCTACTGAAATAGGGAATAGCGCAGACGACGATAAATGGAAATCATTTTGCAGACTTTAAAAAAATCAAAGGATCGGTCGTTTTATGAGAAACAAAAAAGAACAGCGCTTGTTGTTTTCTCAAACGTCTTCACGTAAAGTAAATAAAACATAGTTTGAAGTATTAATCAATTTATTTCATGACATTCTAAAATGTACGGTTGATGCATGTCCCTCCACAGGCCTAAAACAATTTAAACTTAATCCTTTAACTCAAGATTATATTGGTATATGGGAATTCTAATTTCATTACATCCTTAGTCTGCAGTTAACAGATAAAGTAATTGTGTGAAATTGACATTAATTTCTATTGATACTTCTTCCATTTGTCCTCTGAATTGATACAATCATAGTTCTGGTGTAATGTTATCATCACCATGTAAAATTTGAATATATCTCATCTTACAATAATAGACGAAATATTCAAACACAAAGACGCCCATTCATATACAGATAATAGTAACAGTATAACAACACTGATACCGAACATTCAATTAACGGATTCACTATGGGCTCAAATATCAATTTAGGGTGGATTATTTGCATATGTTATAGACGCGATGCCAAAAATAAAACATCATTAAAAAGTCATAATTAGTATCGACTAAATAAGGCTTATATGGTGGTGTCCAACTTAAATTCAATAACAAGCATTGATAATTATGACAGCGACAACTTCCTTTACATTGTACAATGTTGGCTTTTGATGTGGTCATTCATGGCAAGGAGGTCTACGAATGAAACGATTCAATCAAATCATGTGTAGAAAACGTATGGATTTATGGCACACCAGAACCACACTTGAGTTAAACTTGCCTGTTCTCAGCTAAACGTAGTTTATATTTCCAGTTAAACCTAATTTTTCTCAGTTAAATCTATTTTTCCCTAATTAATATAAGTTTTAAAAAACTGGGTTCAACTGAAAAAAAATAGGTTTAACTTATAAATGTGATTTTGGCGTAGCAATTAGATTTAACTGGAGAAAAACTAGTTTAACTGCGGCAAAATCGATCTTGGAAAAATAAGGCAATACCTGAGCCAATATTTAAATATAAATTACCATGACAATTGATTAGATTATATCAAAGAATAAAGATACCAGAGTCATAAACCTCAGGAGGTTCAGAGGACATTATATAAATGTGGTTAACATCGAAGAAACACAGATCGTTTGAAAATACAGAGGTCGTATCAGGGGTAATAGAGGTAATAATCGCTTGCAAATCGGTAATCGACTACTTTCGAACAAACAACTCGCCAGTACAATTAGCACCGATGGAACATAACCTGATTTTGTGAGAATGAGGCCGATGGTTTTCTTTCCTGGGTACATTGTAACCGGGATCTCTCCTCTGCCATTTATAAAACCGACCGTCACCATATAACTGAAAAATTGTTGAGTGCGTCGTAAAACACAAAAATCACTACGTACTTTGCCACTGTATATGAAATGATTGTTAGTTAAGCAGGAGCTGGCATATAATATCATTTTACTCCAATATGGCAGTATGTCACTAGTATGTACTTTTGAAATGGAACAAAATACCAGAGATCAATAATGTAGATCCATGAATGGAGAGATTTCTAACTACTATTGCATTTCTATTCGAGTAATCGCCAAAAGTTTGTTTTGGTCCCTTTTGAAAAACTACAATTTGGGTAATATATCAATATTTTATACACTTTTCCAACACAGATTGATATTGATGTTCGTAAAGAAATCTATGAGTTGTTTTGCCAAATACACATTGACAAAAACATTTGATTGAAAGCATATCTATTGCATAATATTTTTACGGTTATTATACAATGGTAAAACGTCGAGGTATTTAAAACTTCCAATTTTCATACTTCACATGAATTAAGGTATATATCATAAAGGTATATATCATAAAGGCATATACTATAAAGTTATATATAATTATATTCTTTATCTCCATATTTGTTGCATTTCTTCTGAAATGTATTTTTTAAAAGATTGCAACAGATCAAAATAATGATATATAAAATTTGATGTCAAAACAATTTTCTTTCAGTTGTTTAATGTAGATGCACACATCTCCTTGATAAATTACTTACATTATATAAAAATGTTAAAGTATAACTTGTGATCAGAGAGAACAGACTGATTTACAGGACATGTTTTGCATTTATTATCATTTATTCACCTTATTTATGTCCTGATTTTTTCTGTATTATTCAACTTTTTTGGGAAACTGTGTTTTCTTTGTTGGTATAACGTCAGGATAAATTAAATCAACATATATATTGAATCTTCATTAATTAGATATTTTATACATTTCTAGTAATATATTTCGTTTGTAGTCCTCTCTTTCCTTCAACGAAATGTAATTTGTACATCAATCATCTTTTCTCTGAAATTAGAATGAAATACGAGGGTTGTTTGATAGGTTTTGAGTTTTCTATTTAAGGAGTTTTTGAGGGCTGCCTGTTTTCAGACCTACTGTTTTCCAACTATTTAAGGTTATGTAGCCAATGAACAGTGTCATTTGATCTTTTTTGGTCGAAAAGGTAACACTCTAAAGGAAACAGGGCAAGTGAATTTAGTACATGGGCAAAATTAAAGAGAGAGGGAGGTAACCTTTAAGCAAGGTTACACTGTATTTTCTTTTTGCCACCATGTTAATTTCAATGAAGGAGTCAGGAAATAAAAAATAAAAAAATATACATAAGACATACGAATATTAAGAATACAGCACCGATTTTATCCAATCTACTTAATACTGCAAGCTCAACTAACTTTTTACGACATTGAAATAAAAACATATATTTTTTATGCAATTTGACATTTACATATTTTTTATTTTTTATAGGTAAATTATAAATGTTACCCAATGTTTTATGATTCTTTTTTATTCTTACAGTAATGCACAGTGTACTTACAATAATAAAATAACTGTTCTAAGTAAAAATGAAGAAGTATCAATCAATAATCGAAGCTCAAGTCAATTAGAACACGACGAATTAGATGTGCAATGGTCTCAACATGAAGAAAAATTTCGAATCCCAAACGGGATAGGACCAGGTGTCCGGAAGGAGTAAGTAAATTTTGTGACTTCTGGGCCAGTAGCACGCGCCAATCTTCAATTCTGATTGCTGATCTGCCTATTCAGACAAACTGTAACTGACCTAGATCTTTGTTTACAATGTCTGAGGTTTTGTATTAAAAGATAAATATATATGTTATGCTGTAAACATAATTTAGGTTTAATAGATTGAATGAAAGCACTTAATAGCAATACGTGTCGGGATACAGGACGAAAACGCTTGTATAATTTGTATGATTAATAATATATTTACATAATGGAAATACGAGATTCAAATTTCCTACCAAGATACAATTCTAATCGGTATTATTTCATCAATAAAGCGCCTGTCACCTTTGATAGCGTTACTTCTAAGGCATCTAATATTTGTTTAATTCAAATTTAATGTCTAGTTGGCTACTACGATGACTTTATAATGAAACAAATATTTGACTTTCATTAATGACATACCGTACTGCGAAAACAAAAGTTGGATAGTGAAGAAAATGATGTGATAAATAATAGCAATGGCAAATCGCTGTGACTATATTATCCTTATTTCGTACAATTGAAAAAGTGTTTTGGACATTTTCAATGATTTTTAAGTTATATAAAGGCTGTCAGAGTTCAGCCTGGTTACTACGTTATCTATGGATCATAGTCCTTCCGCAAGTGAACTTACAAAATTTCTCACAGAATCAACTTAGGTTCCACCTTAGGTGCCATTATGAAAACGCCAGTGTCTTAATACTTTTATTAACCAACTAAACAGGGGAAAATTATGTTTACGTTGTTTTGTTTATAATAAATATTGCTTTTCTGAAAATTTCCCATAGGCTTTTGCTGTTATTTGTTCCAGTAAAGTGGAAATGGTCTGCCATTTTGAATTTTGTGTTGTTTCGTCAACATAGTTTTAATCCATTATGGCTCTGTAATAATGCCCTGTTGGCTGTAATAGGCACTGTTTGTGCAATAATTTACTCAGTTGGTTAATGGAATGTTGTACGAGGGTTGATAGATAAGTGTTGACCCTCATATGTAAGAATTTGTCTATTGGAAAACGTATTGCACTATTTTTCAACATAATGTCCTTCAGTGTCCATGCACTTTCTCAGCGATGTTTAAGAGCTTCAATGCTTCTTTTAAAGAAGTTCCTTTCTTGACTATCCAGAAAGTCCTCCATGTATGACGTCACCATCTGTCGGGAAATGACCTTTTGGAGCGAGATCGGGTTGTAAGGGTACATTGAATCAATTGAAAACAACAATCATTAATGGCAGCCATATCAACGACAGACTTGTGAGCTGGGACATTTCTCTTGTGAAGAAACAAGACACCTTTATTGAGATTTCCACGGTAGTATACGGCATATATAGTTCAACCACGCCTAAAACTACCTCGCGTAGAAGACCACTCAACGTTTCAGCCCATACATTTTCTTTCCCTTTATAAATATCTGATTCAGATTCAGATTCTGAGTACAGATTGTTACTGGAGAGACCACCTCACTTTTCAGACTACATTGAGTCAATCAGGTAGATGGTCTTAATAACGAGGTTCCACTGTAATTTTGTTTTATGTGGACCTACAATGTTCCTCATATCGTATGATATCGATTATCATATAATATGGAAATCGATATGCTGTAGAACTGGGTACTGTTTTTATTTTTTTTTTGTATTTGAGTGCTTTAAAGTTCACTATATTGAGCTACATAAGGTCAATTTTAGTCAATTGAGATTACTCATGATCTTGTATGGTAAGTTTTCTCTTACATGATCACAGTGACACTAATTATTCTGTCTATGTCAGCGAAATGGTGTCTCCTTACGTACTTTATGCCATATCACTTATTGAGTTGTATAATCCCGGAATTATAAACACCGCAGCAAACTCTTAATGTTGCATTTAGGACCGTAAAACGTTGATTAATCTGTGGGCGAAGATTAGCAATAAAAACTTGTAGGAGTTCAAGCCTTGTTGTGATTATGATTCAGAAGATTTATTTTCATGTTAATTGAATAAAATGCTATTGAATACTTCAACAGAAAATACGAAGCTATATTATGGCTTCTATTTGTTTTCGGTATAATTTGAATCTCCTTTCAGGAGATTTCAAAGTGCAAATTGAGAAATTCGAGCAAATCATTATGATTGAATCGCACTAATTTGTATCAAATTGAAATGGTGTCAATTTACGACATTGCTAAAATTTTTAGCAGGAATTGTTAAACTTTATTTCCGATGTTACTCATTTCTGAATTTGCCAAATTCCTTCCGCAAGTAGACTTTTTTCATTTGAAATTCTTAACTTTAAAATTTGATTAAGGAAGAATATAGCTTAATTTCGATCTTGTACTTTTTATCAAAGATACGGAAAGAACTATTTTGCCCTTTTCCTGGGAATACAAGTGACATTTTTTATCACTTTGGTAAATTTTGGGTTTTAATTGCAATTAAAATCTATTGACAAATTGCCATTCCAGTACTCTTGAGTCTTGAGTTTAAATGATGCTTGTTAAATAAGAACAACTAATTATATGTAAATCCCTCACAGTGATTAAGTGGTAGATCGTTCAACTTGCAAGTGGAATACTTGCAAGTGGAATATTTCTGGTTCGATTTTCGATACCGTGTCGTAAGAGTTAAGGATCTTCAACTGTGCCTTCGCCAAAAGTTCTGAAGAAGACGTTATATTGATGAGATTTGAAATCGAGATTCCGTGTCACGACTAAAGCATCTTAATTGCATTGGTGTTAGTACAAGGTACCAGTCAAAATTTGTAAAACTTCACAAAGAGCTCGTGATGTCTCTATATAAATGGAAGATTGTTGGCGGGTTGTTACACAACGATAATAGAGCAACAGAAGAGTGTTACAGTAATTACTTCGTACAGGGCTAATGCTAGTCAATTTTCTGTCCTTTGTCAAATCTGTCATGATGATGTTATTTTTATGCTTAGCGAGTGTAAGCGAAGACATGCTGCTGACATATCTGTCCGTTATAGGTTTTCTTCATTGAAACTATAATGGACATGAAGCCACACTGTGTCACCCAGATTTTTAAATGCCTGTTGAAAAACGTGATCTCTATTAACATAAAAAGATAAAATATTCTCTTGAAATGATTAAAAGTGACATTTGTAATGTAATACATATTGTTGTTAAAACATATTATAATTCTAGCTACAATTAACCGGTGTCTCTGGAATATAAAAATTTCAGATACCAAAGTATAAATCAATAGAATGTCCAGGACATAGATACAAATCCGGTAAAAATGGACAAACACGGACCTCTGGAAACCAAGAGGTGGGATCAGGTGCTATGGAGGAGTAAGCATTCCCTGTCGACCGGTCACACCCGCCGTGAGTCCAGAGTCCAATGAAACACGTGAGGAGTGTATCCTTGTCACAATTGGTACAGAAGTCTCAACAACCGCCAACGAAAATGCAACTCAACATTTCACTTAGTGAAACAGAGTAGTCGCAAACAAGACTACCATACCGACCATAAAATTTGCGGAACGTTGACATTAAACACGGTTTTCGATATCCCTGTGTCAACAATATGTCAGTGAGTAGTCTACCTCTGTATATGAAATCTTCATATTGTTGTAAACGCCCTGGCATATCGGATCATTTGTGAAATATAAACTCCATATGCGGGTGACTGAGGGACACCACTACTTAAATGTGGAAAATTTACGATGGGAAAGCCGAAATCGTCGCGTTTATCGTATAGCTTAGTTGCTAATTTCCCGTCTGTGTTTATATTAAGTAAAATGTCTAAGTATGAAGCGTATGTGCTTGATTCTGTTGTATCTTTAATTTCCAGTTCGCTGGGATATATATGTAAAATGAAGTCGATATCTTAATGTCATTCTACTTGCTGCTGTAGATATCAATGTTCATTCATACAATAAAACAAAACTCCTAAAATTGTATTATGATGTCATAGTGAATAAAACATGTCAAAATCCTAGAAACTGAAGAAAGGAAAATTTTACATATAAATCTGTGAGCAACAGGAGAAAATGACGTGCAGAATTCGGTCGTGAAGATTCCAGAACTCAATAAAATATCAAATCACAGTGACAATGATAATAAGGCAACCCTGACTAAAATAATGAACTGGATATCATTAAGACACATATCTTGTGAGACTGATACAAAATCAGTATATAATCCCTGTCGATTCTTGTTATTTTCCAATTTCCATACAATGACATAGGGTATTATTACGCGGTTATCATTACATGCCTCACATAACTTTAAATTTACTGTAATTATTTCAGGCGGAAAAAGTACTAATTGTACTATGTTTTGGCACGCTATATGCTATAATTATTTCATCTAAACCGAGCGAGATGAATACAATGGTTGCTTATAAGTTTTTTTTATGTTTTTGTCACGTGATAAAACTGTTATCAGTAATGCCCAAAATATTTCCCTGGTGACAGGCCATTCTTGGAAACATCATGCAATGAAGGATTCCTTGTTAATACATTTTTGTAGGTTGCGACATCACATCTGATGCAATAACTTCGTCACAAACTAAGAAATACACGTAAATCAGCTGACATTTAACATATATATTAAGAAAGCGATAATCCGTAGAGAATTAATCTATATAACTGCACTATATAAGCATTGTTTAAAAATGAATTTGGACTCGT
Source organism: Atrina japonica (assembly GCA_030159075.1). Taxonomy (NCBI): domain Eukaryota; kingdom Metazoa; phylum Mollusca; class Bivalvia; order Pterioida; family Pinnidae; genus Atrina; species Atrina japonica. The sequence goes on along the minus strand of BROG01000457.1, from coordinate 301,011 downwards.
TACTAGAGTTCGTGCCCCAATTACCATTCGTTTATCATGCCATAGGTGAAAAAGCAGCCAATCGTGTGTATTGTTTTAGACAAACTTCTTAAAATGTGCTCTCCCACAAAATATCCTGAATTCAATTTATTATCATATATTGTTTATTTCAAAATACTTTTTATTGCATTTTAAGTATATCGAAAATCGTATTTGATGTTAACGTTCCGCAAATTTTACGGTCGGTATAATGAACTTGTTTGCGAGTTGTTGTACCAGTCGTAACGCGGATTAATTCCTTACTTATTTCATTTGAATTTAATCGTTGACTCACGGCGGGTCTGACCGGTCAACATGGCACAATGACACTTGATCCCAATAATTGTCCAATATTCACCAGATCTGTACCTTGGATATCCTAATTTGGTATTTGATATTTTTATATCTAATGCAAAACTAATGCAAAAAATGACGAATTATAATTTATAGACCTTTTTAAAATATCTCATTATTGACATAAACTCAAAGTTAGGGTTTTGCGAAAGAATGCTCATTATCTATATTGTTTTAGATTGCTGTTGTCATATTGAATTCTTAAACATACTTTAAACAGGTTTATACAGAAATAAAAGATATATGAAAAAGAAACATTCAAACCTTCCCAAAACAAATACTACTACAATTGTACGTATCTACAGTTATAAGAAATCGTATCTTTTAGCCGATTGGTGTTTCGATTGACAATAAACAAAGAGACAATCCGTCATTGCCTACGTGTGTCTGACAAATGTTAAAGGGGCACTAACTGTGTTTACTCCCCAACAATAGATTTTTTTCTACATTTTAATACTTGTGCTTGATGTCCAATAACAAATAAGAGCTATACACAGGCATAAAAAATCTTATATCCCTATATATTTTGTGAAAATTAGGTCAATTCCAGTGTGATGATCATATACAAATTGCAATTGAAAAAGTGCCAAACATGGGTTTCTCAAGCAATTTTCACAGAATATATTGGAATTCAAGAATTTCTATGCCTGTGTATATCTCTTTTATGTTCTTGTACATCAATCTAGGTAGTCCAAAAGGAAAATAGAAATTTAAAACGCACACACACAGAGAGAGAGAGAGAGAGAGAGAGAGAGAGAGAGAGAGAGAGAGAGAGAGAGAGAGAGAGAGAGAGAGAGAGAGAGAGATAGAGAGAGAGAGAGAGAGCTTATGCCCCTTTTAATCATTGTATGTGATTTTATATAACCTGCAATATAAGATATATAAACATCTGAGGTGTATAAGATTAAAATTGATCAATGCAAAATATTTGAAATTCTAAGCAAGATCATTACAGGGGAAGACTGCTTCAAATGTGTTATGTTGTGGTTTTTTTTTAAAATATCATCATGTAGAAAGTCATTTGACCTCATTCTTAAAACCTAGTCAGATCAGAGGAACAACACCTATAACGTTTATCGTTGAAGTACTAAATAAAGGAGTAAAATCCACGTGGAAACCAATTAGCTATTAGTACATAAATAATCTGATCGTAAAAATACTGAGTCAGCTTATTTCTCATAAGGGTATCTGAAATGAAAATTTAAGACCTAAAATGTGGAAGGCATTAATGTAGTTATAACACATATATAAGTTTACGATCTATAACGTGGGCGATCAAATAAGTAGGCATACATTGACATTTTGAAAAAGATATACTTAGCAGTAAATAAAGAATGTTTCATTGGTGTGTTGTTAAAGGTCCATTAGAATTTGAACAAGTGCTTTTAGAGCTAGGTCGACATCATCTACTAACATATTGTATTTCATCTACATTATACACAAACGGTTTTTGCCAGCTTTTCAAATCTTAGTAATAATCTCACTTAATCGATAATGTACGGTGTTTATTTCCCGCAATATCAGCAGTGTTAGACTTTAAAAAGTAAACAAATATCAACTTCAATAAGTAAATAATAAATCATGGAAGGTTCGAATTAGTTAGTAAATGTATTTCGGGAAATTTTTATTTCAGCTTTCCCATCGTAAATTTTCCACATTTAAGTAGTAATATCCCTCAGTCACCCGCATATGGAGTTTATATTTCACAAATGATCCGATATGCCAGGGCGTGCACATGATATGAAGATTTCATATACAGAGGTAAACTACTCACTGACAAATTATTTACACAGGGATATCGAAAACCGCGTTTAATGTCAACGTTCCGCAAATTTTATGGTCGGTATAATAGTCTTGTTTGCGATTACTCTGTTTCACTAAGTGAAATGTTGAGTTGCATTTTCGTTGGCGGTTGTTGAGACGTCTGTACCAATTGTGACAAGGATACACTCCTCAAGTGTTTCATTGGACTTGACTGTGGACTCATGGCGGGTGTGACCGGTCGACAGGGGATGCTTACTCCTCCATGGCACCTGATCCCACCTCTTGGTTTCCAGAGGTCCGTGTTTGTCCATTTTTACCGGATTTGTATCTATGTCCTGGACATTCTATTGATTTATACTTTGGTATCTGAAATTTTTATATTGATTGTTTAAATCTAACTTAGTTTCAGTAAAACCGTTGTTAATTTTCACTTCTTGACTATCACTAAATGGAATATGGCCCACAAATAAACTTGTAAACGGATATTTTTATTATTTCTAATGACATTATTTAAAATGATTTAAATACATGGAGATCTTAATTACTAAGTTTTACATTAATATTTAACCATTTTTAGACACCATCTTTCTAATGGTGTTATTATTTTTTTTATTATTTAAGTTCAAATTCACAATACGAAATACATGAACATTAATATTATAAACATAAAACCAAAGTTATAATGCTCAAGACGATCGGTTCTGTCAATTAGACTTCATCTGTTGAGCTCCAATTTAAAATATATATGTATTTTCTAAAAAGAAAGTGGCATCATACAAGGTCAAATAATAAATCTAAAAGTATAGTCGAAATCCGTCTAAGAGTAACCACTGTAAAAAGATGACTATCTTAGCTTTAGAAAACTTTGGAATTTAAATCGTGTTATCAGTGGCAAATATATAACTTTAGTATAAGATTATCAGCTGGTACCGAAATACCAGGTACTAGGTTTATGTATACCCTCGGGGACTCAAACGGTCCACTAGCAGTATTATAAACATAATACCAAACTTATAATGATCAAGACGATCGTTTCTGTCAATTAGACTTCATCAGTTGAGCTCCAATTTAAAATGTACATGTATTTTCTAAAAAGAAAGTGGTATGATACAAGGTCAAATAATAAATCTAAAAGTATAGCCGAAATCCGTCTAAGAGTAGCCACTGTAAAAAGATGCCTATCTCAGCTTTAGAAAACTTTGGAATTTAAATGGTGTTATCAGTGCCAAATATTGCTTTAGTATAAGATTATCAGCTGGTACCAAACTACCAGGTTCTAAGTTTATGTATACCCTCAGGGACTCAAACGGTCCAACAGCAGTGGCAGCGACCTAGAGGTTATAAAAATTATAAACATAATACCAAAGTTATAATGCTCAAGACGATCGTTTCTGTCGATTAGACTTCATTAGTTGAGCTCCAATTTAGATAAGATGTTTTCTAACGAGAAAGTGGTATCATACAATGACAACGACAGTCAGAAAAACTTTTAAACAAAACATATTTCATATATGATAGATCGACATGTTGAAATAAAAGAACACGAAAATTTTTCGAAGAAAAATTGGAATAATGGAATATTAAAATGTAATTAAAACATACTTAACATTCTCATTACATATGTACAGCATAATTATGTGTATGGGCTTCTCGTAATTCAAGTATTTGTTCATAGTACAATTAAAGAAATAGTAAAAAAAATGGTTATTGATTACGTATAAACAATTAGTACTTATTCTCTTGTACATGTACATAAAAGCTTTCGGTAAATAATTGTCGCAAACGTACCGAGTGATCTCCTTTTAATGTTGTTGAGATGGTACTGGTTAACACGGATCTCCGTCGATTTCAAATCAGGTTCTGAAAAAAAGAATAGTTTTAATTGCTCGAAAAACACAGCAACTAAACGTAACTATTATTTTAAACCTATTAACATCTATAATCTACACGGTATGTATGTTTTCGAACTATATCGATACATTGATTATTTTAATTGTCGCATTTTGCTTTTCTCAATAGACTAGGATATCCATTTTGAAATTCAACACATCCTGTAGCTTTCTTTGTTATTGACATGTGTGTGTGATCTATTTCAAGTCGTAAAGAAAGTATCCTATGAATAAACGAAAACAATAATAATGTTATTCCGCGTAAAAATGTCAAACGTCATAGAAACGCATTAATACAAAAAAAACTAGCAATATTGAAGTCGATAGGAAATAAGATAAATACCTAATTTTATGTGCTAAGTTACTCGGGTGACCTCATCATCATCTAACAACTAATCAGTTTTTTTACGTGAAGGATAATTGCTTTGCTCTCTCTCTCTCTCTCTCTCTCTCTCTCTCTCTCTCTCTCTCTCTCTCTCTCTCTCTCTCTCTCTCTCTCTCTCTCTCTCTCTCTCTCTGCCAATATAAATTTTTTTCAAGGACGATTGTCATAAATTAAAATATTTTTTTTATTTTATTCACAACAAATCTCAATAAGATATATAAGTTTTGCGTAACGTGTCATTGTTCTAGCGCATATGAAAATAACATCACCAAGCTGAATTCAGATATTCAGATATTTTTATTTTGAACATTTCTGAACTTTTGAAAACAAAATTGTGTTTCTATTTTAATATCTATGTTTACTTTTTAATTTACCCACATTTTATAATTGTCAATTTACAGATTCAATTGTTTATGTTTTCCCACCATATTCCTGTGACTTTCTGACACCTGGACAATAATTATAGTACGAGAAATGGACTAACTTCACATGTTAATCCTCTTTTTACATAATTATTTTCATTACTGTCAAAGCATTTCTGCATTTATTTAACGACTCAATTATATTAATGTACACCTGTCTAAGATTTAATTTGCTATTGTTTGGTAATTGACTCAACAGTTTCAAACTTAAACGAGGTCTATTATTTACAAACTATTGTTCCAAATTCTGATAAATACTTTTGTATATTTCAATTCCTCAGTTCGGACATCACACACACTACTGATAACACCCGACTCGTTACTATGTTTTTTGAGACCACGTATACTACTGGTCATATATCCAACTTGCCTTCTATTTTCATCCAGAACTTATCAATTTATATTCATTATTTTGGACTTATTATTTATTACTCATCATTTCGGACTATTTGCATTTTATTGTTACATTTTGTGATTTTATACTGTTCATCGTTGCGGCTTGACAATAAATACGGATTAACTTATACAGTGTACTTCCTGGAGTTGTATTTTGGTGGACCACAGGGAATACGGCACTCTATCTACCTACGGCCCACAGCGCCACGTTACTTTACGGCCAATAGCGCCACACACACCGACTCTTACTCTTCTTCTCGCCAACGTTCCCTCGTTACAACACAACAGCGGATACGGCTCCAGCGAAAAACATCAACGACACACATCGTCACATACGACAACGTCTCATCCCAACATCGAAACCCCGTTGTGTTAATAATATAAATGTAGTCCCGGAAACCTCAAAACTGGTTACGGGCGTATATGGTAGGATATTGACTCTTTTCATCTTATATTTATATATGGAATACACAAGTAGGATATATATATATATATATATATATATATATATATATATATATATATATATATATATATACATATATATATATATATATATATATATATATATATATATATATATATATATATATATATATATATATATATATATATATATAAAATGACAAGTAAATGTATAATTGTTCTTTGACATTACACTACATTTATAAACTGCATGATAAAGGTGATTGCTTGGATGGAATCGTGATTAAACTTTTATTTTCGAACAACAACAAAATAAATATAAAATACATTCGACAAGTCGTGGAAATTAAAAACATCTGAGATCTTGGGAAAACATGTGGTTTATAGCGCTGTTTTTATGTTAGCATTATTATGATTGTTTTGGTATAATGTTCAACAAACGAATTCAAATACCAGAGTCTTGTAGTTCTTATCATTCCTCTAATATTTATTGTAAATCTTGACGTGAGCCTTAAAGCCTCTCCACGGAATAGAGTAGTGTGCTAAGAGTTTGAGCTCAAAACTATGATTTAAGTGTATGTATAGGTACTGGTAGATATATATCACTATACGACATGAACACTAGATCCATAAATTACGGTTATAAAGATTCCTTTTTTATGTTTGTTTTCTCAAAACACGTAACTTTATCAAAATGAAGAATTGCTGGAATGAAATGGATTTTTTTCTCTTTATCTACATGAGTATTTGAAATGTATCTAGACTCACGCAAACAGAAATACCTGTTATTTCCCAGTCACTTTCGACTCCGGTACTTTCTCTTACGACGTTCCATTTCTATAATACCCTTTGATGGTTTGAGCTGTTGCTGTAAAGACTTCTATGGTTGCAGCATTGAGATAATTGTCAATGTGAAATACCTCTACGAGATCAAAAAATTGAGTTTATAAAAAGAGGTAGGAATCTGACGGTGCCAAATCAATTTAAATGAAGTCTATGTTCAAAGACTGTTAAAAGCCGACTCTATTGCCAACTGCAGTAGGAAACGTTTCAAGGAACTATCCTACAGTAATATGACGCTTGCTTTAAGCTGCATCTTTTTGGGTGTTTAATTTTACTATTTCTATATGTCTGATTGTGGACGATGATTCAATATATGTATATATAAACTTTTCACATGAGTACATTTTCATACCATATAGGAAAGATATATGAAAAGAAAAGTTATGTGTAGCTGTGTCCATGACGTTCGTATAAAAACAAGTCATTTTCATGACTTGCTTCACACGTTGTTGAAATCATTTTCTACGTTTTATAAAAGTTATAAGTTACATTCTGAAGACGGAAAAGCACCCAAAAATTGGGAACAGGTAATTGACAATGCACATTACTTTCTTCTGCCTTTTTTCTATTCGCTATATAAGGTGTATAATGTTTCAACATAAAAGGCCGTATGAAGTCGATGGAATATGTAATTGCTTTCCATGCCAGTCAAGCAGGAATTGAATTAAAATATACCGTGATCAAATAATAGTAAATAAAGCTAATGTTAAAATCAATACTATCACAATCTAAATTAATTCTTCACTTTATTTCTAAAAAAATTCCTAAACTGTTACTATAGAGATGCATTTACAAAATAAACGATCCAACCTACGTTTTTTAGTAGTCATAATGATATCAAGCTTGTTATAACGAGAGATAAACGAATATATACATGCATCATTACATGGTGTATTTCAGAATACCAATAAGCACTAATGGCTGTTTTAAAGACGAAAGGAAATTGCTGGAATGAAGCATAAACAAAAGATGCAGAGTCATCTGCCAAAGTTTATCTTGGGTTCACGAAAATATTGTTCTTGAATGTTATTTACTTTAATACAGTAATTCAGTTGCTTCTTCACCGCTCCTGGTGGTCTAGTGGTTGAGAGTTCGACTCGAAAGGTCCGCTTTCAGTTATATCTAAGACATTAAAAAGTGTATTGATTTTTGTTCATCGAACTCGAGAGGTTTACACGAAACATTTGCGACGGGTGTGGCATGGTAACAGGGGAGCTGATTCCTTCCGGGCACCTGTTCCCACCTGTTCGATTTGTTCTTGATGTTGATATCGTCATTATATCCAATGTGTTGTATTCAAATGTACTTTTGAATATCCAATGATACTTCTTCATGTTACTTTACCAAATGCTCGACATAAAAACTCAAAGTCAAGGGTCTCGGATGACACTTAAAACCGGGGTCACGCGTAATGGCGAGCATAACCTATAAGCCTGGCATTTATATAGGCGTATGTGATAATATAATAAGATTCTTTATAAAATTATTCAGTAAATGCTTCTTAGATATATGAAGTCTGAAATCTATGGACGTAATTATTTGATCACTTGTGTGAATGTTTGGATGCAAATATAATTAGAATTAACTTAATTCATTTGTAGACTTGGGCCCGGCACCATAAAACTTGATAATTTGCTTAAGTCTGAGTAAATTCTCAATTTGGCCTGCTCAGCCAGTTAGATTTCAGGATTAAACGAAACCGAGTAAAATTTTAGACTGAAGTAATTCATAAGGTCCTGTTTGTACATACAATAAACAAAACTAAACATCAGAAAACTAAAAGTTCACTTTATTGAACCATCGGCGTCGTGGACAGGATTAAATAATTCAAACATAATACAAAAAATTGGCAGGGAGTAAAAACTTACTACTCGTAAACGTATTCACATGGCTTTAAAAATTCGGCGCCACCGTGGTCGAATGCTTAGAGCATCGCGTAAGCCATGAAATTTCTCATCTCTAATCAGTACGAGTTCACGTTCCTAACAAAAGCTGATATTGTAAGAAAGTTTTCCAGTTCTTTTCCGGAAGATCGGTGGTCTCTTCCTGGCTACATTGTAGCTACTTTCTTTCCTCCACCTGTTAAAAATTGGCCGCCACCATATGATCGACAAATTGTTAACCATAGCGTAAAACAACATTGAAGCACACAAACCAAAAAGCTGATTTTGAAAAAAAAAAACACTTGTATTTATGATAGCTCTGCCATCTATGTGGTTTTTTTTTATAACTATCCGGCATTTATCTGACCATTTCTTCATACACCTGGAACATCACAAGGTTAAATATGGCTATCTTCATGTTTGCTTTTTGATATCTTTAGATATCAAAATGAAAATGCACCTGTTTCTATAGAGCTTTTACACTGGGCGTTTTTTTTAAATTCAAGTCAGCTGAAATGTCAATAAATTTTCGTAAATGATCATTTAACAGCAAAAAATTCGAAAATTCAACATTCAAATAGTTGAATAATTATTTTTAAAAAATGGTTACATGATAAATGCATATATACACCTAGCATTGGCATTCTTTAAGAAAAGTGAATCAGAAGATGGTAGCTTATAATTTCATGACACGAAATGTCATTAATTGGATTAACTGTACGAAATCAAAATAGTTAAGAAATATTGATAATGAAAAACTGAAACTATGACATACATTTCAGTCAGATAACAGTCATTACTCATGTCGACCATATTCCACAGAAAATGACACGTCAAATGAGGTAGGATTAGCAGTTTCAGGAAAAAAAAAATTCCATTTCAATAAAATATTTCGTTATTACTTTATTCAATAGCTAAATTACTTACCTTCCATTGTTGAGTATCATTCAACTCAAAGATTTCACTGTATAAACAGCAAATCTCTTGTCAAAGAGATTTCCCTTGATTTTCTTGCCTCATGAGCAGTGAGAACTCAAACGAACCTTGTTCTCGTGCCATATGAGTAGTGAGAACTCATATCAACCTTGGTTCTCTTGCCATATACGTACAGAGAACACAAACTACTCATATGGCAAGAAAACTCAAACGAACCTTGTTCTCTTGCCATATGAGTAGTGAGAACTCATACCTTGGTTCTCTTGCCATATACGTACAGAGAACACAAACTACTCATATGGCAAGAGAACAAGGTTCGTTTGAGTTATCTTGCCATATACGTACAGAGAACACAAACTAATCTTTGTTCTCTTGCCATCTGAGCAGTAAGAACTCAAACGAACCTTGACTCTTGCCACATGAAGCAGGAAAAACTCATTCAATTTGTCGTTCCCTTGCCAAATGAGAAAGGAGCACTCATACGAACCTTGTTTCTCTTTTCACGCGGACAGAAAACTCTCGTACAAACAATAATTATCTTAACATATTGGTAGAAAGTTCTTATACGTAACCTGATTTTCTAAGTACATTCTAAATTACAACACTCACAAGAAACCTGATTCTCTTGCCACGTGGACAGACAGCTCTCTTACAAACTATAATTCTGTTAATACATTGGTAGAGAGCTCCTATGTAAAAGCTGATTTTTTAAATACATGAACGGATATCTTGAGACAAACACCATTTGATGAGAATGGCTCTCATCAAACAATGGTTTTTTCCTTACAACATAAATAGTTTGGGTTATAGTTATTTTACATCCCGACGAGCATTGGCCATATATGGAGATGTCACCAACGTAACGTGAAATCCCAAAATATGAACATCACACATGACCTCGATTTTATTTGTATGCAGAGCGCTTGGAAAAAGAAAAGTCACTACCATTTCTTAAAAGCATTCGGTATGACCCGGTACCGAGATTCAAACACTTGTGATATGAAGGCTCCACCACTGAACTATGGGAAGCGGTACCACATAAGTAAAGATAATCTCGCCAAAGGTATCTCATGGTCATGTGACTAAAGAACGACACACTATAAACCATAGCTAGGTGTGTCTCCCATTGAACCCGATTCTCAAAACTATAGCTAAAAACAGTATGACAGTTTAACAGGTGAAAATCGTAATGATAGAAATAGGTCCAGATCGACTTTCATTGGAGTATTTTTCAGATTTGAAAGTTTTACTCTTATGAAATGAGACCAGAAGAGTAATATATTTACAGAAACTTTTAAACATGACAATTGATAAAGATCATATCAGATAAAATTATTATTTGTTTTCTCTATTTCATTTAAATCGTGAAAGAGTTGAAAATGTCATTGGTTGGTTGTCAAAATGAATGTCATTCATCAATATTGTTAGGGGTTGTGCTCTCCATAAGCATAATCAAATTGGACATACACTGCAGCATTCAAAACAAGATACAATATATTTGTTCCGTACAAAATTTGATTTTTGGAAGTAAGTGTCAGAATTTTACCGAAATTTGATTTGGTAATAAAGTTACGTAATAACCTTACAACACTTCTCTCAAGATTGGGTTATTGATTTTTTTTCACGTTCTATGATAATGTCTCCATTTCATGTCAGAATCAAATAAACGTTTAGCTCTTTGCATTTACGACAAAAAATGACCCTAACATATTGCTGTTCACACTTACTGTGTGTGATATGCTTCGTAAGAGTCATGTAATTGTAATAGAAATATTATCTTGGAAATTATATGAAGCACTAGCACGAGGGTTTACACGTGATTTCAACAAAACATTAAATTTAATATAGTGGTGCAATAATTTAACTTTATGACCACACTCTCATTTTAATAACATTTGTAGGAAAACGTATTCACCCAAATTCCCAGTTGCACTTAAAATTGATCGTTTTGCATTCTTCATTATTGACAATTTGTGAATTAGTCCGTCATCTTAATAAACCATTCTTCCTCGTCAGCGAAAAGTCACCCGGGAAGGATCATTAACCACTGCATGTTGTTCCATAGACGCATTTTCGTAGCTACACCTTGTTGATAAACACAAAATCAAATGCTGCGTGACATTAATGTCAGCTATTACACAGAGAACTTCTCAAACTTTAAACGGATCTAAAAAGCAATTTCCTCGAAAATAACGTCAAAGAAATGTCATCCTCAAACACGCGCAAAATTGAATAGGAAATGAACGATTATTTAGCCAGACAGTCCATTTAACCACACACAAAGATTCATAGAACTTTGACTTTCAAAGCATGTATATATCTACTAAATAACAATCAAATTGCTGCTGCAGAGATTTTCAGGTAATTTTCATTATTTTCTTTTCACTTATATGATCATTTTTTCTACACTTATCAAGGAAATAGGATATTATAGTACAATAACGATCAAGGCTTTTTATATTATGTTTATATGTTGTATGTTCTTGTGTTTGTATTCTGCTAAAACAATTTACCAAATAATCTCATACTTAGCATTGTCACAAATAAACAATTGATTTATATCAAAGTACAGCCTGGCTTTCTCGCTACTGATAGATAGATAAATAGATAGATTAGATAGATAGATAGATAGATAGATAGATAGATAGATAGATAGATAGATAGATAGATAGATAGATAGATAGATAGACAGAAAGACACATAGATAGACAGATAGATATATAGACAGACAGATAGACAGACAGATAGATAGATAGATAGATAGATAGATAGATAGATAGATAGATAGATAGATAGATAGATAGATAGATAAGATAAATAGATTGATAGATAGACAGACAGATAGATAGATATATAGACAGATAGATAGATATATAGATAGATAGATAGATAGATAGATAGATAGATAGATAGATAGATAAACAAATCGTATGTTTTACATAAACATTTACCTTAATTCCCCGAAGTGAGATGCGGTTTAATGACTTTGGTATTTTCCCTTATAACTTTCTGTTATCTTCAGAACTGTCTGCGATTCTCAAGTTATATTTATCTTCAGAAAGCAATCACTAAAGAAAGAAGTCACGAAATCAATTTAATGTTTTATTGTGGTAAGAGTGCTGGATATTAACGCACTAATTTACAATCCAAACAGTTTATTGGTGAAAGATCCTTTGTATATAACCTATAGCTGTATGTTAGATTTTTATATCTTACAATGTATATAAATAATAATGGACACAAGATAGAATGGAATGCTATTTGTGATTAATTTTGTTACCTAAAACTTAAACGAAATTATCTTACATAGTTTTGAAATATAATTTGTATAATAATGATATATATTTATATATATATATATATATATATATATATATATATATATATATATATATATATATATATATATATATATATATATATATATATATATATATATACGTTTTCTTAATGAATAGCTAATTGCTGGAACACTCAAAAGTTTATATAAGTAAATATCTTATTACTCATCAACTATCTGGAGCACATATATCTATAATTTTCTTTAAATAAATAAAAGCATGAAGAACGCTTGCTTCTTATGGCCATCCTTACAATGAATACGTTTTTCTATCTTATGATATATTGATATATCAAGACGAAAGATTTCCATTATTGATTATCATCTTCAAGAGAATAGATGCTGCTTCAGATAATGAAAACTGTGATAAGCCCGCTTACTCAATATTTTAAATCTGCGCTGTAATTCTTCTGAACAATGGAAGTGCAAAATCCTTAAGTAGAGTGATCAGGCTTTGATAACGTTGTTCTTTTATCGTTTTGCAATAATGTTTACTGACCCAAGACTCTTTGTCAACATCCGCCACATCTACTCAGGTTTTAAGATATATTCCATTGTTTATAGGAAGATTACGACACCCGAGTGCGCAATGGTTTATTTTATACGCTATTAGCATGCGACTGATTACTAAATATTTCATTATACAATGTTTTTATCAATACTCCCTAATTTGACTAAATACATATAATGCAGCAAAAAAAAGATAGTATTAAGCAATATGATCTCAGTGTTGGTATATTTTCGACAAGTTTAATTGTAAATAGCTATTTACTTAGCGTAATACAGCTGACACTCTTTTAGATATATCACTTGTCAGATCCTCAGAGACATTCTATATTGGTGACCAACAAGCATTAAGGTAAAATTTAGCAATGAGACATTATCGGTAAAAACAAGATCAGTATATCCTGTCTATTAATTCTCACACCTAGGATAGACTGTTTTTACCGATAATGTCTAATTGACAGAAACGATCGTCTTGAGCATTTTAACTTTGATATTATGTTTATAATATTTATTAGTATTGCGAAATTCTATCCGTATTCCTACACATGTCGTCTGCATTGTTTGTAAGTATGGTGGATCAAGGAGTTTTCGTATTGATAGCATATTCAGCTAAAATGATGTTTGAATTTGTTGCCAGTTACATTTGCCACACACATATATATATATATATATATATATATATATATATATATATATATATATATATATATATATATATATATATATATATATATATATATATATGCGATGGAAGGACAAATAGTGAGTGACGAGGCTACCAAACTAGGCCAATGTGATGTATAAGTTTCCAAACGGGATTTCAAGCTTTCCAAGTGCGGGAAAAATAATCACAGTGGTTCATCTTTTATTATAAACATAAATACCAATTTTATAATGCCAAAGACGATCGTTTCTGTCATTTAAACTTCATAAATTCAGCTCCTGTTTTAGATAGATTTTCTAAAGGGAAAGTGGTATAATACAAGGCCAAATAATAAATACATAAATGTATTGCAAAATCCGTCTAACAGTAACCACCGTAAAGAGATCACTATCTTAGCTTTTGAATAATTTAGAATTTAAATGGTGTTATAAGTGAGTAATATTACTTCAGTATAAGATATCAGATGGTATCGACATACCAGGTACTAGTTTCAAGCAGTATTGTCAGTTGTATCTAAGTAGGGATACCTAAGTATTAATCGTCAGGAGGTACAGAAGACAATATACAATTCCAGTGAACATTTGACAAACACAGACCTCTGAAAACCTAGAGTTGGGTAAGGTATCATGGAAAAGTAAATATCTTCTGTTGACCGGTCACACCAGCCGCGAGTCCAAAGTCAAATTCGAATGAAATACATGTTAATTTATGTTTAGTCAAATAATGAAAATGTACTGTCTGATACATGCTGTTCGAGGGGGAGGGAGCTCCGTGGACGAAAGATTACAAAATTGCTTTTTAAACCATGAAATCTCTCTCCTATTGTCGACGCAGGATCGAGTAACGCTGGAACCTAAGTTGGTGTTGTCAGATAGTTTGCCTGTTTACTGCCAGACGGCTGGTGGTACATATGTAACCGGTATGTCTCCTCCACCACCGCCATTGGCCGTCACCATATCAATATAATAAACATAATAATCTGTCAATTAGACTTTACCAGTTGAGCATACAAGGTCAAATAATATATATCTAAATGTAAAGCAAAATCCATCTAAGAGTAACCACTGTAAAACGTTGACTATCTTAGCTTTTGAAGAATTTAGAATTTAAATGGTGTTATCAGTCTGAAATATTTCTTTAGTAATATATATTTAAAAAACATCAGATACCAAAGTATAAATCTTTAGCATATCCAGGATATAGAAATGAATCTGGAAAAAAATCAACATTTCACTTAGTGAAATAGAGGAATAGCAAATAAGACTATTTTACCGAGCGTAAAATTTGCGGAACGTTGACATCAAACGCGGTTTTCGATATCCCTGTGTCAATAATTTGTCGGTGAGTAGTTTACCTCTGTATATGAAACGTTCATATGTTAAACTCGCCCTGGAATATCGGGTTATTTGTGAGATATAAACTCCATATGCAGGTAGTTGTTGGATATTAATACTTAAATGGAAAATTTACGATGAGAAAGACGAAATCGTCGTGTTTGTCGTTTAAGTAAGTTGTTTGTTTCCCGTCTGTGTCTATAGTAAGTAAAATGTCAAAGTATGAAGCGTCTGTGATTAATTCTGTTGTATCTTTAATTTCTAGTTCGCTAGGATATATCGCATTGACATATGTATAAAAACTGTCATTATTAATTGACAAAACGTCGTCGATATATCGAAATGTAAAATTTAAGGACACCGCTAATTTTCCTTCGTTTGATTCAGCAGTTTCTGAATGAAGTCTGCTTCTTATTAATAAAGGAACAGGTCAGCCAATAAAGAGGCACAACTGGTTCCACAGGTGTCTATGATTAAAAATGTCTCTCTTTCAATTTTTCATGTGGAATTGTTGTGTTAAGAGTAGAGAAGTTGCATGTTTTGATATTGTGAATTTGAGAAAAATTGTGTGTCTTTCAAATGTCCTAAAGGTTGTTTAGAATTTTTAAGTATCCACATCTGATTTACACCGCTTCTGGAATAAGCAACTGTACAGTATTGCTGACGTTTCTCTTTAACGGCTGTCAATATCTTGGTAAGGAGTTAAGATAAAGGTTTTGTACATCATTTGCTGGACCCTGCTATGTACCACTGCTTATATGGGGTTTTGTGAAGTTTAAGTATCCGATATAGCTAAAAACCAGTATCGGTTGTACTTACATCAAAAGAGCGTAGTAAGAACGCGTAAACGATTATCAGTTGGTACCGAAATACCAGGTATTAGGTTTATGTATATCCTTAGAGACTCAAACGGTCCACCAGTAGTGGCAACGCCCTAAAGTGGTTATAAATATTATAGAAAGTTATATACCAAAGTTATAATGCTCCAGACCATTTTTGCTGTCAATTACTCTTCATCAGTTGAACTCCAATTTATAAAAGATGCATATTTTCTAAAGAGGAAATGGTATCATACAAGGTCAAATAATAAATCTGTATGTAAAGCAAAATCCGTTTAATAACAAATCTAAAGGTATAGCAAAATCCATCTAAGAGTAAACACTGTGAAAATATGACTATTTAGTTTTAGAAGTATTTAGAATTTGAATTATGTTATCAGTGTGAAATAGTACTTTAGTATACGATTATCTGCTGGTATCGAAATACCAGGTACTAGGTTTATGTATACCCTCGGAGACTCAAATGTTCCTCCAGCTAGGGTAACTGAACAATTGTTAAGTGTGGCGTAAAACAACATTCAAGTAACCTGTTGGTCGACATATGACTTGCATGAAATACTCCAAGTATCCAAATATCCAATATTTTCATTATATAAAACCGTGTGAGTACATGTTTTGTTGATTATGTAGCCCCTACAAGTTCGTGGGGGCGGGAATTTAGGTTATTGATTACAACATTACACCTAAAACCATAAAAATATCAGATACCAAAGTATAAATTTTTAAGTTGTCCAGGATATAGATATAACTCTGGTAAAATTGAATAGACAAACACGGACATCTGGGAATCAAGAGATTGAAAAGATGCCATGGAGGAGTAAGCATCCACTGTTGACCGGTCACATCCGCCGTGAGTCCACAGTCTAATTATATAAAAAATGTCAGATACCAAAGTATAATGACATAATAGTGTCAATAGAATGTCCAGGACATAGATACAAATCCAGTAAAAATGGACAAAGACAGACCTCTGGAAACCAAGAGGTGGGATCAGTTGCCATGGAGGAGTAAGCATCCTCTGTCGAACGGTCACACCCGCCGTGAGTCCACAGTCAAGTCCAATGAAATACGTGAGGAGTGTATCCTCGTCACAATTGGTACAGACGTCTCAACAACCGCCAACGAAAAGGCAACTCAACATTTCACTTAGTGAATTAGAGTAGTCGCAAACAAGACTATTATACCGACCGTAAAATTTGCGGAACATTGACATTAAACGCGGTTTTCGATATCCCTGTGTCAATAATTTGTCAGTGAGTAGTTTACCTCTGTATATGAAATCTTCATATGTTGTACACACCCTGGCATATCGGATCATTTGTGAAATATAAACATCATATGCGGGTGACTGAGTGATATTACTACTTAAATGTGGAAAAATTACGATGGGAAAAATCGTCGATGGGAAAGCCGAAATTTCCCGTCGCGTTTGTATGTTATGTGTAGAATGCAGATTCTGTTGTATCTTTTAATTTCTAGTGTTATGGCATTGACAAAATAAATTGTATTATTAATTGACAAAATGTCATGATAGCTAAATGTCAAATAAAAGGACACCGCTAGACTTTTTCTTCTTTTGATCTTTCTGATTGCTTCGTATCAAATAAAGGGTACCACAATTTTCCCATAGTGCCGAAAAAACCAGTTGTCTTACGATGCTATTAAAAATCTGGCATTTTTTTATATTTGTATTTATGTGTAAATCAGTGGTGTTTGTAAGTATCCTGAGAATCACTAGAGAAGTTTTGGGTACCACCTTGAGTGAATTCTACGAGCTAAAAAATCTTTCTTTTAAATTTTTTATGTGGAATAGTTGTGTAAAGCCTTTTGATACAATTCGATTTTCCTAAAAAAAGCTGTTTAGAATTTTTCAGTATCCACATCTGATTTACACCGCTTATGGAATAAGCAACTGTACAGTATTGTTGAAGTTTCTCCTTAATGGCTGTCAATATCTTGGAAAGGAGTAAAGATAAAGGTTTGGTAGAACATTTGCTGGATCCTGCTATGTATCTTTGCTTATATGGGTTTTATGAAGTTTAGGTATCCAATATAAATGTGGTAGCTCGAAATCGGTCTCCGTTGTATGTATTTCAAATAAGCGTAATACGGACACGTGATTTTGAAGGATCTCGTCCTTTGAAAGTGAGCTAAGTGTGTATGTAGGATTTCCAGAATTCGTATTAAACTCAAGTGCTTCTAATAAACAATTATAGTAATGTGCCTTACAAATAAAAACTATATTATTTGAGGCTTTGTCTGCTGGTACCAGTACATATTGGTCATGTAATCTATCTAGTTCAGTTACTACTTCTGGATCACTAAATACAGTGGGATAACATGTTTTCATAGTTCCAAATGAAATACGTGAGTAACGACTCCTCGTCGTTCCATAATGTATCCTACCTTTATTCAGGGAAGGCTCGAGCCCACTAGAACCACAGCTGATTATGTGAGAAAATTTGTCAGTTTTATTGTGGAAGAACGGAAGTCTTGTCCCAGGTACTTTGTAACCGAGACGTGAATGATAAGTATCAGTCACCAAGTAAAGTTATAAAATTGTTCTGTGTGGTGGCCTAAAACATCACGAAAACAAAATACAAAAAACAAGATTATGTATTGTTAATGCATGTCATGATAAATATGCAAACCGCAGTAACAGCATTGCTGACCGTATCCAAATTGAATTATCTTTATTTCCAAAAATGCTATTAACTAATGACAAAAAACAGGTACTTGAGATTGTTTTTCTCCATTTTCACACATTGTAAACAAATCTGTCCAGATAATGGATTTTACTATTTACGAATGTTTTATTTCAGTTTAAAAAAAAAAAAACTTTGCTTAATGCTAAAATGAAATAACAAAACACAATGGCGATAAGAAAGACACAAAAATACACTTATTGGTATCATGCCTGTTTCATCTTATGCAAGGTCTGATTGCAAATTGGTTAGCTAAAGTGATGAAAATGATCCAAAACTACACATAATTTGCCTATAAGTCATACCATTGTACAATTTTTACACGGTAAATGGCATTTAAACAAAACATTTTCAAGTCAAAATATTTATATGTTCTTCAAAGAGTCAGAACGTTCGTCTGACGATGTTGATAGAAGCGATTTATGGAGCACAGTGCTAATGGTTGAATGTGAAAGGTAAATTACTTGGAATTATCCGTTTGTTTCTGAGACTTCAAAGTCTTTTGTTTGATGTAGAGAACTATTGATTAGAATATTGATGCATTCGTCTCTTTGTCTTTCTCTTAATTTTTATGCTTATCTCTCTCACAAAAATTGCAACATAGCGCATGAAAAATCTAGATATTTATCTAGTTCATTCATTAGGCATTTCTTTGATCATAACTTTTCTCTTTTTAAACTTTTTTTTCGGTGCACTACAATCATAACTGTACAGTCATAAGTTTTACCACATGTATTTGATAATATTACTCACATGTATTATAAGATATACATTTCTCTCCTTCTTAATCTCTCTTTCCATCTTACCCTCTTTCGTTTCTATCACAATTCTACCCCCATGGATCTAAAAATAGATTGCCCTCTTTATATTTATAATTATTTTATAGATTGTGTACACGTTTCTATTTTCGTATGTCTGTTTGGATGTATTTGTTTTCTTCCCTTAGGTCATAATACTCACCGTTTTGAAACTGTGCTCGAGAAAACATGACTTGTGCAATTACATACTTCATAGAGATGTTTCCTATATATACATGTATATATATTCTGCTTCTTTTTTTACTACGGCCTTTCATCTGATTCTCTATATTTCGTCCGACATGAATTTTCATTTATAGCTTTCAAAAACCCAATTTGCCAATAATTCATTCAATCAAGTCTAAAGACGATAAGCGTCCTCTACTTCTGTTCTTCTACTTATTCTCGTTTGTGAATTAATAAAAACCATTTTCATCTGCAGTTTTTTCAACATCTATGTCATCATCTCATCAAGTCTAAGACGACCAAATTGTCAAGGCGATATAGATAAACATTTGTGTATGTTTTCCCATGGGATGACGATTTGAATTTTTCATAAAACTCCTTTCATCACGATTTTTTCATTTCTATATTAAAGAGTTGAGAGATGAATAAAACATTCAAGGATAATTGTCTTTTTCAAAGTGCCTGGTATTTTTTTTTTACATAAATAAATAAACAACATCTTGGCACCAACACTTTTTTTTTCTTCCAATCGAATCTATCTGAACTTATAATGAAAAAACTGTCTTAGAAATATTCAGAATCGAATTATCTCAATTAATACAACACCATAATACCGATTACAAGAAGTTATAGAGTACGTGCTACATAGAATGGTGTCGCTTTAGTATTGTATATATCCTGGTGGCAACCTGATAAATGTTCATACGTTCACAACAAACAAGAAGATTAATATATAGAAGAAAAATGAAGAGGCAGCGATGGATATACGAAACTCCAAAGTCCAGTAGCACACCACCAATTGGATATAATTTGACATATAATTGGACATTAGTATTGACAAAAATTATACTTATTATTATTACTACTATTATCATTATCAGTTTAATGATCATAGCAGCATATCACTTTCATTGTAATTATACCTGCTGCTGCTGCTGTTTTTGTTGTTGTTGTTGTTGTTGCTTCTGTTGTTGTTTATGCTGTTGCTGTTGTTGTTGCTGCTGCTGCTGCTGTTGTTGTTTATGCTGTTGCTGTTGTTGTTCTTGTTGTTTATGCTGTTCCTGTTGTTGTTTATGCTGTTGCTGCTGTTGTTGTTGTTGTTGCTGCTGCTGTTGTTGTTTATGCTGTTGCTGTTGTTGTTGTTGTTGTTGTTTATGCTGTTGCTGTTGTTGTTGTTTATGCTGTTGTTGTTGTTGTTGTTGTTTATGCTGTTGCCGTTGTTGTTGTCACAATCAATGAACAGTACGCAGTGAAAACTTTCACCTCACAAGCGTCAAGTCACGGATTTCTTAAAATGTGGTGTAATGAGGGTATTTCAGTATTAAATGATATTCAACCTCTATTTCGTTAGGATCCCAACATATGCAAATACGAATTTGCCTATCAATAGTATTATAACGACCCTTTACTCCAAAAAAGACTATGGGCATATATTCGAAATTTTGGAATAATATCACAATAATGATTTGATACAACACAAATAAAAAGAAAAATCTTTATTTAAAAATAAAAGAAAATAAAAAACAGCTTCATTTTCTGGATGAAATTTAAGATTTCATTTTATCCCGTGTATATTAGGTTTGTAAAAAGATACTAAGAATTATTTACAATTTCAATTTCATTTTTTTTGTATTATCATACTACCTTTTAAAACCATTTCTCGTATTTTCTGCAGTTTTCCAGCTTTTATAAAGACAACAATTTTGTATCATCAACATGTACATATGGTTCCTACGTATTACAGTATACAAGGTAATTAACAAGCATTGACTGAAATTCATTTTGAAATTCAGCTAAAATAACTGTATCATCCGAATACATAAACAGAAAGATCAACAATTCTAAAAAATCAATAAAAGGGCAGTTAACATTTATGAAACTATATAAGAAATAATTATGGTACAGAGAGAACAAAGATGGCAACAAAACCTCACCCTGGAGCATCCAGCAGACTCAACATCGACGAAATGAGAAAATTTAGAATTGATTTTAACACAACATTTCACTTTTGTATAAAAAGAATGAATTGTATTTGATAATTTAATGGCAATAACGCTCCTGGCAGGTTTGTCAAAGAGCAAATATCTAGCAATACTGCTAAAGACATTGCGGCAATCTGCAAAATAACAATATTAAAAAATTCAGATACCAAAGTATAAATCAATAGAATGTACATGACATAGATACAAATCCAGTAAAAATGGACAAACACGGACTCTGGAAACCAAGAGGTGGGATCAGGTATCATGGAGGAGTAAGCATCCCCTTATAATTTATGTCCAGCTTTAAACCCAAACTGAGCATTCATAGTAATATCGTTACTCCATCACCATTTTAAGTCTTTTATTTAAAACATCAAAGTCACAGTCACAGGACACAATATACACATCTGATAAGTATTGGACAAATAGGGACCTCTAGAAATCAAGAGGTGGGATCAGATGCCATGGAGGAGTAAGCCGTTGGCCGGCCACATCCGCCGTGAGTCTACAGTTAAATCAAAATGAAATAAGTGAGGAAAAAATCCTTGTCACAACCGGTATAAACGAATCAACAATCGCTGACAAAAAAAATCATTAACGTATATATCTACACCAAAGTGACGCTTGTGTGGAATAACATAACCAAATTTAACTGGCGTATACCTGACCAAATTTATGTTCCGTGTTATATCAGTTTATCTTACATTTACAATAAGGATTAGAGGTCTTCGTTCAAAATAAGATGAAATGCTTTCATGTCCGTTTCTCGTTGTTTGTTACTCAAAGACATAAAAGCTGTCGAGATGAAGTTTTTTTATGAAAAGTTTCAAATATTCGACGTTTTATACAAATAAAATGGTTTTTAAAAATCCTAGTAAAAAAAAACTTTAGTGTCATATTTGAGATTAGAAATCAAATTTAAATAATGGGTGAGTAAACATTTGTCAGCGTATTTCATTCGTTCTATGCAATATATGCATATGTTAACATATTCTAGGACAATATCATCACAGGATATTTTGTATCAAAATGTCAGCCTCTGTGCCTTTAACAGCAATGCATAGATCATATACAAAATACAAAATTGCACATGTCTACATGAAAATTATCCTCATTATATGTATGATTACATGTTGATGAACCATCCATCTCAGCGAATTCTGTACACATATGGCATTGCTTTGATGGAGTAATGGATTTCAAGGATTTGTTATTAGGAATCATTTAATAATCCGGTCGCGTTCGCAACATCTTGAAACATGTATACCTTCCATCAATATACCACAAAGGAATTCACCTGGACAGTTATTAGAGATTCCATTTACCTTAATTAATGTCTAACCAACATTCCAGGTTAGCGCCATGAAATTGTTTTCTATGTATTTTATATTATTTCTAATGCAATGCTTCAAAACACCTGTCTTTTCCGTATTCCTATTAACAGAACAGGAAATAGAATTATGTGTAGACAAACAACTGACATTCGGAAATGAGTGGAAATTGATCACCAAGATATATATTAGTATATAAGATTTGTTTGAGATTCCTTTCTATCGCATTTGAACCATTGGAGTTTTCATTTGTTCCTTTATTGTCGTGAAAATAAAATAAAATAAAAAAAACATTTAGTCATTTACTGAAGGAAGCTCAAATTATTTCAAGAACTTCCCTTTGTTACAGTAACACCTGGAAATATACCTCCTACCAGGCTGTAACATATCTGCAAGTAGACCATACAAAACTATATGTGATACCCAATTAGAAGAGTTTTATAAGTCTGACTCTAATTTATGTCAGACAGACGATGTTTGAAAAAAGATATTGTCTTTTCTTGTGTCAAAAGTTCTTCAGTATAAATGAAAACTATTGGCCTTAATGAGAATTTTAAAGTCACATTCTGCACCATGACGATAACGTTCATGATGTAAAAGCTAGTCGAGCTTATATGTAATTGTAATGGAGTCATAGAAACCAAGTGTCAAAGGCATTTTGTAATTATAGATATGTTCGCAATGTGTTAATGGTTGTCTATTGCACCATGAGAGGGAATTATTTCATCCATGAAAATATTTAGACAATAATATGGACTCTGGTTTTTTTTTTTTTTTTTTTTTTGCACTCCATGCAAAAAATAGACTGAGGAAAATCACAACCCAACCCCCCCCCCCCCCCCCAATATAAATAAGCTTACAATATATAGCACATATTTAGATGCGGTTCTGTGATTGATATGGTTTTTTTCTGCTGAAAATACTATGTAGGTGAAACATCAAGTAATTCCAGATTTACAAGATCGATGTATATTTCATGTAATTGTTTTCTATTATTGTTCCTATGATAATATTAAAATTTACGTATTTTCTAATTGAATATATTTATCATTGCTTCCGTATAAAATTAATTGATTGTGCTTATTCTTTTCTCCGGTTCTTACTACTAGTTCCAGCACGATTTTGTTTGTTAGAATCGAAAATCTCCGTGATGTAAACGTTTAAAATCATATAACTATTGAGATTTACAACATGGTTCACCATGGAAATACAATAATAACGTCGAATCAAACCAATTTACGCAAACCTATTTCGACATATGAACGAAATATCAAATAAAATTTGTTTGGAAAATACGTGGTTTTTTTTTTTTTTTTTTTTTTTTTTTTTTTTTTTTGTTATTGTTTAACGTCCCCACTCAAGAATCTTTCACTCACAGGGAGACGTCACCAAATGCCGGTGAATGACTTCAAATTTTGGTCTATGGTCGGCACGTATGGCCATTGAGCAGTGTGGGTTCTTGAACGTGCCAACACCTACTGTGACACGGAACCTCGGTTTTTACCGTCTCATCCGAAAGACAAGAAACCAACCCGTCGCAGGCTGGACTCGAACTCACGACCAAGAGTCGAGCGCGCTACCGACTGAGCCAGGCCGGCTCTTGAAAAACACGTTACACTCGACCCACCAAGTATAGTGGCAGGCATTTAACACGAACCACTCGGGTGATAGTAGGATTCAAAACAACGGAAAAATTATTGCACTCAAATACTTAAAATTTTTACAAAATTTCAAAAACTGTAAGACTGGATAAACAAAAGGTATTGTATGTCACTAGGCCCTCGTTGACTTTTTTTATTTACACGAAGATAGATTAAATTCAGCGTACTAAGGAGTCAAGTTGAATTTAACACGAAATATTTTCATTCCCCATTGTCATCTCATCATTGCATTCGAGATTGAGTTTAAGATTGTGCGTAGGCATTCTTGCAGCGAGTGACAAATCTATAAATTTGATTCCATGTATCATTATTCTGTATCACAGAATTCGCTAAAATACACGTTAACAATTGAAGACATAGCCCAAACTTTTACAGGGAAAAAACGACCGCTCGTGGTGGTCTAATACTAGAGCTTTCCACTCGCAAGAGGAAAGTACCGGGTTTGATTCTCGGTACCGGGTCATACCAAATACGTTTTTTAGAATGGTAAAAACTGTTCCTTTGCCAAACGCTCTACCACTAGACCACCACAAGCGGTTAAATGTTCGTTCTGTTTGTTTGATTGTTTGTTTGTTTGTTTGTTTATTGTTGTTTAACTTCCCACTCAAGAATATTTCACTCATATGGAGACATCACCAAATGCCGGTGAAGGGCTTCAAATTTTGGCCTATGTTCGACACTTACGGCCATTGGGCATTGAGAGTTCTTTAACGTGCCGACACCTACTGCGACACGGGACCTTGGGTTTTACTGTCTCATCCGAAGGACAGGAAACCAACCTGCCGCCGGCTGGACTCGAACTCACGACCTCACGATCAAGAGTCGAGCGCGCTACCGACTGAGCCAGGTCGGCTCATTAAATATACGTAAAAACGTCTTAAAATCACATGTATAGGTCTACCGAGGTAAAATGACGTATCCTGGTTTAGTCAGAAACCAAAACGATACGGTCTACTTTCCAAAAAATAGGTTGCACAGGTAAAACATACTGCCTTGCACAGACTCCATGCATTACTGAATCTCAAATACTTTTGTGACGACAAATAGCCTGTCACCCCTCTTATGATTTGATTTAGATTCGTCGTGTTTGTAAACACATGTATTACAATTAAAGTTTGAACACTATGTTTAATGTTGTTTTCATGTAATCAACAACCGCGGACGTTATTTATTTGTATTTAGTGTGTATTTTAGGAAATGATTATTACATAAGTATTTTAGTGTTCATCATGACTTTGTACAATAATTTGTTCCTACCAATTCTATGCAGCAAATAAAGTGTAAAGCACGTTACAATCATAGCGTGATGTCGGGTGCTCCGGAAATATTAAGAGTTTCCTATTGTAAAGTATATGACAAATCCTAACATGAATTAAGTAACGTCCGAATAATTAACATTGGTTTGTTCGACATTTGTTTTCCGGGTTACACGTACTAGATAAATACAAAAATACTAGATATTGATTCAAAAACATAAGCGTCATTTTGGATTTCCGGTTAGCTAAGCTCAGCAGTCTGTGATGAAAAGCGTTTCCTTATCTTCCACATTAGAGAGTCTAGATGGTATTTGAGCTAGACGATGTCTTAACAAGTTGGTTTCCTGCCGTTTGACACTCTGTATGTGTTGGCAATTTAATCATTGATATGCTAGGGATGTGTTAGTGTCTTGCGGCTTTCAGCTTTCGGAAACGCCCTCAATAACACGGTGTTTGAATCCGGATTTGTTTATTGAACTAAAATAAGGAATGATCTTAGCAATATCATACTTTTTCTCAAAACACTCCTAAAATATTGCACCAGATGTTCCGTGGCCTATTTTTATATGTCGCTGTGTACTTCAGTCTATATACCATTTTTTTTATGTCATTACAAACCGAAAGTAATATCAGATTTTTTTTCAGTTTGTAATAATTCTCTACTAAAGAAGATAAAAAAACACAGCAATCTAATTGTTTAAACATCTTAAAACAGAATTTTGGAATTTGATACTGTTCAATAGCAGTTTGAAAACAACGATATCTCTTCCATATCTGAGAAAATTACACAACTTCGCAATTTTTCTGAAATGAGGATCAGGTAATTGGATTGCATATGTCACCAAGACAATCATTATAAATACAATGTACATTTTTGTATAGGCCTTTACACTGGACAGATTCTATAAAATGCAAGTAACTTCATTCTTTGACGTCGTACTTTAGACAAGACAGAAATAACTCTTGATAATTTGCTATGCCACTTACTTAATCTATGTTTTTGTTGTTGCTGCTGCTGCTGTTGTTGTTGCTGTTGTTTCCGACATCGTTTTTGTTGTTCTTTTTCTGAATTTTATTACCTGAATATCAGACTATAAATACGATTTTTCATTCTTTGGTGCAATCACTTATTATATAGATGGTCCATACAATAAAATGGTCCTACTTTGGGCAGAAACTGGCATATAGTTTAAATTTTGGAAGTTCTTCTATTTCTGGGTGGTAAAAAGTTATTTATTAAAAAGTGAAAAGTTGACGGTATCTCAGAAAACATGTTGTAACATAATTGCCAACATTTCGTCTTTATTAAGTTAAATGGTAAATATGATGCGCATACATTTGATTCATATTGCATTCACATGAGTCTGAAAATTGTTAATCAATGAGCATCTCGATTGATAGAAATGTTTATACTGAGAAATTGTTTTGGCCTATTTTGTAAAACTGTAACTTTGCCATTGTTAATAATATATATAATAACATTTAAATAAAAAAGCCAAACTGTAACTTGTAACATGTTTAACAGGTCGACTTACAAAGGTGTAGCTTGTTTCCTACGGAGCTCCAGCAATTTGCAGAAACATGCTTGGTTTGTATAAGAACCTCGACAGTTTTATATCAACTTAAGGGAATAGCCGCCCATTGTTGGTGATTTTGTACAAGATATCATCTGTATTGCCAATGACAAAATATGCAAATTCACTCTGTTTGTGATAAAAGAGTCCATTAGAATACGACACATTAGATATAATAAAGGCCTCAACATGAAGGATAAATGCGAATCCCAAACAAAATTGACCCAGGTGTCCGGGATAAGTCAATGCCCCCTGTTAGCAAGCTACATCCGTCTTTAATATTCCAGTGAAACTTCCTGAGTTTAGCAAAAAAGGTCAGTCTCGATGACATTGTCATCAGTAAGTTTGAATGGCAAAAAGGGGTCACTGTATAGGGTGGTGCTCACAATTACTATCTAACATTCTGGTGAAAAAATCCGCTATCTAAAGTACCAATAAATTTATAATTTAATTTCTTTTTTGGCACTCTTGTTTAGATTACAGAAAGGCCGTTTCTTTTAAATGATTTGAATTAAGAAAAAGTTTGTGACTTTGTATCCACATCGGACTTACATCGTTCTCGGCATAAACACTTGAGTTTTGTTTAGTTGTAATTTACTGGCTTCAGACATCGATTTTGAAATCGACACTCAACCACACTGTAAATTATATTCTTTGACGTTTTACAGATATATCTTAAACAGGAGACCAGATTTCTGTGAAAACAGGTCTGATTGACTTCGATGTTGCCTGTCATGATATTATTTATAGTTTTAAATTATTTCCTCAGAAATGATACAAGAATCCTAATTGTCATACCTGCCTTCGCGTTCCTATTATCAACAAAATCAAAATCGGTAATGATGTGTATGCACGTACCTTGTCTATGGTGACGTATCGAAAATGCGAGATAATCATGTACTATTTTATCATTCCTGCCAAGATAAATGTGCATAAAACTTAAAAAATCATTTCAGCGAAACATTTTATGATTTCCCTTCACCTGAATTATCTCTCTGCTTTCAAATGCAAAACTGAATGTAGCCATTTGATTGATAAACATCGCCAACACACTTCCTATCGCTAGCTATTATTGCAGCTATATCAATACTGTATAACGTGGGGCAAACGTAATATGTGAATTATCATCCATGCACGTTATGAAATGATGAGACTGAATGTAAAATTTGAGAATGAATGAGAAATCCGAGAATGGCCGTGAAATTTGAGAATGGAATTGAAGTATTGTACGCCATTGTCACATAGATAAGTCAAATCTACATTTTTTTTCTGTTGAATCCAGTTTTTCTCCACTCCAGTTAAAACTAGTTTTTTCTCATTTGAATTCCGAATATTTGTAGAATAATACGGGATGTCTACAACGAAACTATGTTCAACTGCACCAATACCACAACAATGGGATAAACCTAGTTTTTCTCCGTCAAAACTAGGTTTAACTGCACCAATACCACAACAATGAGATAAACCTAGTTTTTCTCCCTCAAAACTACGTTTAACTGCACCAATACCACAACAATTGGATAAACCTAGTTTTTCTCCGTCAAAACTACGTTTAACTGCACCAACACCACAACAATTGGATAAACCTAGTTTTTCTCGGTCAAAACTAGGTTTAACTGAGAAAAACTCTATTTAACTGCGCCAAAATTACATTAATGAGTATACGTGTGGATTTAGCACACTTAAACCTAGTTTTATTCAGTTAAACTTAGTTTCTTCCATTTGATTCAAATAAATAAGTCATAATTGCATTAATACAACAGAGCTTTTCTCAAAACTCGCATTAACTTGAGAGAAAAACTAGGTTTAGCTGAGAAAAAAAAATACTAGACTTAAGTCATTAATGTGATTTTGGCATGTCATAGTCATGTATTACATCGTTCTATCTTTGTTACATACACTGGTTCTCTATAAGAGTCACAAAAATATTTCAATATTACAATTCGTGTGGGTTTTTCTTATATGATACGGTGCAAATGATAAAATGCATTTTTAATTGTTCGTTGCCAGTCACAGTGTAAGCATCATCAAACAAAAAATTCATTAAAATCAATTTAATTTGCAACACAATTAGCTGGTTTAATGGCAGAAATTTGAATAAGAAACGTCTTCGGAGTAGAATTTAAATTTTGAATTGCCAGAATGTATACCTAATTACCTGATCGGAAATAGGAATAAGTGATAGTTAAAACGCATCCCCCTTGTGTCTGAATGTATCCACTAATAAGCCAATAGCAGTTTGGAATTGAACATGTTTATTTTCATTAGAAGCAAATTCTCCTGGGATACAGCGTATTTCCTTGGTTCTAGTACGTCTATAATGACACGCCGACATGTATTAGTATAATTAATACAAATTACTGGTTTGATAGCCAGAACGACTCATCAGTTGCGATTTTTGTGTGTAACGTGATTATCCGGGTCGTTTTCCATGTTAATTTCCTGCACAGATTTGATTGATGGAGTCAATACGGGTCTTAAAGGACTCTGTTTATTTTGGTACCACTACACGCAATATTACGTAATAGGTCGGTTATGAAAGTTTATCAAGTGACTGGAAATGGCTGAGTATTTTGAAAGGTTAAAGTATAGTGAATTAGTTGATTGCATGTGTCCATGTGTTGAGCGGATTGTCACTGTAGTAGATTCAAAAATTTAAAACACTTAATTAGTGTTTCTTTTTACAACTGAAATGTTTTCACTAAAACTTGTTTCCAAAAATTTAAATTTCTACTGTGTGTCCCAGCAACATTGGAAAGTGATTTATTTTTTGTAAATATTTCGTAAAAATGGGAACATTGTCCATACAGTCATTAAATGTAACCAGAGTCATAAACTCTTATCCCCATTGATTACGTTTTACCATACAGTGATCTTAAAAATAATCGTGAATTGTTAGATTCTGTTTTTTTATCTTTCTTTGAAATGAAACCGTGTGTTTACAAACATTATTATTGTGTGCAAGTCAACAGAGAAGTCAATTCACGTGCAGGGGTGTTTCTCCAGTATTTTCAATCCAGTGTCTATGGTGACTTACGGGTGATGAAATGTATACAACCCGATAAAAATAATAGCCATGTACTGAATGTATACAACATTCTATTTGTACATTAGTTAGATGTTTAATTGATGCATCTATCCATTTCATTTTATTTTCTTTTATCAACAGATGAATGTATATACATATAATGCATTTAAGTAAAAAAAATAAATAAAAGAGTACAAAGTTGCCTCCCATTGTTAAAATTTATAACAGTATCAGAAAATCATTTTTTTTTTTTTTTTTTAAATCATTTTCTGATATAAAAAATATATAGTATTTTCCAGTATCAGAATTTCGATTTTTTGATATGAAATAATACTACATATTTTTTTATTATTGTTTTGGAACAATGTGCTATATACAGTACATATGCATATATATTTTGCTGAATGGCATTGGTCATGTCTATCGATCAATATATTTAAAAGATTATGCATTGACACGTGTGCACTGCATCAGAGCAGAGTATTGACTTAGGATGCAAATTACTTTTTTATTTCTATCTCATATATGGATCTAAATACTTGATAATTAATCTGAGCTCGAAATCATCGCATTTGTAACATTTGTAAAACTTCTGAATGCAATTTGAATAGGAAATACATTATTTTGATTTTCGTTTTTTTTTTATTTATTTATTTATTTTTCTATTTTCTTTTTATTATTATTATTCATATAAACATATTCAGCTAATTTTAAGATTTTCTCATAAAGATAAAGAAAAAAACATTGAGTACGGCACTCAAAATTTGAGTATGCACTAAAAATATTTTTTATTTTTCTGAAGTTGGAAGAGGGATAATTTCCCTACATATTCATAATTGTTTGCAATAAAAACTTATTAATGTCGTGTTGCAGCAAAAATTCGGTTAGTTTAAGTTATTTGAGCCTGAGTATAGAGTAAATCTAGTTTACAATTGTTTTGCAATTACTAACTTAAATTCATTTACTGAAATCTTCAGCTACTTCTTCCGAAGTAATTGCCGGGTCGTCTTTGCTGATTTTTGGCTAGGGTTTATTCCTTGTCTGTGTCTATATTACCAACATAACTCAAACGTAACATTTTTGCAAAAGAGTCCAAAAACAAATGCTCGAGGCGATCGATCTTGATTTAAAAATAGATGTAGAATTCCAAAACAAAAAAGTGGTGTCATACAAGGCCAATGAATATTTTAATGTATTCCTAAATCCGTGTAAGAGTAACCACTGTAAAAAGATTACTATCTAAGTGTTTGATGACTTTAGAATTTAAATCCATTATTTTAATCGGACCATGGACTCATATGGGCCCGGTACAACAAAACTTTAGAATTTACTCAACGTTGGCTAATCTTGAAATATGATTTGCTGAGCAACTTTGCTTACTCAGCCAATCAGATTTCAAGATTAGCCGAAGTTGAGTAAAATTTTAGATTAAAGTAATTCTTAAGTTTAATGGTGTGTCAGTCCCTGGATACGCTGTCGTTAATACTTTGGTATCTGTGGTTTTTGTAGTCCCGATAGAATATATTACATGTATTTTAAGGTGAAAAAAAAAATTACCGGAGATATACTTGGCATGGTTAAGGTCCGGAACGCTCGGAAATTTTCAAAGTAGTGCAGATAGAAATTGAAAATAACAACAATACAAACAGGATGTCTTTGAATCCGACTTCTGGCACGGTTTGTTTGTTTGTTTATTTGTTTGTTTATTGTCGTTTAACGTCCCACTCAAGAATATTTCACTCATATGATGACGTCACCAAATGCCGGTAAAGGGCTTCAAATTTTGGCCTATGCTTACGGCCATTGAGCAGTAACGTGCCGACACCTACTGTGACCTACTGTGACACGGACCTCCAGTTTGACTGTCTCATCCGAAAGACAGGAAGCCAACCTGTCGGTTGGCGGGACTCGAACTCACGACCTCACGGTCCAGAGTCGAGCGCGCTACCGACTGAGCCAGGCCGGCTCTTCTGGCACGGTGCCTTGCATGTAGTCATTTGAAGTAAAATTAACTTCATATCTATCAACGGAGAGGTACAAGTGAAAGATTAACTGAAATATCTTCTTAATGGGTAATTTACACTTTTCATAATTTTATTTTTATATATAGAATGAAATGTTTTGTAAGTATTATGCATTGACTTTGATAATTCTTTTTGCCTCATTTTGAGAATCAATAAATAAAATACATGAAACATTTATCTACAAATATTTCAACTGGACTTTGGACAAATTGAAGCAAATTGATAGAAATGAAATCTAACTAACTTTAAACTTCTTCGAACACATTTTTACTGTTGTTGAACACCTAAATTACCGAGAGTGGATATAAAACTGCGCTTAAAGGAAAAGGAATAAAACTTGCAAATATAATCCAACATTTTGAAAAGGAATAAACTTGCAAATATAATCCAACATTTTGAAAAGGAATAAACTTGCAAATATAATCCAACATTTTGAAAAGGAATAAACTTGCAAATATAATCCAACATTTTGAAATAGACGTAGGTGAAGTGCTTCATTTTTCATTGCGGCATATAATACATGCAATATGGATACCAGTGTAATTCATAAAGCGAATATTGGAAAAGCATTTACTTTGAAATAGATGTAGTTGAGATCAGGTGTCACGGGTGATTTAGAAACATAGAAAAACACCCCAAAAAATCGACTTACTGATACATAATGATCATTTAATATTCTAATATAAAATATACAAAAAAAATTAATCTACCTTTTTTAATTTTTTGGTGTTTATAAATATTATAAACATAATAGCAAAGTTATAATCCTCAAAACGATGGTTTCTGTCAATCAGCCGTCATCAGTTGAGCTCCAATTTATAAAAATTTATCATCATTTGTTTTGATTTGATGGTGTTTTTCATTAGCAGTGCTTACGTGTATCAAAAGTCAATCGAAATACAGACAAAGAGACACAACTCTGGCGTCATTATACTTTATGATTTGATTTGATTTGATTTGTTGTTTTACGCCATACTCAACAATCTTTCAGTCATATGATGGCGTCCAGTTTTTATTGGTGGAGGACAAACCCCGCTTACCCGGGTAAAGACCACCGACCTACCGCAAGTAAACTGGCAAACTTTCCCACATAATTCAAAACGACCCTAGTGGGATTCGAACCAGAGGTGTATACTTTATGTAAACTTGGTTATGAAGTGTTAGATGTCAAGCTCCGTTTAGAGAGAGAGAGAGAGAGGGGGTCGATTTAAGTGATTTTCAATTCTCTAATATCAGTCATTTGTTTATCTAAATTAATATTAAAGGTGGGCATGTGTTTGTGGTCTCCTTCGCATGTTTTGACTATTTAAAGTTTGTTGTAATTCCCAATAAAGCCGCATTCACGGATGAGACGCCCGATCAACACGGACCGTCAATCCGTGACAATCCGCCATCACCGTGAGCGGATCGTGTATGCATAATCACTCGATTTATTTGTATACTGTAATTTTATCTCATTGTTTTTCTGCTCGAGCTGTCTTGATTGACAAACAATTTTGTTGTTTATTAACAATAAGTAACTTAATAAGAGAGATAAAGTGGTAACCATACGTAATTCCACAATTTACAAACATCGGGGGCCGAGTGGTTAGAGCATTGCGCTTTAAATCACAAGGCCTCTCACCTCTGGTTCGAATCCCGCTAGGGTCATTTCGAATTAAGTGGGAAAGTTTGCCAGTTTTCTTGCGGAAGTTCGGTGGTCTTTACCCGGGTAAGCGGGGTTTCTCCTCCACCAATAAAAACTGGACGCCATCATATGACTGAAAGATTGTTGAGTATGGCGTAAAACAAAAATCAAAATCAAACATCGGACACAGATATCTGGTAAATCTAGAGTGGGAACCAAGTGCCACAGAGAAGACAGCATCTCCTGCCAAACCGGTCACATCCGCCCGGAGTTCACAGTTAAATACAGATAAATAACGGAATCCTCAAATCCATTACTACGAAAATTTGACTATTCCTATAATGCAATCCTACATTGAACAAATGATTGAATACTGGATTGTATGCAAGGCATAAATATCATAGGTGAACTTTTAACAACACTGAATGCAATTGCAAAAGGAGTATTACTGCTATTAAATATGGATATTTAGGCTTCAAATGAAAGGCAATGAATAGTAGTTTCTTTCTGAATGCAGACATAAGAAAAGTTCAGGACAGTTGGTGACCATAGCAATGCCGATGGTTTGCTAAAAGACCATATACACTGAATGCATTAATGGTGAAGTGATTAAGGCACTGTGCATGGAAGGCAGGCATTCTAAATTTTCAACCAGAGCTTGGTTCATGCAAGTTTATATTAAGAACTTTATTTCTGTATTTGTGCTTGATATAAAATTTATTTCTGCAGATTGCATCCTTTCTGGGATTCAAGGTCCATTATCAATTGTCAATGTTGTAGTGAAATTGTATACACATTTTTAAATTTATTTTCTGAATTTAACCATTTATATATTTACAGTTTGCCAGTTTACATACAGAAGGCTGATATTTCTCCCTGGTACATTATAATCAGTTTCTCTGCTTCAACATTAAAAACCGTCTATTACC
Organism: Atrina japonica; assembly: GCA_030159075.1. Taxonomy (NCBI): domain Eukaryota; kingdom Metazoa; phylum Mollusca; class Bivalvia; order Pterioida; family Pinnidae; genus Atrina; species Atrina japonica. Next base: position 265,911 of record BROG01000457.1, on the reverse strand, counting down.
ATTTAAATGAACAACTGTTGTGAGGCATAACCAAGATGAAATTAAGCCAACAAATGACAAACTTATCTACTAGTGATAAATTAAAAACGAAAATCATATACAGGCAGAACAATTTATTAGACCTTACAAAGCCATTACACACAATCGAATAACAAAGAAATAGTTAGTTATGCTTGACAAGAAATACAAGAAAGGTGGTTTTTAAAAAAAATTCAGTTGAATATAATTCAAACCTTTCTTGTCATATTAAAGAATGCATCTAGATGCACATTACACATAATTAGTTTAAAAAATCCTATTCCAATCATATATTGCGATTTTCTAAAAATAGGATTGCATACCTGTATTTTCCCATGAATCATCTGTTGTTTTGCTGGATAATCTAAATTGAAAGATGCTACTGCGAAGTAGAATTTCAAGTCAGAAAAGACATGATTAGTAAATCAAAACATTTAGCGGACCATGAAGTTGTGCTTCGTTAAAAAAAACAAACCAAAAAACCCCCCAAAAAAGCAAACAAACAGGTACTTCCATCATAATACACCACAATTATCCACTGGACAATTCAACCCTGTAACTAGATTAAAATAGTATTTGCAAAATACCGAGCTATTCATTGCTAATTTATCAAAATGCAAACATTATTCATGGTCCATTACAAAGTGTAACCGTTTCTTTTATATATTTTTTTTTCCATCTTGCCAATTTGTGTAACACTGCTTTTTAAGAAGTATTGTCATTTAATTTTTTATAAGATCACTGTTACAACTAGATATCTACATTAAAACCAACGAGCCAACCTAAACAGCACAAAAAGCTAGGCTTACCTTACCCCTTATGATAAACCTGTCCTAACTGTACAGACAACCCATTATAGTTAGTACTATAAAAATCTACATTTATTAGAGAGGGGGAAAAAACCGATATTTTGTTAGAAAATTATGCTAACTTAAGTTTGAGTACTAACAAGCTTACTATATTTGGAATAATAAGCTTATCATAGCTACAGCAACAATATATCAGGAGATCAGTTAATAAAGAAAATCAGTACTTTTGTCAACATTAGCCAAAGTACTGTTTACAACAATAGTATCAACATTAAGAATTTAAAAAAAACTACGACATACTTTGTCAATATTACCTCAACAAAGGGCATAGAAAAAGCGTTGTCATCTGATGTGATTATTAACTAACTACATATTGTATGTGACACAGGTAGTATTTAATCCAGACAGGTGTAGAACGTTAATTCTGGACTAAGATAGAATAAGTAAGTCTGGTCAAAGATAAACCGCTGTATTCTAATTACGTTGATCTTGGTAAATATTACTAGATGCATTAAGATGTGAAAGTGGCGTTGACAACATTAGAAATGATCTACTTAATGCTGTACCCTTAAATTCTACAAAATTTTTATTTTTACACTGTTCAGCCAGATCAGAAACAAAAGCCTATCATTAACATAGTCTATGTTTATCGGTAATAGATTGGTAAAATGGTTTCTAAAAATGATGAAAAGAATGAAATATGATAAACAACTATATATTGAAAAGTAACGATGGCTGATCATGTTATCGCTGGCTTTGTACATAACAACATTGCAGAAAATAAAAAAGAAAAAAAAGAAAAAGAAAAAAGAAAATATTGGCATCCACTGTGTGAATGTTTGTAGAAAATAAGGCATATTTTAACATCACTACAAGCTATGGTAAAAAGCGGATTAATTCTTCTTCCGAATTAAGCTATTAGTATATCGCTCCATCCCAACTTTACAACCAAGTTTAATTCTAAAGGCAAGACTTGTTTTTATCGGCAAAATATATCTTCGGATTTTATAAAAAGTCCTGGGGCATAGTTAAAGAGAACTGCTTTAGATTTATTTTACCAAACATAATTTCTAGATACAATAAAAAAAATAATAATAAAAACAAACAAAAGACTGAAATTAACCAATAAATATACTTAATAAAACTAGAGAAAAACAAAGGTATATGTATATTCTTAAGATAAAGAAACTGCTGATATAGGTAATACTGGAAATTTATGGGCCTTTATAAAATATTAGCTTACACCATACATCATTAACCAGGTCGGAAAAAAAATATTACAATAGCATAACAATAGTTATTTTGTACATTTGATATATCTATCATAAACTTAAAACATAACTTAAATAAGTAGTGAATGTTATAGAGTTATGTAAACAGAAAAGTTTACATGAGAAAAAAAAAAAACCACAACAACATCTTAGTGCAGTTGTTTGTCCTTCAATGTATTCGTTACAGACAGAGCACTAGGGTAATATAATGAATCCGTGCTGATGTTAGATATGAATTATCTCTCTTTACTCGTGTTAATTATCTCCCTTCTACATATGAAAATATAAACAACAAGTAAATATACATTTTTGCGGGTATTATTTTAAATATCTAAAACCTCATTTTTTAATCTACATAAAGATCCAAACCCAGTAATGCATATAGTACTGAAAGTAATGTAATTTGTTGTTTATACAGGGAAGACTATGCATAATAATTCAATGCAATGTTCTGACAGAATACACTTTGCCACAACCTAATACAGATAAAATGTCTAAAGTGTAAAATTCGTAGCGAGCCCAACTGAGCACATTGAGAATTAAAAACTCCGTAATTCATATGCTGAATATGTGTAGAAGTTTTTAAAAATTGGCTAAATTCATTAAGTTTTATTTACACAACTTCTCAACATTTAACTTCTTTCAATTACACCTGATGAACACAAAAAAACCTTCAGACAGTAATTATGGCATCTATGTTAGTTTCAGTTTCACATACTTCACGATAATATGGTCTCTCCATTTCATGTTTTTTTTCACTGTTGCCTGGTCCCTGTAACCATGTCATTATATGTTTGTATGAAACGTGCCACAACAAAAATAAAATAAAAATGAAAACAATCCACCGTCAACCCACGCATATGCAACATGCTATTGTATGTATCTCAAATTAAAAAAATATATTTGCGTATTATAAAAAACATTCTTAGCAAATGACTATTGGTTTCTTACAAATCAGATTTCATCTCTGTTGTATTCTACAGTAGAGTCTTAGCAAAATGTTGTAGTAATAAAAAAAATCAATTACAATGAAATCATTTATATTGCATTATTATAGCTGTAATATTGTGTAAAATATACAGTATATTAAATAATCATTATGCAAATTTCCATCGCACCAAAAAATTTACAACTTGGGTGGGAAAAAAACACTTGCAAAAAAACAAAAACAACAAACAAATTGCCCACAACCTTCACTTTACAACCAAAGCATTTGTTTTCTTCTCATAAATAGCTTATATATTTGGTGTAATACAATAAATTGTAGTTTTTCTCCAACTTCACATAAACAATAGTTATATTCGGTTTAATCTCAATGCAGATCTGGCTAACAACTGATCTGTTTCATAGTTCTCAAGGTTATATCCAGAGTTTTTAACGACTCTCAAGGTTATATATCTGCAATTATTAGCACATTTTACTATAGCAAAACTGACGATGAAAGAAACACCCAGTCAATGAAAAATGAAACCATAAAAAAATAGAAAATAAAGACGAAATACTGACTCAATATCAAAATAATCTACAAATTAAAAAAAAAATGGCATTGCACAACCCTGTTTCACTGGAAGTGATGCTGCGTGTTACCAATTCTGGTAGCTTACCTAGTTAACACCATATTTGATTGAACGCAAAAATATACCTTAATTTTTCAATATATTTAGTCTCTAGAACATTTTTATAGCTCTGTCCACAAACAAGCTGAACTAAATTAATGGTTTACTTGAATATTAAAAAAAACAACAACAAAAAACACAAAAAAATTAAAGTCTTTAAAAGCTGAGTGAACAGGTTTCAGTTATAAAGTCTTCAAGTTTTCTCCTCGCTCCGTTAACAACTTTTCGAAGTTCCATTTTAACAAGTCACACTTCTGGTTTGGAAATCAATTTTTCTCCTTTCTATGATTTCTCAAAATTCGGAACTGAATAACCACAATCTTAGCCAACTGTAACTGTTTCAGTTGTTTCAACCATAGATATAGATTTCTGCTCCAGAGCCTGATCTTCATTTGTAATCTTCAATTTTGTCAACTCTTCTTCGGTCTTCTCAGTTTCCTAAAAAAAATTGTATACAAAATTTCTTTTCAAAATTCTACAATGATACTGGGCATACACAAATGATCTTATTCTCTGCCTACTGAAAATAAAGTACGCATTCTTACGAGTACTGATGTGACAAAAGATGTCTCTCTCCAGTGAAAATATTAGTAAGTAAATAGTGAGCCATTACAAAACTGAAACCCAAAACTTGTTCGCACAGACCAACAGACAAAAACTATAGTCCCCGTAGCAGTCACTTCTAATAAATCTTTTTTGGTCATTTACATTGAAATCAAAACCACTAAAGCAATAATGACTTGTGTCAAAGATCTATGCATAGTTATTGCTATATTTATATAGCAATAACTATGCATAGATCTTTCACACAGTGAATTTTTTTTAACTATTTATAGTTAAAAAAAATTCACTGTAACAAGAAAAAAAACTATTTACTTGCAGAAAGAATTATCGGCTTAGGATTTTGGCAAGACTAATGGCAAACATGTGATAACCCTTTCTGAGTTGTATATTATTTTTTATTGTTTAAAACCAATCTATTACGGTCTGCAGAGATAAAAGGGTCAACTATAGATTGTTTCAGTGTTTTGTCCAGAACTTTCATAGGCGATTATAGTACAGTGAACCCTCTTTACAACGACCATGTTTGTTCCCATGTAGGAATGACGTTATATATCGAATTTGTCACTGTAATGAATTTGATGTGTAGATCATTTCATAGTTAGCTCCCTTGAGTATCATTTACGCATATATTTGTACATGTAAATAAATAAACTTGAAACAATATTAAAATTTCTATGAAAATATATAAATAAAATTGATGCAAGTTAATCTTGTTAACATCGATGCACAATTATTTATTCATTAAATCAGTCATAAATCGGTGATGTCTTAAAATGCATGAATCATGTAAAAATGTCCGAAGGTAATAGTATATCTCCAGATTCCAATTTAGACACTTTAATGCTAAAATAAAAAAATGCAGAGATTTCTGATACAATTCTCTTAAAAATGCATTTCATAAATAAAGTTTTAGTAAAATGTCTACTACTATCGCAAGCACTGAAATAATTTAAAGATCTGCCATTGTAACCACATCGGAACGAACATGTAGCCTAACGGAACTTGTCAACTATGTGTATTTTTTATTCTTTATTTATCAATCTCATTTTTTCAATTTGTACCCAGCTTGTATTTCACTTCCTGTCGGTTCAGTTGAAACGAAACCTACTGATGGTTTATAAACATTAGGCCTACTGACGTACAGGTAAGGGTGACTCAAGCGCTAATTGTTGACACCTAGGCCATCATCTATCAGTGGAGATTAGAAAACAATTGACGGTGTAATTGTTTTATTGGCAATTATTTTTACCTATGAACTCAACTGTGAAGAAAATCAAGAATGATAACAATAGCCAGATCAGCTGGTGGGTTCTATGTTACGTCGTTGTAAAGAGTTTATTTACACCGAGTTTTGTTTATTTGTTCCCGGAATCTAATGTCGGAGTCGGATACCGATAATTCCGTTGTAATGAGTACTTTTTGTGTACATGTACGTTTGTTAAAGAGCAATTCTTGTCGGATACCGAATATTCCGTTATAATGAATGTCGTTGTAAAGTGGGTTCACCGTATATACTTCGTTATTTTCCGCAGAGTAGTCTAGACTGTGACATAAAACTAAATCATGTGACCACAAACAAACTGAGGTGATCTTTCACAGACCGTTGGGTAGAATGGTCAAATTTGAATTTTTGCATTAAATAACATTTATGGTAATTATCTAATTAGGTAAACATAATTACAATAACATACAGGAATACATCCGAAATTCCAATCATAGCCATTTTTCCGGATGGAGGTTGTTAAGTTTATACAGACAAAACTTGTCATGTCCAGATCGGTAATCTCAATTCACTTAGTTTACTCAAGATCAAGCACCGGGCAATGCAATTTTCCTTCTATATCTTTATACAATATCTATTCTACATTTAAAAAAAAAGACCTGATAACTCGAGATCAAAAAAGTCGGAAAAGAAAAAACAAAACAAAATGATAATGTTATTGTTAAAACATGGTCCCGATTTTTAATTTCAATGTAAAAGTGACCAATTATCACGAGGTTAATTTCTTTTTATATCTTCATTAAATTATCATTTGATGATATGACTAGTGCTGAAAAAAATATGCCTTCTGTATCATTTGGAGTAGGAACAATAAAAACCTTCACAAAAATTTTCTGGTTAATTTATGATTATTCTGGCAATTACTGAGATGCTCACTAGAGGAATCACGATTCAATTTAGTGACCGACCTTTAAATCCAGGACCCATTTATCTCAATTTTTGTACCTGGTCCTGGCAATTTCAAGATAACGAGATTCAACTGTTTTAAGATACAATTATTACAAGATGCTGCATCTATTCTTAAGTAACTCTGAGAACCTTATTTGAGGATTTAAAGTCTAAAACATGGCAATGAATTTTAAATGCTGTAGCTCATCATTTTAAACCCCTGGGTATTAACCCCATCATCCACATGTATCTTTATGATATGCTATTATCAACTGTTTGTTTAATCTTTGATTTTGGAAAATTTTCACTTATACAAATGTCACCGGCTTCACGTGAAGTGTCGTTTATTTTGACTTGTGCTATATGAATGGACATTTCGCTTATACAGATGTCACCAGCTTTACGTGAAGCATCGTTTATTTTGACCTATGGTATGGACTGACATCAATGCAGTGAGGAATTCTTTCATGTGTCTAACCTGTTGTGACGGGGGACCTCGTAATTTAGACTCATACAAAAAAACCTATGACTTTCACTTTGTGTGCAGTGTTAGGCTAAAAAATGGCCAATAGTATTTTTGGAAATTCTTTTGCATGACCTGATTCCAGAAAACTAACCTGGGACCACCCCAGTTTGCTAGTCAAACATTCTACCACTAGCCTCAGTTTTTAAGACTCATCTGAAAGACCTGTGACTTTCACTTAAAGTGCAGAGTGCTTGACTAAGAAACAGTCCCTAGTATCTTTTTTCAAGTCTTTTGCATGACCTGGTGTTACCAGAACAGGTAACTGCAACCTCCCCTCCCGCAGTTTGCCAGTCAAACGTTCTCTCACTAGACCACCACAAGCAGTCTTCTCTATTGTATTGGATTAGTCTATTATGGTCTGTGGGAATAAATGGGTTCAATGTGGCAACTTTTTGAAACATTGCAATAAATGATATTCTTTCTGTTGACAGACATATTTCATAGTACAGTGAAACCTGTCTTGAGGGACCAACCCTATCTACCACTGAAATGTGGTCTCTTAAGACACGTGGCACAGTCAAACCTGTCTTGAGATGCCACCCCATCTACCACTGAAATGTGGTCTCTAAAGACATGTGGCATAGTCAAACCTGTCTTGAGAGACCACCCCATCTACCACTGAAATGTGGTCTCTAAAGACATGTGGCATAGTCAAACCTATCTTGAGAGACCATCCCATGCACCATTGAAATGTGATCTCTCTCAAGAGAGTATCTTTTTTAAAGGATTATTTAACCATGTTGTTTTCAGAATTTGGTCTCAAAAGACAGGTGGTCCTTGATGAGAGATCTTTCAAGACAGGTTCCACTGCAGCAATAATAACAAAAAGACTTTAATAGAGGTTTATCTTATTCAGTGATAGAGCATTTTTCATTTATCAATTACATGCACTTAAGAATCTGTGTTAGAGGCAAATGATATATAACAGCATAACGTAACAATAACAGCATAACGTAATATTTCTAGAAATTAAATCAGAACTTTAGATACGAGTTATTTATTTACCTACGTCAGTAACGTAAAATTGTATTAGAGACAGAATAATTCATGAAATATAGAAACTGCATAAAGAGCAAAGTCATGCTTTTTTTTCTTTAACTTTAATTCAATTGTGCATGCATCACAGAAGTGAGCTAATATTTATAGCCATATTTATTTGTATTTTATAATGAAATCCACACATATTGAGGGGTTTATTTCACAATACCACACATATATCTCCTTAGTGAGAACACAATCTGGAATCTTGATTTCTCCTGGAACTGAATACAGCTGAGCTGTTGCTTGTAGGAAAATAATGTGCTTAGATAACACTTTGCAACAAGCTCTAAGCCATTTGTAAAGATTTCAAAGTCTCAGGACTCCAGCATATAGTGAGTGGTTAATATTGGTCAAAATCAAAATTTGTCCAATGTATCATTAATATAAAGCATTAAACCAAACTTAGTTGAAATGTAAAGAAAAAAAACTTGGGTTATTTGAAAAAAAAAAAGCAAAAAAACAGACGAAACAAAAACAATATGCCCCATTGAGGGAAATAATGACAACTCAAACAAAGCACAAACTGAATAGGGTGAGTCAGGAGAGAAAAGTTTCCCTTTTCAACATTTTTTAAACAAAAGTCTCGGTATATGACAACCCTCTTTCAGTTATGCACCTCTCCGATATTCATTCATTACACCCCCTTTCAGTGATATACCTCTCTTGATTCATTCATGATACCCTTTTCAGTTATGCACCACTCTAAATTCATTTATGACACCCCCTTTCAACTATGCACCACTCTGGATTCATTCATGACACCCCCTTTCAGCTATGCACCTCTCTGGATTCATTCATGACACCTCCTTTCACTTATGAACCTCTCTGGATTCATTTATAATACCCCCATTCAGCTATGCACCTCTCTGGATTCATTCATGACACCCCCTTTCAGCTATGTACCTCTCTGGAATCATTCATGACACCTCCTTTCACTTATGAACCTCTATGGATTCATTTATAATACCCCATTCAGCTATGCACCTCTCTGGATTCATTCAGAAGAGCATCTCTACTGATCCGTTTCTCTGTGCAAAACTCTAACACTCTCTTTAGTCACCAATAATAACCAACTTATTTCTTTCTATAAATATGACCTACATCATTTGGTGACATGACCTGAATTCTGCCTCGACATGACCTGAATTCTGCCTCGACATGACCTGAATTCTGCCTTGACATGACCTGAATTTTGCCTTGACATGACCTGAATTTTGCAGAGACCTGGCCAGGTACACTTACATATACCTTAAAATAGTTTTCTATACAAGTCACATTGGATTTAATTCACTTGATCTGCATATACACACAAATTTGATCGCATCATAAAATGTGAACAATGTTGTCATAGTAACAGTACGATAAACATCTGCGAAAAATTCGGACAATGACCTCGACAAAGTTGGGACAAATAATCGAGCTTACAGGATAACAGGGATTCACTGTATCTGTACAACTGATACATAACACCAGAAAATGTGCAAAAATACTTAAACTGTGACAGTGGAATGACAATAATATCCTAGTTACAGTTTCTACTAGTACAACTATCTGAGAATTCAAAAGAAACTTGTTAACTACCTGAACTATTTTACAATCTGACATCCCCCTCTTCACACTTGCGCTGCACCATTAGACCAATGCAATCATTTCTTTACTGAAGGAAATGATAATACTCATCACATATCAAACAATTAAGACTGAGACTACACCCTAAATGAAAAAATTATAAAGATATCCCGTATGAGGCAGCAGGTATACAGATATATTTGTGTCCTACCTAAAGCAGAAATTGCTAACGAGATATTTCTGCCCCACCTAGAGCAGAAATTTCTAATGATATATTTGTTATTACGAAGTATGATTGTGAAACTGCAATTTTCACAACGCTACTAGTGATTAATCAAACTATGTGCATTCAACTACATAATTATTAACATTTTTTACTCAATGTCCACATACTAAAGTACAGAGGAACCTCGCCTGGAGACCAACTTGATTATGAGAACACCTCACAAATATGAACACAAATATTTAGTCCCTGGAAAATAATCATTGAAACGAATCCGGACCCTCACTTAAAGAGACCACATCGCTAAAAAGACCATTTTGAGTCAATCAGTTAGGAGGTCTACATAGCAATGTTTCACTGTACTTCCGATACTTTTTTGCCTCATCTTTTGTTACAACTGAAGGTAGCAGTCCAGAATCTTATATCTGAATTAAGCATTACAAAAGAATTGGCAATTGCGTAATCAAACTCAATAGTATGGGAAATAGATGACAACTGGTTACAAATGAAGTAGAATTAAATCACAGCCATGAAGGTAATGCAATACCCAGAGCTTAAAAGATACATAAAATACATACATTCCTTCCCTTCATGTAAATACTCGTTAATGCCAGATATATTGCAGGACTTCTTGTGCAGGTAAGATCAAATTTAACACTAGTCCAAATATGAGTATATTTCCAAAAATTCCCAATGCAATAACTCAAACACTGATGAAAAAAATTGTCAAGATTTTGCGTTTTTTCAATCTTTAGACCGATTAGTAGGATCATTCTAGAGTTTAATGGCTATATTGTAAAGATGAATAATTAAGATACAACTAAAAACCCAACAACAACAACAAACCATATAATATTATAAATTTGTTAACAGTCCTCAACCTACAGAGAGAGAGAAAGAGTTAGAACACGCATACATTACACACACACATTCGTAAATAGGGATGTCATGTAGCAGAGACTTAAAAAGAGAACTTTTCTCACCTGAACAATGGACTGTGTTACTTGGATAGTTTCATCATTGCTGCCTGCAAGTGCCAAAAAACAAAGTAGAATTCAAATACTTTTAGTTAACATATATTAAACATAATTTAATTCAGAGCTCACTGTAATTAACCATCTAAAACGCTGCAAAAAATTTTCCACCAAAAACAACACAGGCCACCTCATATTGTAGGGTCAAAGTTCAATGACACGGATTGAATCATGGTCCAAAATAACATTAAGTATGAAATTCTTCTTTACATTTCTGCATTATTCTGAACCTATATGTCTGCCTGCAGCTTTACTTAAATTTGTTTACACGATTATACACAATACTTTCAGTTTGCGGATTTCTTATTTTATCTTCCTGGCTTACTCTCATGATACCACTTTGCCATTATTACTTCTCATTCTTTTCTAATAAACTTGTTTGACTTTTCCACAAACTAATGATAAAATATTCACAGAAATTATGTTCGAATATATCACTAATTTAAACAAAATATCGAATCACATGTACCTTCTGTTGTTGGACCATTTTCATTGGTTGTCACGGTTTCTGTCACTGTACTTTCCGATACCTGAGATGTTTCAGTGGAACTTTGTACAACAGATGAGGTCTGTGTGGTATCTCCTGATACAACGACTTCTGTTGTTTCCATGGTAACAGAACTAGACATCACCTGAGAAGTTGATGATTCTTCCGTTGTGGTTGTCTCTATACTGAAAGTTCAATCAATGCATGTGTTAAATAAGTCCAAATACTTAAAGGAAATTAAAGATACAGTCAGTTTTTAATGTTGATGCATGTATCAATTTCCCCTAAAGACACATTCGGTCTTTGGTTTTAAAAGATTTAAAAGAAATTAAAGGAAGTCATCAGTTTTTAATGATCAACATTATGATTTTTTAAATAGTAAAACTGAAATGATTTTGATTAAGTTTAAAATCTAATTTTATGTTCAAAATTTTTAAATGTGTTCATTCACTGAATTTTACGAACTTCATTCCCTCACAAATCATTTACTGATGTCATATACTTTCCAAATACTCTAGAATTAAAAGATTTGCTTGTTGTTTTCATTTTGTTTATTTTCATTGGTTTCATCTAAATTTAGACCATGACAAAATTTCACATAAATTTCACCTACTAGTAGTTTTAGGTTTCTTTACAAACAGATTTATTTCATCGAAATTTCATTTCAGTGAATTTGTTTAATCTTTAAAACACTGAAATTTTAATCCAACGTAATTTCCTGATTCTATAAAACTTAAAACTAGCAAAAATTACCAAAAAACTTAAACCACACACAGTGCTTATACATACCTGTTTTTTCCTAATCTTACATTTATTCAACATACAATTATAATGTATATGCTATGAATAAAACAAAATGGAATTTACTATTTCATTTTCAAAAAATATCTTCAAAAATCAATTTGTAGCACTTGCACTTCCTTCATCATGAAACCAGTTACCATATCTTTTACTGTCATGGAAGGTCCTAAATTTGTCAGGGTCCTAATTTGCTGTTTGTTTATATTTCATTTCAACTTTTGACAAAAATTGCTTGGGTAACATTTTGAATTGATGAGACAATTTTGCCCATCAAAATTAGGACCTTCATGGATACAAAAATATGAAAATGGGTCAAAAACTCAGATGGCCCGATTGCAATTAGCCATAATGTATGTCCATATATCAGAACAAATAAAGCACATGACTAGCAAAGACTAATTATGATGGCTGTTCAATTAACTCATTTTCCCCTAAAGACACATTTGGACTGGTCTAAGTCATTGATTTACAGAACAGTCCATTGTTTTGGGGGGTTGATGAGTTACAGTCGCTGTAATTTCTACCAAATTTGCATTTATGATCATTTTGCATTTAAAAACATTATATATAAATATATCATTGTGCAATATGTAACCCAACTTTTGTTTTTGTTTACAAATATATATCAGGGATTACCACAGGTGAAAAATCATGGGTGACAGGAGATGCATTTCAAAATTGATTTATGGTATATATAAGTGTGTGAAAATATGATTTACAATTAAGTCACTGACAACAATAAAAGACAAAAAAAGACGAAATGCAATGAAATTCAAATTTTCGAGTGTGGTGCAAGGAAATGTACGCCATGTTGAGGAAAATCTGGGATTTACAGGAGGAATGGTGCACAAATGGGATTAAACAGGCTGTGGTGATCCCTGTATATGTTCACATATTATTTTCCAAAATAATAACAAACTAACATTTGTATGCTATCTTGTGTTATTTCGCCTTCCATTGTGGTATTTGCCTGTGAATCGTTGAGTGTAGAATCATTAAGAGCCTCGGTGATGTCGCCACTTTCATAACCAGGGCCTGTTTCTTCTCTGCAATTATTTGTAATTTTTCATTATGGTAATTATTTGCTGTATCTAATTTCAGACCAACTTACTACTTTCCACCCCTATAGCATCTGTGTAATGAGGACATCAAAGAGACACTGCTAATTTATTACGCTTGCTGACTGCAATCAGATTTCTCATGAAACAAGAAAACAATGTGAACAATTTCAACTTTAATAAGAAACTTTTCTGCTATCTACATTCTTTATGATCAGCTGAAGTTTATCATTATGTACAAGTAATGGAGGTTAGTTGTCAAAAGAAATAATCTGGTTATAAAAAAGCACAACACGTACTTGTTAGGTAATACAATACAAGTTAGCATGCATCTGTGTAATGAGGACATCAAAGAGACACTGTGTAATGTGTGATGTAACTTAAATAATGTGAGAATGATTATCATTATTTCTATTTTTCTTTGGGGGGGGTGGGGGGGCATGTGCAGTTAATGAGTTTTAATGGTGCATGAGAGAACTTGTTAACCATAATGGCCAAAAAGGCAATCAGCCTTTTCACATGTACATTTGCAAACTTGCTCATATAATCAGCCTAGATCCCTGCAGAACTCAAATCCATGAAGGCTAGAGATTTCATAATTTGAAGTGTTATGCTCAAACGACTTGACCACAGAGGCCTCAGTGAGTATATTATATACGATCTCAATGCACCAATGATATTTGAAGTGCTGCAACCCGCTTTGGGCTATTTATTTCCAATATCTCTTTCTACGACAATTAAGAACATGTGTCTGGTTTCCTGGCTTCCCATCTCGAGCACTAAGAAATTCCAAATCTGGAAAGTCTGTAATCATTATTGTTTTATTGTTAAGTTAAAGTTTCACTGTTATTTAAAAAAAAAAAAAGATGTTAGTAAGATATATGTTAGAAAAATTAGAAATCATACAAAGTTACTATAAAACCTAAAAAATGGTTCTTTACAAATAACCACCACCAATTTGGAATATAATACTGTCAATTGGAAAATGTGAAAACCAATGATGATCAAGAAATATATTTTCCAATAATGTAATGTTTTGATTTGTTCAAGTCAAACAATTTACAACAAAGCTAAATTTTGATTGCATTCTTCTACTTCATGTAACCTAAATTCATGTGATTCAAATGGAAAAGTATTGGCCGATGACAAGGACATTTGGGGATTTTGGTAACGAATGTACTGGGAAGTTATGATTACTTTTGGGTGAGACACTTGGAGGAATATGAATGCTCTGGGCCAACATCCTTGGAGAGTATCATTAAATATGTTGAGAGTGGAGTGGAGTTGAATAATTTACAGAAATGGTGGGGAAGTTATGGCAGAGAATATATTTGCAGCCAGCGCAGCACTTACTGTGGTTTTGCTTCTTCTGTGGCTGGAGCCTCTGCTACTTCTGTGGATTCGGTGGCTGGAACTTCTGGTTCTGGTTCTGGTTCTGGCTCGGGCTCAGGTTCTGGTGGACGCATTCCGTCTTTCAGTTCTAAAGAACAGGTATGTTGTGTGATGAGTCTAGCCGAGAGTGTTACCCTTTCATACTCCGAGGCGGACAACAGGAAGAAACCCTGCCCGTGTTTTGTACAGGTAAATGATGAAATACCACTGGAAAGATGAAAAATTACACATGTAAATACAAGCATTCTGAGAGTACTGACAAATCAACACGCAAGAGCAAATACAAAACTTCAACCAAAACCTAAACTGGACTGACACAGACAAAATGTCTTCCCTCATTTAACCAGACTGATAATGATTTCATAAGACCATTATGACATGAGTTTATTTTTCAAAATGATACATCGAAAACAACAAAGTCAATGGAATGGACAACAGCCTATTGACACCAATGTCATATAACAATTCCCCCTGTGTAACAACATTAAATTCTATAATATTGAAAACTCCTTTCTCAGAAGACTGGACAAAGTTAATACATTGTACTGTCTTGTTTTAATCTCTATATACATATTTCTCTCTTCAATTTGACAATGACGTCAAAGGTCATGGTTACTGATAATATGAACTTACTTGATATCTTCCTTTTTCAGGGCAGATGCTACTAATTGTCTCTTTAAACTCGACACAGAGTAGATACTAAGTTCTCCTAAATTACTTAAACAGACTATGTCAAATTCACTATAGTTGTCAGCTGAAAAAAAAAAAAAAAAAAATAGGAAAGTATTATAATCATTTATCATTAAAGTTGCCACATTTTTATGTCCATTAAACCTCAAAATCAAAGCATTGTTCAAAGAATTCAGTGAATTAAAAATAAATGTCAAGATTATATATACATTTGTATGTATGTATGTGTATATATATATATATAGAGATAGATAGAGAGAGAGAGAGCGAGAGAGAGAGAGACTGTCAGAACTTATTTGATTGATATCTGTTGTTGTTTCCACACAAAACAAAATGTATAAAAAGTTCATTTTTTAAACTTACCACTTCTACTTCTAAAATTAACAAATGTTACTTTGCGGACTCTAGAGCCATCTTGAGCGGTCAACTTAAACTTCCATTTTGCTTTTAACTGAGGCAATGAGAAAACCTGCAAATTACATTCAAAATTATAAACAACCAGAAAGTTATAACACCATGCATACTTCACAAAGTGTAAGACAAGAAGATAAAATATTAATGTAGGAAACCCCCAAATTCTACACAGAAAATATTTAAATTTTACTGTAAAGGCATTAACCCTAAAAACTAACAGAGGTTCAAAATTCATATCGCTCACTTCATCTCCTAGTGTGCAACTGCTACCAGTCCAGTCGATTTACAAAGCATCTATTCTTTTTTCACATGCTGAGATTTCCATGAGTCAAAAATGATTTATTAGCTAAAATCTAGACATAACGTACGAGTAAAAAAAAAATATACTCAAATTTTGGTAAAAAACATGCATTATACATGGAAAATAAGACCTAGGAACATGCAAGAGTTGTTTTCCAATACATGTTCGATGATTACCTTGAGTTGTTCTTCTGAGCAAATTATAACTGAATGATTGTTTCCTTCAGCGGCTTTAGCTCTAGCATGTTGGACTTCTAATGCCTCTGGTAGAAGCTTGGCTCTTCCATCTATTATTCCAATTGATATGACTGGCGCTTTGTGGCGTAGTTTAATTTCCTTTGCCAGCACTGCTGCGACTTCATTTTCTGTACGTTTCTCTTCGGGCACGGTCAATGAATACACAAAGACGTGGCCACCATTGGTTCCAATCCACAGGGAAGATTGAGCTTTATTAACTGTAGGGAAAAAAAAAGATTTAAATTTTGAGTTTTACATATTTCATCTATAACTGAATGATTTTTAAATCAATTAGTCACAAGCAGTGTTAGTGGTGAAGCTTTACTTTGATTACTCTCCCTTTTCAGATATCTTCACTATTACAGTATAACTGAAAATTCTTGCCCCTTTGAAATTTTTGCCCTTTTACGACAGAAAACATATCCATCCAATCTTTAATTTGCCCTTAATGACAAAACCCTCATGGATGGCATGTGTGTCTGTGCTTCTATTATTTAGCTTAAAAATTTTGCTTTCATTTTATATTTATATAGCCACTTACCATCGGTAATAAAAGTTGTAGCAAAATATATACATCTAATCATTGAGGCCATGGAGTCATCTGGATTACGAGCTTCTACTTGTCTTTCAACTGGGCGTGTCTCAGGAGATGTTGGGGGAGATGTTTTGGCAGGAGATGTTCGTGCAGGAGATCCACCTTCGGCACCCTCTGCTTTTGGTTCCTCGCTAAAAAAATCAAATAAAAAACAAGCTGAATCAAACGTTTATCATATGACCATAATAAAAAAAACTTGTTTGTAATTTAGGGTATTTCTAACCAAAAACATGTGGCATTAAGTGAATTGACTTATTTTTGTATCAATAAAATTTGCCGACTACAAATTTGTCATCAGCCAATATTCAATATTGTCCTCTTCATACATAATTATACAAAGAAAATCAACAGATTCCATAAACATTGTCTATGATAATCAAAAGTTTGGGAAGTGAACACAAACTGGCCGTTGTTTATTATTACACAATCTGAGAGGGAAAAACAAAAACAGCCCCTAGGGGAAATCCGATCACCATAACAAATCATCCGTGATGTAAACACAAACCTTTTCTTTGTTTCTTTAGATTTATCTTCTGCAGCTTTCCTTCTCTCCGATCGTCGCTTGCGTAGCCTTCTGAAAGATTCTCTAAGGGATTTCTTGAATGATTTACGTCTAGAGATAGGTGTATCGGACGTGCCAGTCATATCTTAAACAAGAAATTAATACAAACATCTAGAGAACTACAACAATATTGGAAAAAGATAAATATTCCGACTTGCTCATTTCATTGAAATTCATGATATTAATACCTATTTTTAAAAGCCCAAAAGATGCATTGTTTTAAAGTGAGAAATAAATTTCTTTTTAGAGTCATGACAAATTCATGCATTTCTCTCCCTTGAGTTCTACTACCAACAAAAACATACAATCTTACCTGAAGGATTTAAGGTACATCTAGTTAAAACTTCTTTTCTCTGAGCATAGTCAAACAGGCCAAAACCATGAGCTGTACCGGCAGTGACCCTGCGAATCAAAATGACAACCAGTTAAATAAATATATATATATATATATATATATATATATATATATATATATATATATAGGGGCCACCTCTATATAAGGATTACCTGTTTATAAAGGTCACTTTTTTCAAGTCCCTTGACTGCATACTTCATCTACTGCATACAGGTTTCACTGTATATATTAAAATAATGTAAACAAGAAACCACTAAAGGCGACATGGCTTAATTGCATATAGATGTATATACAGTGAAACCTGTATATAGGGCCACCCAAGGGACCAGAAAATATTGACCTTTATGTGGAGGTGACCCTTATACACAGGTTCAATTTAGATGAAGTATGCAGTCAAGGGACTTGAAAAAACTGACCTTTATAAAAAGGTAATCCTTATATAGAGGTGGCCCCTATAGCAGGTTTTACTGTATATAAAGATCATAGTTAATGTTTTGTGAAGTTACGTCTTGATTCTCTAAACAGTTTTCCCATAAATTCAATGACTACACCAAAATGTCAATCCAGAGACTGGTATTTGCTTCACAATATGGCCAATAAATGGCATTGTATCTTTGTAAAACAAAATATGCACTACATGCATGCTGCCTAAAATCTCAAACCATGTTTGTGTTTTGCTTTCTGGGAAACCCTCGGATTAGATAACCAGATCTGTACCACTCGGGAGCAGATTTCTTTATCCACTCGACACATCCATGAAAGATTCTATTAATCAATTACTTGAATATATAAACAGGATGCATGTGAGAAAATTATGGCTGTCATTGATAGACTCAATATTGATGTATCTATATACAAATTGATTTGACACGATAATCGATACATTTTATTTTGTAGTATCGATACATTTCATAATGCATATCACAGTATGTACTTTCTTTTACAACTTCCAAAATTTTTGTTTTACTTCATACTCTCGAACTATGTTATATTTTATTCTAACTGTTCAATTTGTTCAAATAAACAATGTTTTCCTTGCAATGATTTTTTTTATTTATCAGATAGTAAAATACAAAGTAAAGCAGCTAAATATTATAATGAGTCTATATATTTTGAATGCATTATTCATAGAAGTACCATATAATTCAATTTATCAATACTTTTTACTTATCAATATATCAATAACTCATTTCTCATCAATGACAGCCCTAGAGAATATATATATATATATATATATATATATATATATATATATATATATATATATATATATATATATATATATATATATATATATATATAACAATAATTATGTCTCCTTAATCCATCTTCTCAGGGGCACAAAATTTGATGCTCATGAAATTTTAACTTACAGCTGCCATTCTGAATGAAAAGCTAAAGCGGTACAGGCTGCTGGTGGGTACAGCTGCATCACAGCTGTTGGTTGAAAACCTGCGGCATATTTGATTTCGCCCTCTCTTACTGGTATGGCCTCGTGTCCCTTCCACACAAATCCATCCCGATCACTGACGACGTTCAAATTTACTGCGGTTACCTCCTGTTCACGCTCATCTCTTTCCATCTGAAGAACGATGACTTGACCAGCAGTTCCAGCTACCACTAATGTTTCACTTAGAGGGCAAAGGGCGATCTTTTGAATGCCAAGACGGGGGTCATCACTAAATGGGTCATAGCTGCCAACCTAAATTACAATCATAATATTCCAATTAAATCAACAATGTTGTTTATCTTTCAATAATTCTCAATTGTAGGACTTTACTACCAATACAATATTTGGTTAAATCTTATTTCAAAACCACATTTGATATAAGTATGCATGTAATAATATTCACGACTTTTACAATGAAGATTTAAATATATTAACTTAGGCCAAAAAAAAAAAAAATATGTCTGTTTAGGGTTTCAGCCTAAAAAAAAATAGGGTAGGTAGGTAGGCATTTTCATTTTTTTTTTTTTTTTTTTCATTTTATTTTTTCGGTACATGTTGCTCTTATTATTTTACCAAATTCCAACCCAATGTTGTGTTGTTACATGCACATGTTTACAGTATCTTCAAACCAAATATCAATTACTCTTTCTGTTGAATGGATTTAGGTATTGAGAAACCTAATGAGCATATGACCCAAGAGATGCCGAGAAATGGTTTCAGACATTTGTTTACAATGATCATGTTGATACAAGTATAGATATTTAATCTTGGTTGTAATCATAAATACATGTACCTTTAAATCAGATAGGTTTAAAAATGACATTAATTTTGGAGCATGTCTTTCACAGGTAGTTTTGTACATCAAAATTTATAACAACAATAAATACAAAGAAATGATTTTCATGATTAATATTCTTTTGTCAATGTTTTATGTTGAAATTGAAATTTGCTTGCAATTTACTGCTATTTATGTAGAACAGATGATGCTGTGTATAGCATTTGATTTATAAATAAAAGTGTTTCAAAACATTTAATCTTTGCTCTGTAGAAACTATTAAGGTAGAAAAACATATATACATGCCAGACCAACGACTGACACTAACTTTCCAAGTTGATGGAGAGTTAAAAATCAACTAGGCAGTGTGTGTATGAGCCATACAAAGCCCACCTGCTGCACATCTCTAATTTTGGAAATATTTGTTTTTACTATTTTTGACACAAAATAAAACCTTAACAAAATCATGCATAAAATATAGGTCATAATGAACTTATTCATAGTAACTGGTGACCTTCTAATTAAAACAAATCTCCTTTCATTGGTGTCTTACGTGTAATATCTGAGAGATAAAGACTTAAACTAAGAACTGAACTAATGATGATCATGCACAAAATATAGGTCACAATTAATTCATAGTCGGTGGTGACCTACTGCCCAAGACAAATCTACTTTCCATTTATCATTGGTGTGTTTCATGAAGTACCTGAGATATGGATTTAAATAAAGACCTTAACAAAGGTGTGACATAAGACAGTCAAGGGTAACACTATGCCATCATAAGAAGGTGAGCACAAAAAATTAAAATAAATGAAGCATATACTTATAGGATGTATAATATGCACATCTGGTTTCAGCAATATATCATACCAAAATAAAGAAATAGGTCAAGCAGTTTCAGAGGTGTTGCGTTCATAAGGTAGTGATCACAGATGGACTGACGATGGACCAGTAAATAAGAAACATAATACTATTTGCAACTAGACCCGACCACCAGCCATCAACACTTGGAACGCATCATTAGTCTTCCTGGTGGCTTTCTCTACTGCTGTCTGTATAGAGCTTGATATACTAGCAAATTCGTCTTCCTTCTGCGTTTTGGAACACGTGAACTCAATGCATTTCATATCAAAGTTTTTTATTAAGTATCCGATCGTTATGTTGCCATCTATTTCGAAACTATCTTTAGCTGCTAATTCAGTTTTACATTTTATTGTTGTAGTGAAAATTTTGCTATCTACTTCACCGTGATATTGTTTGAATAATTCTGTAGCTATTATTATTCTCTCTGGAAGCGCTGAGACAATCGATCTAGTCTCCTGGTGTGTGCATTTGTTAAATGTAACAGCGACAACACTCGTTGCCTCTATGCTGCTTGTTTATAACCAAGGTCTCGGATACGCTTAAAAATAACGCAATACCATCCGTTTAATTCAAACGCTTTACTGATTCTAGAAATGTACGTTCTATTACCGAAACGAAATTCCGATTTTTTTCCCGGAAATTACAGGTATCAAATTTACCAATTTTACTTTTTATTTTACAGATAAAATGGTGTAGGATCAGCGAAAAAAATAGGGTCGATCGGGAAACCCTAAACAGACATATATTTTTTTTTGGCCTTATTATTATACTCTATCATTCAAGTATTTTCTGCTTCAATTCGTAAGGCTTAATGGTCTGAATGCATCTTCTCACAACTTGCCTGTGCTACATTAAGAAATTAACACAATTACAATTTTGTACCTTTCTAAAGGGAGGCCACTCTTCTTCTACTTCTCCATTTGCCTGTTCACTTGAATGGATATCAACATTTAGAACAGAAGATGTGGAGAGTTTATACATCAGTTTCATTGTTGTACCCGATGCATCCCAAAATCGGATGGTTCCATCTTCATGTCTAAAAAATTAAAATAACGTAATGAAAGACAAAACGTCAAACATAGAACAATGTCATTTACTGAGAGGAGAATCTTCAAAGCAGAAAAGGAATAAAACATAGTACTTAATGATTTATAATAGGAAAACTAAAGAATTAACATTGCAGCAAAATACTGAAGGAGGAATTTCCCCTTTTTTAAGGGATGGGGTAGAATTCTCATCCCTGTTAAAAACAATGGTCATTTTACACAAAATCACCATTAAATGACCAAGAATGGTCAACAAGACTAATCTCGTTTAACTCTTTTTTTCAGCTCTATTAGACAGTATCCAATCAGAAGTTTTGTCTTTTTGACAAAGCAATATTTTGATCACTCATTCATACTAAT
This sequence comes from Atrina japonica, assembly GCA_030159075.1. Taxonomy (NCBI): domain Eukaryota; kingdom Metazoa; phylum Mollusca; class Bivalvia; order Pterioida; family Pinnidae; genus Atrina; species Atrina japonica. The sequence continues at coordinate 243,684 of BROG01000457.1, read as the reverse complement.
ATTAGTTTTTCTGGTATTTTTATGATCACTTTCTGTGAAATAAGACGTTTCATCACTCATGTGATTTCAACATGAAGAAACATAAATATGCCTAATTTCTAAATTTGCAAGTGAAAATAAACACAAATACTCAAGAACGTAATAATTGGTTACTTGTGTTCAGCGCTGAATTCAAAGTGTGCAAAAAAAAAAAAAAATACCTGCTGTCAGACTATATGCCGACTGCCCCAAATTAAATTGATTTGCAATATCCAATCAGACATTTATCTCTCTGGTTATAACAGTATCAGGATAATTTGCAGTTAGAATTTTTGGCTTTGACAACTAAGATATTATGTGACTACATAGTTCACTTACCCAGAAAGAAGTATGTCTTTTGATACAGATTCTTCAGACTCACATTTTCCTCCTGTGATTGGCCACTCCTGAAATCAACAAGATTTGCTCATCAAATTACGAATAAATTTCATCTCTACATAGTTCTTATTAATCTACTAGCATCAATTTCCTGTGTAAAAAATAATTATCTTTACATATTTCAATTCTTTTATTTCTCTCAATATGTGAGTTGGACAATTTCCCTATGCACACGAATTCAATTTTTAAAACTACACAGACCATAAAAGACTGGTCTAGGACAAAAAATATGGGAAGCTTAAATGTACTAATGATGCGTTTTACAAACAATGGGTAACAATTAACTCATACACCCCTGAAGACATTGGTCTGTGTCATTAATTTTCAGAAGAGTCCAATTTTTTTTTCAGGGATAGATGGGATGAGCATGTAAGGTGTTTTTTAACTTTAGAGTTACTTACCCTTTTGGAGTACTGCTTCATCTGGGATTCACCAGCATCAACTATCTTTTGCCACAGTTCATCAGGAACATTGCTGACATGCTGTGAACACGTGATGGGAGAACAGTGCAAGCTATTTAGGTACGGCAGTCTGAAGGCTGGCCAGTTATCCGAGTCCAAATCAATCAAAACGAGTTCCTCTTCCAGGAGCACCACCAGCGTGTGCGGTTCATCATATTCTGGAGTAAAAAGTTATTTAAAGTAAAATGGTTGTCAGATCGCAAAACAAAGGTAAAAACACCAGTCACATGAGTCAACAACGCCACATAATAAGAACCAAGGCAAAAGCCTTGAAAGCAAGCAAAGCTTGGCCATTGTTTCATCGTAACATTAAATTTGTTGGGTCAGCAAACCCACATGTAATTTTAATGAGGAAAATATGATTTCTTTGTGAATTCTGGAGAGAAAATTGGCATCTGCATCAAATCACAAGACAGTTTTCAGAAATCTTGTTTATGACACGAGATTTGTGTTTGTTGTATTTCTTTAGATATATTTTTTCATTAGGTTAGAAGTCATTATGGACTGTCGTTTTTGACTTGCATGGAAAATAGCCGTAAGAATGTAATTCACACGCCACCGTTATTATAACGTGAGAAATGCCTCTATTTGTTTTCTGTTTGATTTGTTTTCTGTTTGACCAAAGTGTTAAGATCGTAGATATGTACAGATCATTTATTTCTTCTTTACTCTCTTACCATTAAAAGCTTAATAATAAATGCACTGAGAGAGAAGTGCAAGAAATCACTACTAAATTTGATGATGTGCTACAAGCATTAGATGCATGTTGATTCCTTCTACATAAATAGACAGTTGACAGGTTTTTCCCCATCCTTTTTGGAAGATAGCCCAAAGCAAATTAATTGGATATTTCATCAACAATTTCAGAAAATTTCAATGATAAATATTCAAATAATTAAATGCCAGTAGCTGCATAACATCGCAATTTAATGGCATCATTTCATTTATACTTTACACAGAATTTACTAAAAACAAAAGTGGTAAATATTTATTTAATCATTGTTATATAAATTTAGTAAAATTTGATTTGATGATTTTTCTTGAATTTTGGGAGATTAAAAGATATGATTTCTGATTTGGAATATAGACAAATTTGGGTTACAAATTAAATGGGGAAAAAACCCTGGACACATTTGTCAGATACAAGAGATTACAGACAAAATGGGGAAAAACAACAGGGAAGTGGAAAAAAATAAATAATAATCGTGATTAAGTCATCCACAAATTGTAAGCAGAGTAATCATATGATTTTTTTCTTTCAATTTTTGTTAACAATGTTTCCTGGGATTTTAAAGATTCTTGGGTACGAGCCTGGGCATTTTGAATTTGGAATTTTTGCAACATTGTTTTGAAATGAGAAATCTAAAAATAAACAAAACTGTTTAAAAATACAAGAATATCTTAAAATTAAATTTGTCATTTGAATGCAAATTAGGGGAAATGCATCATTTCTGCACTGAGAATGGGGCTTCATTTCAGTCCCTTGGGATAGGTGGGGAAAATCCCTGATTATTTCACATCAATAACTAAGGAATATGGATGATAGTTTAAAGTAAAGGAATCAACATAGTGATTTTTTATATTTCATTTTGCTGAGAAATTCTCAGCTGCATTAAAAACCTGGCTCTGCTGTTCTCATACCATCACGCTCCTCCCCTTCATTTGTGTCGGCTCGTGTAATCGTTAGAAAATCGATGACTTTGGATGTGAAGTCGAAAACTGTGTGATTTCCGATTCCCTGCATTACACTAACTGTATGTTTATCTCCGTAGCTAGCCCTTGGCATACCTCCAGCAAATATGATGAATGGGTCACTATGTAAGAGATAGGAGATACATATTAACAAACAACAACATCAGATGGATTTCTTTAACAAATCAGGAGTATTACAAATTGTAACAAATTCTATCCAAATTTAAGCAATAGTTTTCAAAACAATGTCATGGTAAGGTAGATGCATAGGTTATAAGGAATGCAGTTCAAGAGAAAATTAAAGGGGGAAAAATTCAACTTTTACAAATTTGTTAAAAATCCAGTTTTTGATTTTAACTTAATCCTGTTGTGACTTAAGCTTACACAGTACCACCTCCTTCACCTTTATAATAAACAGCTCTATCGTATAATAAGTAATCTTATCAAATTCATGGCTAAGCTAAAACCAATCAGGTTAAATATTAAAATGAGTTATAAATTGTAAATTGTAAAGAGAGATGAAGATTATTTCTAATTATCTATGTGAAAGAAAGTGTGTGTTTGTGTATATGTGTGTGTGTTTGTATATATGTGTGTGTTTGTGTGTGTGCATTTGTATATATGTGTATGTTTGTGTATATGTGTGTGTTTGTATATACGTGTGTGTTTGTATATGTGTGTTTGTGCACGATAAAACACTCACGCTTTTGCTGTTTTCCATTCCACATGACTGATAGCTTTACATGGGAAAGGTCCTGTTAATATAAAAAATTTCATATCTCAATCCATCTCAAAACAAATACACCAAATTTTACAGTGTTTCATATCTGCAATTATTTGTCAGGTACGAAATGTGTACTAATTTGCTACACTAGAAAATTATCTCCCCTTTGACAGAGAACTCTTTGTCAATATGTAACTCATGGTTTTCACTTATCACTTCAGATTATTCAACTATATTGTCAAAATCCAGAAGAAAAAAAGTTCAAATTAAGTGAGACCCTCAAACAGGATATTGTTTTGACTGAGTATATCTATAAGTGAGGGCCTCAAACAGGATATTGTTTTTACCAAGTATATATATAAGCTTTAAGTTTAAACTTTATTCACTTTACATCAAGTTTTATCAACTTATATTAATGTTTCTCATTGGTTCTGATGTTGGCGTGCCGGGGGTCCTTGCAGTGGGAGGAAACCGCAGTAAGCGGGAAAAACCCAGGTGTCAGACTTAGCGACCACCATATCATCTCACACACTCCCCTGTCCAATCCAAGGATCAAACACAGGTCGCATGGGTGATAAGCGAGTGATCTAACCACTGCACTACCCGGACACCTAGCTTTGCTTTGCCAAAGATTACTGTTACATAGCATTTACACAACTTCTATTTACCATAGGGAGTGAGTGCAGGTTCTTTGGGGTTAGTCGAGTCTAAAACACTCCACACTGTATAACTGCCATCAATATGAGCACTCATAAACTCGATACCATTTCTATTCCAAGACAGGGACTCCAATTGCTGCAAACAAATTAAAATAAACAAAATTTAAAGGTTTACAAATTAATAACACAAGTGCATTACCATTTCGATATGCAGAGATAAGCTTGCTCTTATGCCCTAGATATTATAGAATTTATTTCTCATAAATTTTACGCAGTTAATATATGCAGCAGTAAACAAGATAAGCTTGCCAAACACTATATGCCCTCCAAGAGTTGAATCACTCACAAAGATTTTAAAATCCCATTTATAACTATCGTCAAAAACTGTGTACCTGGAAATTTTTGCCCCTAGTTATTTTCGTCCCTTCACAACAGAAAACATATTCACACCGTCTTGAAATCGCCCTAAACTGCCACAGTCTCATAGAGGGCATGTATGTCCATGATTCAGTTATGTAACTTGAAAATTTTGCTTTCATTTCAAATATAAGAGCAAAAAAAAAAAACTATGGGAGCAAAAATTTCCAGGTATACAATATTGTTGATTGATGGACGTAATGATCTCAATGATAAAAATCAACATACCATACTTGGTTAAAAAGTTTTAAAAATATTTTGTACATTTATTATTGGTCAATTCATTCATCCAAAAATGAAAAGCTCTGGCAGGTGAAAATCGACCTGTTGTGAAATCCTTTTCTTGCGAATATAAAGAATCAACACTGCAGCAAAACATTGAGAAAAAAAACAAAAAACAAGAAGCCATTTTCTCCTGACGGAGGCAAAATGTTTATGTGAAAATTTACCTGCGTTGAATTAAATGTCTGATCAGCATTACTGTCTTTGTTATCCCATAACACGATCAAACCTCTGTTGTAGCCAATTAAAAACTATAAAAAAAAATTGAAAAAAATAATGAATAACAACAAATATCAGATTTCATACTGTACACACATTAAAAGCTTTTGGGTTTGTTAGAAACATTTAAAGATTGAATAGTGTTTTACACGACATTCAACAATTAAAGTTATATGGTGGCCGGCAGTTTTTAATGATGGTGGAAAATACCCTGGAAGAGACAACCAGCCTTCCTTACGTAAACTGGCAAACTTTCTCACACTCGATGACCTACATTTACTTTGAGATATACAATTATGACACTCATTTATATGACCTGTACACATGTATGATGATGACTTTAGTATTGCGTCCTTCGCATACTGTTCTATGACTTATATCACTTTGACAGAAATGACCATGACACCAGTATTTCTCCTCTAGTATATGACAAGTACACATGAATTTTAACGTGTACCGAAAGGTCTGCTCAGTGCATCATATAACATGGTCACGCAATCCAGATGCTGACTGCGCTCGTTGTTGCTTAACTTCAGAGCATAAATATAAACACCAAACCTCCAGCAACAAAAGCTAGCTATTGGTTAACACAGTTAATCTGCATATATCCCATGACTGTTACAGTACAATAATGACTTTGGAACTTTGTTTCAGAATCCAGGCCTTTTTCTACAGCTTCCATGGTGCCGAAATTCGGCCCCATTCCCAATGCAAAGTACATGGGTTTCTTCCCAATTTGATGAAAAATTTTCCCCAATTTGGTATACAGACTATAAACCATAATGAAAAATTGATTATGTCGGGGGGAGGGGGAGGGGGAAATGCGACGAAAATAAGAGAATCCATTGCATGAGGATTTACATGTGTGCTAAATATTTTTCCCAACTTGACACAAATTCACATTAAATTTCCCAAATGTGTTGCCAATGGCATTTCCCCAAATTTGGCAGAAAAAGACCTGGAATCTCAATACTGACCTTGTGTGGATTTGTTGGATGTACAGCAATGGCCTCCACTGCACCTGGATTTACCTTAAAATCATCTGGAACACTGGAAACATGAATAAAATTTTGATACACTTACAGTTAAAAATAATGAACTTACAGTTAAAAATAGTGCATTTACAGTTCAAAATAGTGAACTTACAGTTCAAAATAGTGAACTTACAGTTCAAAATAGTGAACTTAAAGGTTCAAAATAGTGAACTTACAGTTAATAATAGTGAACTTACAGTTAAAAATGGTGAATTTACAGTTTCAAAAAGTGAACTAAGAAATATCAAAATATAAATTAATCAACCGTCGGTATGGGTTGTCCAAGGCATTTCAAAGGTCTGTTTATAGCCCTTTTACTTATGAACTGTTTCCATTAAATGTAGACATCAAATATTATCAGACTTACTTGTAAAAATCCAAATATATCCTTATTTTCCAAACATCCTTATTATATAAAAACCGTTCCCATGGCTTCTGGTAAGAACTAAATTTAAATGAAATTGCTCACAATACCAGATAAACCAATTTTGGAGCTTGTCTTCTAAAAAAATGTGTTCACTAGATTTATCTGTACGGTTTTCACATTCAGAAACATGCTTGGTAAAACATGTTAATCCTTTCACCCAAAAGCAATTAAATAGTATATTCTTTTCTATTGTCCTAGTCCCCAAGTCTTCAATGACCTCATTTTCATGGCAAATATTAAGTCATCTCTCAAAAAGTTCTTTCCACAACATCATACCATGACTAATCAAATTGTAACCAATTACACTCAAATTCAGGAATCTAGAATTACTCACAAATTGATTGCTATAATACTGTACACCTTGAAAAATACCTCATCTAAGGACAAAACAACAAAAATTAAACGGGAACGAAATTTTTTTAACTATATTGTATACAGTAGTGCAAAAGACTTAATTATCACTGTGCCCAAGACAGTACCAAAGAACAGATCGCGAAAGCTCCAATTTGTCTCTCAATCAACATATATTTATTTTCATAAATCTTACTTTTGCATGACAACATCTTGATAGATAATCTGATCCATGGGTTTGAATGTGTTGACATCCAGCATATATATATTGCCGATTTCTGTTCCGATGAGCAGCTGCTCGCAGTTGTTTGTTAGACAACATACCGAGATCCCTTTCATACGACTGAAAACGATAAATATAATGTATAATATTAGTGTTATGTGTCAAAATGCAATGTAGCATATATCAGCCATCAATAAAATGAACAAAGATTCTGACAGGCCAAAAATTTACCAATTTTTTAAGGGTTCAAGTTTGTGACGTCTAATCGAGTGGTTAGGACCTTAAACCATAGACACATTATTTTCAACTCTCACTCTCTTTCATGCATGTATGAATTGATTTTGTATGCACAACTACCTTATATAGAAAATAAGGTTCTTTAATTGCAAAACATAATTAATTTTTCTGATTCTGAGAGTACTTCAGAAACTTAACAAAAACTTGAACAGACTGACAAAACCTAATGTCCCACAGACCACAGTAATTATGTGCAAAAATAGAATAGCAAATGTGTGTGCAAACAGCAAAAATATGTGCAAATAGCACAGAAATTTGTGGAAACAGCAAAAACTGTAAACAAAACAGAACTGTGTTTAAACAGCACAGAAATATGCAAAATAGCACAGAAATATGTGGAAACAGCACAGAAATGTTTGTAAATGGCACAGGAAATATGGGCAAACTAGTTGATTTGTGACACGCATCAATGTCAAATCATACAGCGCAGTGTTTTGTTACAAACAGCACAGCAAATATGTAGCATTCTAATTGTTAATGTTATGTAGGATTGTAGATTTCATATTGTAATTTGAGATATGTTTAATGTCTGTTAACACAGCTGTAAGTAAACATATACATGTACAAATGAGTCACAACTATGACAGTATTTAAATCAAATTGTTTACTGCCTCCATTTAAATACCAAATTCACCTTATTTTGGTGTGCATGTCTTTCTGCGCGTGCTAAATATAGACATGCATTATCATGCTTCCATATCTATATTGACAGTGAGGTTCCATAAGGCAGGAGGGTAAAACAGTTCTTATATCTATATCTATATTAAAGATAGGAACAGAAACAAATTTATGCAAATTGTCTTAAATCAACGTGATAAATCTCAAATTCGTAACCTCAGAGGAAATTAAAAAATTTGAGCACAACCAGTTCAGAGCCTATTCATAAGTCTAAATTTAGAATCACCAATCAACAAGACACCACTAGAGGGTGTATGAACAATTTGCAAAGCCTTTGACTTCAAAGGTAAAAATTGGCGGTGATAGTAAACTATGTCCTCATGTTTTATAATTGTGTGAAACATACAATGTGACATCGTAAACAGTTTTCTCAGACAGAGCTAAATGCAACAGCTAAACCAAGTTGTCAACGGAGACAGACAGGCCTCGCCAAGTCATACACAGGCATTTGCTTTGCTATCCAGCCAAAAAAAAAAAAGAAAAGAAAAAGAACCCAATCGTTGTTGGCAAAGGTCTACACTACTTGCTCACAACAACAATTTACCCGTTTTTTTTTCCACACATGTCCCAAAATCAAGTAGAAAATCAAGTTGAAAATATTAAAGAGTCAAACACATACAGTAAACAGACAATAATGGTAAAAAGGTCACTGGAGTCATATGGGGTGACCAAAAAAAAAAAACAAGTGTCCAGAAATCACAATAAATATGTCATGGTACTTAGTCTAGGTGAACCAGACAAAGGTTACAAAAACCTTCAGATAATGCAACTCTACAGAACATGACAGCTGACAAACAAACTACATTATGAAGCTCTTGTACACCTTCATCTACCTGTGTTAGTTTGTGTGGGCTTAAATAATGCAATCACTTCACGTTATCCAGTACTAGCCATTGATTTTTAGCTCCATTTAAAAACCCTAGATAGAAAAATAAGCCTCCGCCCTTTCCCGGTTTTTAGTCTATTTTCCAAATTCACAGAAAATGTATAACTTTTTGTTTACATAGAAGATAATAACAGGAAAATGGTTCATTCATACATTTTTATTAGAAAAAATAAAAATTTAACATCACAGCAAAATTTTTAAAATTGTTTGAAGGAATTCCTCCAACTAGAAAATTTTCATCCTTGTGTTTATTGAAATGTTACCATTTTAGAAGTTGGGGGCACCCATGAATACAAGCTATGAAAAAACTGTATATCTGTAAATATCTCAACATTTCCATACCCCCCCAAACCCCACCTCTCTCTACCTCCCAGAATATTGGCATACTGACATACTAATATACAACTCTATGACTAAGTTACTGCTGTTTTTGTTTTTTTTTTAAATCACAGTATCACAGTCTGACCACAGGATGTGTTGTGTCATTATATTGGGTTACAGTTTGATGACTGTGAATTATACTATAATTAAGTACAGGAAATATCTTGAAATTTACATAGGAATCAAAAGCTTATATTATCAAACAGGAAATTGAAATTGAGAATGCTTTAATTGCTATCATCATGAAATAGAACATTTCTGTGTGGTTAGTGAAATTTACATAATACATAGTTACAAGACTCTATTATCTGATTTATCAGTGAATGAAATCTTGAAATTTATACTGTTCTATTTATACAAATATGGCATATCAATATGTCCATACTATATATGATTTTTTTTTATGGAAAACTTCAGTGAAGAGTTTAAATGGTTATTTTTTTTAAATTTGATACGTTCAAGGCATGGTAAATATTTTACAACTTTTTTGATACTTTGGTTTTCAAAGTTTTTTAAACCTGTTTTCAAAATGATCGCATAAAAAAAATAGAATTTAGAAAAATATTTTGATAAAAAGATACCATAGAGAAACACTATGACCCTGAGAGCAAAAACATTCAATTAAAAAAAAAAAAAAATAAAAAAAAAGAAAAAGAAGAAGAAAAAAAAAAAACAAAAAGCAAAAAAAAAAAAGAAAAAGAAAAAAAAAAAAAAAAAAAAAAAAAAAAAAGTAAAGATATAAGGCCCATAACTCTGGCAAACATATTGTCAGATAATGGTCATTATTGAACTCATTGTATGGTGTCATGAAAGAAATCATCAACCCCCTGAAAACAATGGACTCTTCCATAAATCAATGACTTAGACCAGTCCGAATGTGACAATGAGTTGTCGCTGTTGTATTGTTGTTCTCACTTAAGAATCTTTCATTCATATGGAGACGGCACCAAATGCCAGTGAAGGGCTTCAAATTTCACGTCCAACCCCCTCACCCAACACCACCACCCAACCCAACACCCCCCTCCCCCCCACCTCCACCCACCAACGCCTTCCCTCCAACCCCCCACACCACCCACCCCCCCCCCGCCACCCCCCCTCATAACTCTGGCAAACATATTGTCAGATAATGGTCATTATTGAACTCATTGTATGGTGTCATTGAAAGAAATCATCAACCCCCTGAAAACAATGGACTCTTCCATAAATCAATGACTTAGACCAGTCCGAATGTGACAATGAGTTGTCGCTGTTGTATTGTTGTTCTCACTTAAGAATCTTTCATTCATATGGAGACGGCACCAAATGCCAGTGAAGGGCTTCAAATTTTGGCCTAAGATCAGCAATTACGACAATTGGGCAGTAAGGGTTCTTTTAACGTACAGACACCTACTGTCACAAAGGATCTTGATTTATACTCTCTCATCTGAAGGACAGGAAAACCATTATGGGTTAATGGGTTAAAATATGACAAAAGAATCTTAGATCATTTTACAAAATATTGCAAATGAGCAAACAGGTGGTAAAAAAAAAACAAAAAAACATATCAACCTGCTCCCCATTAGATCTTTGATCCTCAGGGAACTAAAAATAATATCTTTTACCATGACTTAAACAAATATTCCAGAATTGAAATTCTTGTAAAATATCAAAATTTGACTCAATTAAAACTAATCTGTAACACAAACACATCTGTCTATTTTCTGTGTACCATATGTTGTATCACATGTATGTAACAAACCCGAGCTATTTAAATCAATATCACATCTGATACTGACAAAGACATCTATGTTTCTTTAAATGTAATATTACTAAGGATGACAACCTGATGGCAACTTCCTCAAGATTTATTCACCATATACACAATAAAAGTTCTGGAAATACTGCAGCATTTCACTTTCCAAACACACAAAGAGTTATTCTTATTCTGTTTACCTAACTAACAAAACAAGAGTCAACAATCAGAATTTTCTACTGAATCCCAGGACAGATTTAGAGAACAATAAAACTTTACAAGTAACTATTAGTCCTGAAGGTCAATAAATCGGTCCTGATACCTTTATTTTCCCCTGTATTTCACCTTTACCTTAAGTTACCTGTCGATATATAACTGCAAACTGCAATTACAATAGCAAAGCATATTTCTGCTATTGATCACCCAGTACAAGCTGGTACACCATACAACCAGCTTTACTGAATCAGCACACAGATTGTGTGGGGAAAAAAAACACCATAGTAACTAAACATGAAATCATCCTTAACACCACATTTAAACCCCTACACAAAGACTAGGTGAGGAAATTAACCACTGTGATTCTTGACGACTTGCTGACAAGAGTTAAATGAAATTGACAACCACAGCTACACGGACAACAGCCTTTGTTAATCTGTAGACAAATTCGAATCAATAATCCTGAAACATGACAAGCTAGTGACACAATGTTACATGGTAGTCGTCAAATCAAATGATAAGTATTCAGCATCTTAATATCTGATGAACATCAAAGAGAGGCCACGTCAAATTACATTACCGTAATAGGTCAAAAGAAAACACAAACGCTTTACTGATCTGAAAAGATCTGAGAAAGTGATTGGGTCCCAATAACTTGATAAATATGAAATAATAATATTATTATTAACAAAACATGTTTCTAAAACACAAATTCCCCAGACCATGGCTGGTATCTGATGCTGAAATTGATATGTTCAGTTTCCCATTGATCAAAATGCAGATGCATATAATTTCTGTTCAGATTCATTTATTTTTGGACTTTGAATGAAATACACATGCTGAATCTGTCAAAAAAAGATAATGCAAATCGCTTTATTCTCTGGATTTCTTTGAAGTCTAAAGATTAATTTTGTTTGGTTCAAATGTTAAGGTGGCTCCGTGGTAGAGTGCTCGATTCCCAACCGGAGGGTCACGGGTTCGAACCCCGGTGGAGGTGGCCGGCTTTTCCTGTCCTTCAGATGAAACAGTAAAAACCATGATCTCGTGTCACTGTAGGTGTCAGCAGTTTAAATAACTCTCACTGCTCGTTGGCCTTAAGTGCCGAGCACTGGCTAAAATTTGAAGCCCTTCACCGGCATTTGGTGATGTCTCAATACGAGTGAAAGATCCCTAAGTGGGGCATTAAACAACTATACAACTAAAACAACTGAATGTTAAGGTAGATTAAACTTTCGGCTGAAAAGCAAAAATCCCTCCTACTGTCTCCTCTTTTAATGATCTTCTCTGGGACATGATTAAATCACAAATGTTCCCTCTCAAGCTAGCTTATAACACTTGAAATATTTTTTGATATGGGCATAACTTTAAAATGGTAAATGACTCGGTACCAAAATTCAAACAGTGCCTGCACATTGAAGTTCTCAACGAAATATTGTGTACAAGTTACATAAAATTTGGATGAGCCAAACTTAGTGTTTGAGTGTGGAAACAAAAAAATTTGCAATTTTACCAAGTTATTAAAGGGGCACAACTCTAGAACATTAAATGTTTGAACATCATGTTGAGGTTCTTACCATTTTGTTGGAGATTAATAAAAATTTTATGAGGTGTTGGATCACCATTAATTTGCATCCTATGTGTAATGTACATTGCCATTCAGATTTTTTGTGTAATGTACTATGTTGCCATAAAGATTTTTTTATTTCACTTACAAACTTTCATTATGATCATTAGTTTATGGTGGACAACAACAAGTCATTGGGTGATGTTTTTATGAAATCTTGGACATTGTCAAGGCCATGATTTGAGACATGTGGGAAAGCTAACACATGTTTATTTATGTCAGTGTAAATTATATACTACAATACCTACTGAAGCCTCTCTCTCTTTATCCCCTCTATTTATCAACTAGATAGCATTGATATGTGTATTAAGATGAAATAGGAAACCTAATACAAAATTACATATTTATACAGTGAATAAAGTTAGGCATATAAATGGAGATAAGCCTAACAACATTTAAACCTTCAGGTCTGACTCACTGGTTTTGAGTACATTAACAAGTAAAAAATACTCTGTAAGCAAAAGCATGTCCTGTACACCTACTCCCTTCTTTTCTCTAGTTATTATATACACACATGCATCACTTAGCATTCAGTCATCTAACTCAAAGTCAGAAACCTAAACACTTAATCTTAGTATTATCACTTCTTAGATTTTATTGATTATCAAAATGTTATCATCATCACAATTCTCAGCATAAAATGCAAGGGACTTCCAGAACTAGAGCATCATATTTTATGTTTCTCTTAAGTCAGCATAGGTACCAGTCAAAGCTAGTTTTGCAGGTAAGGTAACCAGTTCACATGCAGAAGGATAATGGCCTATCCCTTTGTACACAGTAACTTGAGTTTTATACTAAATCCAGAAAAGTTGACTGCCATGTTCCAATGGAAGAAGTAAGACATAAACATTTGTTAATTATACTTCAAAGTTTTCAGTCAAACCTTTCAGGTGTTATAATGAAGCCTTAAATCATTAATTTTTCAATCCATTTGTATCAATACAAATATATCACTTCAGTTATATTTACTGCCCAGAAAAAGATCTTGCAGCTTGGAAAAATTCAAATGTCTCAAATTCAGATTTTTTTTATTCAAGTTTTAAGTATATTTTTACAATTTTGGGGACCCTGGCCTCAGATTTAATGGACAGGAAAACCCTTGGATCATATCATTTATCCAATGTACATGTGTAACTTTGAAAAAAAAAAAGAAGACCTTGATAGACATTTAAATTGGTGACTCAGTCTTTATATAAACTGTCATATTTATCATCCAAGTCAATTCTACACACATTTCATACAGACTTCTTGTTGCCGAGTTTATCTGACTCAATACAGAATTCTAACTCCGTAACGAAGAAGTACATAACTCAGGATAGCTTTTAGCCATATACAAAAGATGAAAATGAAGAAATGGAAAACCTTGTTTTTCTCTGCTTTAATACAAAACAAACACACAAAAGCCACCTTAGATAGATTAAAAAAATAGATGCTACAGTTCATTAATCCATATTCACTACTGGGAAAGACCAGGAGAAAAATAGAATGCATTAAAGTTCCTTAAAATCAAAACAGGTTGTCTTGTTTTCCTTTCATTTACTGTGGTATAAACATTATAGACTTCTGTATTTTGTTCCCCTGGGTCTGGCATTACAAACCAATCTTTCAACTTCTGGAAAAATTCGGAAATTAGGATCTGTGATAAATTTCCTTGTTATCAACATATTTTGATCTCGAACTTTGTAGAGGTAACACTCAAATCTCCTCAATATGTATGACATCTTGTAAATGGCATACTTTATAACCAGAAAAATTCAACAAAGAAATTCAATTTTGACGTCTAAGACTTTGTTATCGTAAGGCCAGGAGCTTTTTAAACCTAAAAGATGTTTCTTATCAGAAATATTTCTGAAATTACATTATAAACCATCCAGAATTGGTGAATTTTCTTGGCGATTTTAAAAGTGCCTCTGCCATCTACATGGGGGAAAGACTTCAACATTGAGAAAATTAAGACAATTTTTAATATTTCAAAAAAAAAAGAAAAAAGGCTGAGTTGATTGATCTTAACATGTAATCAACACCTACATGGTATTTCTGCATCCACAACAAAAATATTGATTGACTGATTTCACTGATAAATTTTTCCTTTCTAAAAAAAAACTGCCCTAAAAATGCTCTAAATCCACTTTTAAAAATTACTACTAATGCATCGGAAGAGTTCAAGGATCACAATGAAATGATATCTCTAAAACATAGTATGATAACAACATTAACCTTAACAAATACATTATCAAATTTATCATCTGCAAAGTTTTAAAGAATCTGAAGCAACGTATAGCAGACAAAAAGAAACCCATAGTAACAATAAAACCTGAAAATTTATCGCCAGATGGACAGGAAGTTGAAACCTACACAATGACACAAGGTCGTAACTAGCACACAGCACACTTAAACAAATTCATAACCCCAGACACAGACTGACACAAATAATTCTCTAAAATCAAATATTTTTATTATTTGACTTTGTGACCTTTTATACTGCATAAGAAGAAGACATGCTTCTAGGTTTTTATGAGAGTCAATTATTTCTGCTGTTGCTTGATTGCTCTCTTTGTATAGCCTAGTGTCTAAAACTAATCAATGCTTGGAAGAGCTTGATGCTAGTTTAGGTAATTAAACACTCATTTAGAGAACTAATTACACAGAATTTAATGCTAAGGGTCTATAGAGAGAATTTATCATGCTTCACTAGAATATAATGTGTGTTACATAAAACTGCAGAAATTTTTTTGAAAACTTTTCAAAGTATTGTAACATTCCAAAGAAACTTGTGAAACAAGATGTGTTTGTAAAAAATGCCCCTGGTTCCAACTGTATCACAATCCAAACTTTGAATACTGCAATGTCCTGCATTTTGTCCCCATCCCACACCCAGGGGCATGTGATGTCAGTAAAATGTGAGCAATCCTTAGATGAATTTCAGTCTAAGTTTGGTCACTGTATCACAATCCAAACTTGAAATATTGAACTTTATATGTAAGCGGGGCAGAATTACCGACAGACAGACAGATGAACCATCCGAACTATAGATGCCCATAGTGGACCTTTCAGGCCAGGGGCATATAACATGTGATTTTAATTCTTTTTTTGTTCAACTAAGAATCCAGGAATTCAAAGATAGAGGATTCGTACTTTTGATAACATGGACAAAGCATTTATACAGCATAGAAAAAAACACTGGTAACTGAAATGTTTTATTGGGCCCAGCATAAATCTTTGATTTGACCTCAAGGTCAAATGTCAAGGCTATATTATATGGTAGTCAAAGTGCTTTAACCCTTTCACCCCTAACGTATCTTTATGGTATGTTCTTTTCTATTAAATGAGACCAGTCAATTATAGTGTGCAGAGCTCAAGATAAGATTTCCAGGTAAAAGGTACATCACTCCCAGAAATAAAATTAAAAAGGTAAATCAAAATTTTTAAAGGGTATTCTTAAATATCTGAAGGGTGTTTTACATAATTTTATATAAATTGTTAATATCACAATTTGTTATTTCAATTTCCAATGAGTAATTTCACCTCCTGTTCTAAATTCCAAAGCTGATTTTCAAATTTTTAAAGAGGAAATACCCTCTTACTCCCTTATCTGGAGCTCTGACTGTGTGTTTATTGAGAGGGTTACGAAAACATACATATATATTCTATGTTTTAAACCATCTCCCATGATACCATTAATTGAATTCTATAAGTTACATTTCTTGAACATCATCTAAAATTTATTATTCTGTGGCTTAATTAAGCATTTCAAGCATACACATTTTTTCTAGGGTGAGGTACGTTTTAAAAAATATCGGATCAGAGAATTTTGGGGCAAAAAAATTGAGAAAAGGTATACCAATGTAAAACGTTAACTACTTGAACATCAAGAGAGTTGAAATACTCAAGTTATAGGAAACTTCAGATATTCGTTTAACAACTGCCTTCAATCTATAAAACCTCTGTACACCTATATCTCTACCTTGTTTCAGGTGAGACAAACCTCGCAGAACACCTGTACTTTTTGACGTTTCTACCTGATACATCTAACTACTTTAAACTCTATATGGCCTTTGGGTCCAAGACAACTGGTTATCTTTTATTCATCTGTCTTGTTCTTGTAATTGAATAAGTGGTCTAGACAGTGGAAGACCATTTATCAAGCGGTTAGGTAAGCACCCGCTAATAATGTGCAGGGATACTGTACAACACCGTGCCAAAAATCAATAATCCCTCCCTTTGAGTTTAATATAAACATAATGCTGCCAGTAACAGTAAAATTTCCACTAGCAAGATTCAATGTTCTTCAAGTGCGTAATAAATTTGTTACCTGAAACTAGCAGCTTTCAGTTCAATATGAATAATAGATTACCTTGCCCTGAATAATCAGCTGGTGACTAACATGCATAAGACATTTCTTAGCTCACACTAAGAAATTAGACCAATACGTATACTGTATACATGTACAATGTATGATTGATAACATAAATGCCCTGGCAAGAGTATGTGCTGTTTAGCGTGTAGATAATAGGTTGTGTGGTGATGGAAGTATGGCTGCTGGGATGGTGGTTAGGATATGTACAGAAGAAGGGTGGTGAAATCATCTGCTACTGAGTATATATATATATATATGTGTGTGTGTGTGTGTGTGTGTATATATATATGTATATGTGTGTGTGTGTGTATATATATATATATATATATATATATATATATATATGTGTGTGTATGTGTAGTTGGGGTCGTAATAGGAGCATGTGATAGTGGGAGAGCAGGCCTTTTTCTATAACTTTCAATGGGACCAAAAGTCTGCCCTTTTCTCAATGCAAAATACATGCTTTTCTCCCACTGGGAATTGGTGTTGTGGTTTGTAAAAATTAAGCAGAAAAAAAAGAAAAAAAAACAACATAAATATCTTTTAGCACCTAGCAGAATTCTTCATAAGCAAAGACTAATTTCATACTGATCTATTGGGAGATCTGTGGCCAGTAAATACACTGGTGACAAACGCTTGGTATACACTTGAATAATATCATCAATTTTCTATACACTGCTGAAACTCAATCAAATGTTGTTTTTTTCTTCTGCAAAACACTTTTGTTGAAAGAAGACTTCATCTGCCAAACCCAGATACTATTTATCAAATGTAGAAATAGCAAAACCACAAGGTGAATTGCTGAAAGACATATTTATACAAGCACTAAGTGATAAGACGGTCTCCTAGCATCTATATATATATAATGAGTGCAGTATTATACATATAACTGAATCACAAAGCTGGACATCCCCCAGGTATTGTTACAACACACCTACGTACTACATCCTGCTCGTTAAATCACCATCATGATGAAGCATGGGACAATGTTACTTAGATAAAACAACACTGCATCAAGGGTGAAGCTTTGTGAAAATGGCTTATATCAATATTTATGCATGGCCAAAGCACAAAGGCTCCCAACATTTTGCGAAGTCATTGAAGTGAAGCCTCACTAGGTAAATATATCATCCACAAGCTTTGGCCATAGACCAACAATTACGAAAGTATAGGTGGACAAGGCCCTTGATCCATCCTCTGTTCAATTATTACTCATGTGTGAAACTTTTGATCCATTCCTCAGTTCCTCACATAATCTGGTTATATCATTTGAAAGCATTATCTAATCCTCTTCCCGATCAAACTTTTGTTAAAGAGATAGCCATGAACCAAGAAACGTTACCGATAATTTACTGATAATCTAAGCAATGTTTGTGATGTAGGCTACTTAATCTTTCACCACTATTTCAGGTAAAAATGAATATTCATTTCTTTCTTTCTTTTTAAAGACAAAAATAACTTACTTTTTCAACTGCTTTGCAAAATATTTTGATGTTGTATTAACGATTTTGTAAGTTATCACAACAGAATGTAAACACTTTTAATGATACGAGTCCTCTCCCCAATTACCTACATGATATAATCTGATAGGTAAATTGTGTGCTTAACTCCAAATGTGTTTAAAAAACATGTCGATCATACTGTATTGTTTTTGGTGTTATTCTTACTGGAAAACAACTTATTTTTTCAATACCTGTACTATAGTCAATTTATGGTGAAAAGTCCGTTTGAGAATTATTCAATAGTTCTGACTTACTACAAATATTTATGTATACACACAGACTACCTTACAGTAATTACAGAGGAAAGACTTTATGACTCCGATTAAGAATGTTTCACTTCTGGCGATGTAAGCAAGGATCAACAATATTAATAAAGCAATTAATGGCACGCAGCGAGTAAGATTGGTTTAGGGAAATAAATTTACTATCTTTTTATAGCATTCCATGTGATTTTTAACGATTTACCAGGTATTCATTTGTGTTATTCTATCTTTTATTCTGCAAAGATTTCGAATTTTCGAGGCACTGTAATTCCTGCTAACCCATTTCATAAAACTTGTACATACTTGTTAAATGCATTTCTATGCATATTTATTGAATTAATCCGATCGAAGGTATGAATTTTATGCAGAAATGTCAGCTTTATGAGATAAAAACCAAATGAATTAATTATATAAACTGTACATAAACACCTCCACAATAGCATAGATGAGGTGCGTCTAAACAAATATGTCTCCTAAAATATAAAATTACTTCATCAGTCATTTCTATTATTGGGATTAACAGTCCTAAAAAAAGATAAAACACTTAACAGAAGCGTAAAGGTCCATGGCCCACATTTGAGATATAGCTGAACCCTAGACCTGGATCTTTTTGTTTGTGACCCATGTTACATAGTTTTCGACCCATTCTATTTCTTGTTTGCCCTATCAACCTAGCTTCTAAAATGCTACAACAACATTTTACATTCTTGTGGGATATTATGAATGAGTTTTGGGGTTAACCGCCCACCTAGATGACTATCCATGCATGTAAATTCATTTCTAAACTCTTCCTTGATTATTATCATAATAACGTTGAAATTCTACTAATGTCTCGTAGTAATGTGAAACTGGCTTGATTTAAAAATGTGGGATTGTAGGCATTACAGTAGAGTATTTATCGTAAAATATCTCGAAGATTTTTTTTTTTTATAATTAAGATAATGTTTGTGACTGATTGCTAAGTCTAAATATTTTGCTACATCATTTTAAAAAGATGACAAGTTAAATATATATGGAATTTCAAAACAAAAACTAATATGGACCTCAGTAAACATTTCATTTCATTGTGTTATACACTATTAACCTATGGCAATTAGCACCAATGGGATGCTAGAAGTAACAATAGAATTGTAAAAGAAAATAAACCATTAGGTGTACGATAAACTAGGTTATAAATACTATAAACTTCCTGCTTAGTTCCATCATCATTAACAAATAATACTTGTTTGTTTTGCCTGGACCAAGTGATTTAGAAGTCAATCTGTACTAGACAGTTTTATTTTATTTTTTTTAAGAGATGTTAGGTAAATTTCCTGCAAGAAAATGCTGAACAAAATTAAACACACACACAAAAGGCTGTGTGTGTGTGTGTGTGTGTGTGTGGTGGGGTGTCATGTTTTTTTTTCAGTGGGTCTTTTGGGTTACATCAAACAATCCCTTATTTATTTATTCTATCTATTCACTTGACTGAAGGCATGCTTCATGTATAGTTTCAAGAAGTCTTAAATATGATGGTGAATTTTAAAATCATTTTCTCAATTTGTAAAACTTGTACTTCACAAACTATCATCACACTCAGATACTTCATACAGAATTAAAACAGCAAAGTGATTAAGTGAACTTGGAGGCCATTAATAATTTTTGTTCACATATTTAATTCAAATGCCTGTAGTTTGTCATTTTACGCCCCCACTGACAGGCATAAAAGAATGTGCAGCGTAACTGCATATACCATTACACTGTTTTGAATTAATGACACAGAGGAATCATTTAGACATTCCCATAATAAAAACGCAAAACAATTGTAAATTTTGTAATGGAGATGAATATATAAATGAAATGCATACAGCTGTATGATTGCACTGATTTTAGTTTAAACATTCCTCAATTTTCTTGTTACCCATTTTTAAATCAGAATTTGATTTACAGTACAGGTTAAAATCAAGCCTTTAGCAATCTCCTATTTTACAAAAAAAAGGTATTGTGGAAATGTCTACCATCATGTCATTAAGAACATTCTATCAGTTGATCTTAGTTTTACCATAAGCATTCTAAGTACCTGAACCATTACTCTCAACACCAGAAACATACCCGAGGGGCAGACGCGGTCTGTCTGGGATTAGATTGAGTCTAACTTAGCTCAGGTAACAGTCCACCATTATGGGTTTTTGTGTATTATGATCTAGGGTCTATACTGGTGATAGTCTGGGTTTTTTGTGTATTATGATCTAGGGTCTGTACTGGTTATGGTCTGGGTTTTTGTGTATTATTGTGTATTATGATCTAGGGTCTGTACTGGTGATAGTCTGGGTTTTTGTGTTTATTATTGTGTATTATGATCTAGGGTCTATACTGGTGATAGTCTGGGTTTTTGTGTTTATTATTGTGTATTATGATCTAGGGTCTGTACTGGTGATAGTCTGGGTTTTTTGTGTATTATGATCTAGGGTCTGTACTGGTGATAGTCTGGGTTTTTGTGTATTATTGTGTATTATGATCTAGGGTCTGTACTGGTGGTAGTCTGGGTTTTTGTGTTTATTATTGTGTATTATGATCTAGGGTCTGTACTGGTGATAGTCTGGGTTTTTGTGTTTATTATTGTGTATTATGATCTAGGGTCTGTACTGGTGATAGTCTGGGTTTTTCTAGGGTCTGTATTATTGTGTATTATGATCTAGGGTCTGTACTGGTGATAGTCTGGGTTTTTTTTGTGTTTATTATTGTGTATTATGATCTAGGGTCTGTACTGGTGATAGTCTGGGTTTTTTGTGTATTATTGTGTATTATGATCTAGGGTCTGTACTGGTGATAGTCTGGGTTTTTGTGTATTATTGTGTATTATGATCTAGGGTCTGTACTGGTGATAGTCTGGGTTTTTGTGTATTATTGTGTATTATGATCTAGGGTCTGTACTGGTGATAGTCTGGGTTTTTGTGTATTATTGTGTATTATGATCTAGGGTCTGTACTGGTGATATGATCTAGTCTTGGGGTTTTTGTGTTTTATTGTGTATTATGATCTAGGGTCTGTACTGGTTATGGTCTGGGTTTTTGTGTTTATTATTGTGTATTATGATCTAGGGTCTGTACTGGTGATAGTCTGGGTTTTTGTGTATTATTGTGTATTATGATCTAGGGTCTGTACTGGTGATAGTCTTGGGTTTTTGTGTATTATTGTGTATTATGATCTAGGGTCTATACTGGTGGTAGTCTGGTTTTTTGTGTATTATTGTGTATTATGATCTAGAGTCTGTACTGGTGATAATCTGGGGTTTTTTGTGTACTATTGTGTATTATATCTAGGGTCTATACTGGTAATAGTCTGGGTTTTTTGTATATTATGATCTAGGGTCAGTACTGGTAATAGTCTGGGTTTTTGCATTCAGAATCTAAAGTCTATATATATGGAAATAAAGACACTGACTCGGTTTATGTCTCAGGATTTAGGATTTACACTGGAGAAGTGGATTATCATAATTATTATTATTATTAATATTTTTTTTTGGTCAGCAACAATTCCAATACTAGGTTCAATGAAGCTAAGAATATGACTCCAACTGATTAAAACAATATTTTGTCTCACAACAAAGTCAACAAAAACAATAGTATGGTACTTGATCTATTTCTATGACTAATAGCACATACCTGATCGGAATAATGAATAATGAATAATGGAAAAGTAAAAATAGAAATTATAACAAAAACAATCAATTTTTATCGATTTCATATACACGTAATTTTATACAATGTGCAGCTGTTTATACTTGTTTTCCAATAAAACATTTTGATTTTTCAGACCTAGATTTAAATACTTCATAAATCGATAAGAATAGATTTTTACAAATGAGCAACTTTATGACTGTAAATTCTTTCTTTTTTTTTTTAAATGTTGTTCAACTGAAGTTCTAAAACAATAGGTTGTCCTTTGTCTGTGAGCTGGTGATGACAGGCTATTGACAGCCTTGTCTAGATTGTATCTTTTTTTTGTCCTCTGTGACATTCCTATTGGAGGTCAACAATGTTGTATTTTTCTTACATACTTATCACTCACTCATCCCTTTTCATTCTTAAGAGTTTTAAAAGAAATGTGAACTGAGTGCAAAGAGACGCAGGACATTTTGATCAGGTCAAGTAGTTGTCATCAAGCATCAATAAAGAACTGCTTTCCCCATAGCATATAAAATTCTTTTTCACCCTTCTGAAATTATCCATCCACCCACACCCGGCACATAGATGTCAATGCATCATGAAATATCAATTATCAAATAAGTTTTTGAGCAAATTTCTACTTAATCAACAAGCAGTAAATAAGAAACAGCTATAGGCAGAATTGTCCAAATGCACAGCAATGTATTTCGTAACTTACGACAGATCTATACCAGTGACCATAGCAGAGTTTTTGAAATTCACCAGCCTTACCATAAAAATCGGTAAATTTTACAAAAGTCCGGTGAAATTGACCAGTAATTTTCCATTTCTTTTCAATTGTGTATATATACAGACCAATAAAAAAAATTCTTTGACCAGTGGAATTCCTTTATTCACTATTCTGTTTTATTTCAAAATGTCTCCCATCGACTAGTTTTTTTGCCCTCAATCTGGCAAAAATTAGTGCAAACAAACACCTAGTCCTTTGCAGATCAGAGGACAGTAAAAAATCAAGACATATTGCATAATCGCTTTGTAGTGATTGGTCTGTATAAAGCTGCCATACAGACATATAATCCAGAACAACACTTACCTCTCTTCAACACTAAATGTGTGCGATTTCTTCTCTTCTAAGACAGTGGTGTCATCTTTCTTATTGATCTCCCAAAGGTAAATTGTGTTATCACTGCACAGTGTGATAAGTCGACCCTAAATAAATAGCATCAAATCAGTGTTAATGTCAACAGTTGATTTATAAATATCTGATATCAGTGTTAAAAACAACCAACTTAATTTATAAACATTTCATATCAAATCAGTCATGACTTACTGTCAGTTTGTCATCTACCTGTTAGCTAGTCACTACCAGTACCCTCATTTGCCAATATCTGATATCAGTACAGTCATGACTTACTGTCAGTTTGTCATCTACCTGTTAGCTAGTCACTACCAGTACCCTCATTTGCCAATATCTGATATCAGTACAGTCATGACTTACTGTCAGTTTGTCATCTACCTGTTAACTAGTCACTACCAGTACCCTCATTTGCCAATATCTGATATCAGTACAGTCATGACTTACTGTCAGTTTGTCATCTACCTGTTAACTAGTCACTACCAGTGCCTCCACTTGACAATATCTGATATCAGTACAGTCATGACTTACTGTCAGTTTGTCATCTACCTGTTAACTAGTCACTACCAGTACCCTCATTTGCCAATATCTGATATCAGTACAGTCATGACTTACTGTCAGTTTGTCATCTACCTGTTAACTAGTCACTACCAGTGTCCCCACTTGCCAATATCTGATATCAGTACAGTCATGACTTACTGTCAGTTTGTCATCTACCTGTTAACTAGTCACTACCAGTGTCCCCACTTGCCAATATCTGATATCAGTAGACACCACTAACTGTTCATCACCTAGCTGTTACTGTTAATCTTAACTGATCAACATTTCTGACTAACTAACATCCAATACCAGTCTTAACATGACTGTTAAGTTAACTATTACTGTAAAGTATTTTATTTTCATGGGAAGAATTTTTTGCACTCTATCCATGGGTATCAAATTTCGCGCAAGATAAGTTATGATACATCATAAATGTACTTGATATTTTATTCAAGAATTTTCTATGACCGCAAATATAGCGAAATTAAATCCCCTGCGAATAAAAGCAACTAAACAGTAGTATCTTCCAAATGACCAGTTCTCAACATCCGATACTACAGAAGAACAGTTTTATTATCGAAATGTTAAGTTATGTCAAATTAACTTAACTGTATCATTTCAACTAATCTAGACACCGTTAAAATGTCATAGAATCTGGCCACAATATACATGTACCTGTAACTGAAATATGTTGAAATATCATTGAACCTGGCATAAAACACTTAAGAACTAAACATACCTAACACTAAGACATACGCAGACACTCATTAACACTGTTTATCTCACCAATTCAACTTCCCTCTTGAACAACAACTTTATTGGAAAAGTCAACATACAGCACCAAAGAGTCACAAGAAGTTGTTTGTGTAATTCTTGTGATTTGACGGCCATGTGATAAATTACAGATTAGATTAGAGAGGCCCGAAATAGTAGGAAGCTTTGAGCAGCATTAAATGTAATGAGCAAATTATTAGAAAAAGAGATTAATTACAACGTACCTGTTCAGGTAAGAAAAAAAGCTGATTAACTGCAACATCATTTTTCAGCTCAGCTGTGAATTCTACACCAGGTGCACCAACACTTAGACGAAGTCAAGGATATTGACGATTACAGGTAAACTGATATTCGGGGATACATGCATAATATGAATAAAACGCAGAAAAAAAGTACAAATCACAGAAAATGAAATAATCAATAAATACAACAAGGAAATACATGTACAAAACAGAGATGAAATCTCAGAATTACAAAAAAGTATCAGCTGTGAAGGTGTCAGCTGGGCCTAGTAATCAGTTTCATTGAATTGACAGACCATGCTGCAAAATGTCTTTTATCCAAACAACAGAAGCTGTTTCTAATATTTAAGCTGAATGCATGGAGACAAAACAGAGGAATTCTGAACAGGAGTCATGATTGTATTCAAGCATTACCTGGTGTCATTATCGACCTAAATATTTAAACAATTTTATCAAAAGAAACATGTTATTAGTGTCATTATAAGAATCATTGGCCATTACCCCCAAAAACATGCAAGATGTGAACATCTGTAAAAAATTACAACAAACGTTAAGCTCTACTTCATGCTAGTGTGATCATTGGCCACATCTTTGTTTAATAGCAATTCTGTAATTTAAGCTAAAAACAAAAACAAAAACCAAAAAGTAGTTTGCTCTTTAACAAATAACTTTTCCTGCAGTGCTCCCTTCAGTTGTTGTATATATATCAATTTATCATACCCTTTGGCCAAATATATCCTGGACTTAATCAAGAACAAATTGTGTTGTAGATGATATATATTACAACTGGAATAAACATCAGTCTATTTCGGCATACCTGCCTAAACTTCAATTTATTTCATGTCATTTCCAGGTTAACCGGTACAATAATATATGTATAGCCTACATGTTAATATACGTGTCAAGGTGTGGTCTGCAGGTCTTATAAAGTGTGTTGTTTTTACATGTGGATCTACTCTGTATTACTAGACCTATATATCTGGTGTTTTTCAGGAGGAATTCCTAGCCTAAATATTTAGACATTCCTATCACTGACTGCTCCCTGTTATTTTTTCAACAGTAGAGAGATGTACATATTATTACAATGAGTGACATTCCAGGCATAGCTTATTATCAAGACCATGACCTGCTTTCCAACTGTTTAAAGGTTTAGCCTGATCAGCCAGCATAATTGTTTATTGACCAAAAACATTAGTCCATCTGCCACTTGAGCAAAAACAAAACCTAGGATTTAAATATTTCAGCCAAACTCACTCACCTTGGGGTGTATGTGACAGATAAAGAAACTTGATGAGAAGTACCATTATCTTAAGCTTAACAGATGGGTAAATGTATGATTAAGTTGTAAACAAATACAAGTATGTCAGTTTCCAGTCACTGTGGTGAAACTGTCCTACTTAACAAAAGGGGTGTTGACAAAAAATAATAAATATGTAAACTATCTCCCATAAAAAATAAAGGCAATAATTGTAAAACAGAAACCATAGAGTTCTTCTGAATGACAACTAGGTCAGGTGTTGACTAACAAAAAATGGGTCAAATTAACAACTATAGTACAGAAAAAGACAATTTTTTTAGTTATTTTACCTACATGTACTTTACAAATATCTGTGCCTGTACACATGTTGCTGTCTATCAATTCTTGAATGAATTAGCCACTTTATCATCAGATATGATTCTATCTGACCTAGTTACTACAACATACAAAACTGAAACAAGTCAGAAATTCAAAATATACATTTTCAGATTTTCTGTTGATTCAGCAACTTGCAGTATAGAAGTACAATGAAACTTGTATATTACGACAACATTAGGGACACAAGAAAAGCAGTTTTTATAGGGAGGTGTTCTTTAAATAGAGGTTGATTTGTACACAAATGGTACTAATGGGGACAGAAACAAATTGTCTTTTCACACAGGTGATCGCTAAAGCAGGTTTAAATGTATACAAATGTACAATGTGTCTGACTGTATTGCTTGATTGGTGTTTCCATGTGTCTGATAAAGAAAACATGCGTGTAAAGCATCTTATAGTGTATGTTCTGGTATAGAAGACAGGTGTATAAGTGTCTTACTGTGAATATT
Organism: Atrina japonica; assembly: GCA_030159075.1. Lineage (NCBI taxonomy): Eukaryota > Metazoa > Mollusca > Bivalvia > Pterioida > Pinnidae > Atrina > Atrina japonica. The sequence goes on along the minus strand of BROG01000457.1, from coordinate 216,419 downwards.
TTCACTGATGTAGAAGACAGATGTGTAGTCTAAGTGAAGGAGAAGAAACCTTTCCTGAGTCAGACAGATGTATACATGTTTCAGTGAAGAAGAAGAAACCTTTACTGAGTCAGACAGATGTAGACAACCTTCAGTGAAGAAGAAGAAACCTTCAACTTGTCAGATAGATGTAGACATGTTTCAGTGAAGAAGAAGAAACCTTCAACTTGTCAGACAACTGTAGACATGTTTCAGTGAAGAAGAAGAAACCTTCTACTTGTCAGACAGATGTAGACTTGTTTCAGTGAAGGAGAAGAAACCTTTCCTGAGTCAGACAGATGTAGACATGTTCCAGTGAAGGAGAGGAAACCTTTACTGAGTCAGACAGATGCAGACATGTTCCAATGTAGAAGAAATATTCAACAGATGCTTTTCAGATTGTACACATGTTCCAGAGTAGGACTAGGAGAAGAAACCTTCATGGAGTCAGATAGATGTAGACATGTGTACCAATATTTCTGTAACAGTTGAAGCTGACAAATGTGGTTTTTTTTTAATCTGAGAATTATTCATACAACACTAACCATTTATATAATGACTACATTCACTTGTAAAATGGTGTTCAATCTTATTCACTTATAAATTATCTTTTCACCTTTGCTCTGACCTACTTAAACATCACTTGAATCTTGCACTAACAAAAGTGCATACTTTTTTATATATTTCCGTAAACTTCCTACTTATAGTTTACATTCCTAAGTACATTTTAAATACTATACATTAAATAGTTCAATTACAAATTGAATCATTGTCTGAAAATCCTATTTATATAATGTATTTCGGATTTTGAAAACTTAATTCAGACCTTGATTTGTAGTGTCACCAAGTTGTGTAAAAAAAAAAAAGAAATACTTTGTATACCATGTGTATCAGGTATTGAACTTGTCAACCCCTTAAAAACAATGGACTCTTCTATAAATCAATGACTTGAACCAGTCCAAATGTGTCTTTAGGGGTGAATAAGTTGAACGTATCTGATGTTCCTATAGTTATTTCTATCAAAATAAGTTATAACAAATTTGCTTTTCTAAAATGTTCACAAAATAAGTGCAAAAAAAAAACTTTTTTTTTTTCAAAATAAATCCCGTAATTTGCAACCCCTGAAAATTGTCTTGCACATGTGAATTGATAAGAACTGTGTATAGTACAGACTTTCACCGATTAGATTTAGAAAAAAAGCAAGATGATTTCTTGGGTTTATCGTTAAATCGACAGATAAACACAAGGTTTATCAAAAGATTTACTCTTTCTCAGACTGGCTAATACCAAAATATTTGTAAAAGCAAGTAATTTCAATCCTCCTATTTCATTCTGTTGCAGTCAGAAAAACCCCATAAGGTACAACTTCAATAGACTTTAACAGTAGGATACCCACTCTTTTATACTATACAGGTCAAAGGCAAACAGATTTCAAGAGATTACTGGGTAAGGGTGGCCAAATATTTTTTGTTTTGGTTCAAAAATGTATCAAAGCAGTTTTGCCCTACTACCTTATTTTCTCATGAAAAACAAAGAATTTCAATTGATTTGAATATAAAAAAAAACAAAAAACAAAACAAGTATCCTGAGAATGATGATGAAGCAATACATTTCCTGTATCTTAGAAATCATTTTTAAATCTTCAACCCATGTCTAAGCCTCATTTCAAAGAATGGTGGAGTCCACTGTCAGAATTCGGGAGTGCTACGATTTTACATCTAAATTCTACAATAAATTAGTGTGCACTATTTGTTTGTTCACCCATACATTACGACAATAGGCCAAATTATCTACTATTTTGTCTAAATGTGACAACTGGGTCCGATGAGCTAAGTAAATGGTGAGCAATTATATATATAAAAAAATTAAACCAGTTGGACGGGCAGGATGCCTCCAGCTCCCAAGGTTTCATTCGTCAAAAACTAAAAATTATACTCCCTGACCAACCCACTTGTAAAAGTTTTGCTCAGGGTTAGGCATCAAAACAAAAATACAAATTTAACAATGATTCACATATAAAATGTTCTAAAGAGAATCAACAACCTTGATAGACACTGCTGATGAACATGGATTTTATAGATATATATATATATATATACATGTATATCATCAAAAGTTCTATATCCCCATAAAAAATCAATGATGAGTACGTAATACATATATATATAGAATATATCAAACTGTTTATGTAAATGGCAAGCTACACAGCAACTTTCATGTCAAAACTGAAGGGTTCATCATAAAAAAAAATCAATTGCAGTGTTTAACCTGGTAAGCTGCTGTTAGTACCACAGGGAAGAGTTACTCTCATCACATCAAAATCGTACATTGCAACAATGACCTCGTTCTAATGATTCATACAGTTTTCCCCGCTGATTATCTACACCAAGCAGAAAGAAGTGATTGATTATTGACACGGATGATTAATTTTCACCACTGAAATAAAAACTGTATCAGGGAATAATGGTGATGTGACAATGCATGTTGTCAGAAAGATATAGACACTAATCACTGGGATATTGTTCATTTATTTTCGTCTAATTGAATCACGTTGATTTCCATTTTGCCCTTGAAAAAAATCCATATATCGTTTTATTGTTGTATTCTGTGACTCAATATTCTATATGTATACAGGGTTATATCATAATAGATATATTTGATTCAAGTTTGTAAAAACATTGGAAGAAATCAGTGGAGTGGCTACAGCTTTATCTTAAAGCAAATATATCTGAATGTACTGTATTATATTATTATATAAATACATTTATTAGATTATACACTTCAACAACAAAATTTGAAAAATAAAGTAATCAGAAATTTGTGGAAAATAAAGGACAAGTTAGTCATCACAAGTGACAACACAGAACTGTTCTTACGAACTGTCTGAGGTAAAAACTACATGTACTATAGCTAATGCATTAATGACCAAAAAATCTATCACAGAAACATTCTTTTAAAAGCTAAATGGTCTTTATCTGGTGTGCACAAAAAACCTGAAATTTGAAAGCGGTATAAACAAAATGCTTAGGTGTACACATTCCTAATTGTATGAGCAGTTAAGCAGTCTAATTTGCTGTCTTACATATAAGCAGCCGTACTCCAAGACTCGGCATCACATCACCAAAATTCCCCACCCATCTGTTCTGTTCAATGAATAATGATGTTTCTTGAATGTTCAGCATTTTGGTTTATAGTAGGAATATAAACAAAGCAATGTATGATAAAAAGGATACACTTTGATCCTACCAGTTTTGGTTCCAATGGCCAGCAATTTCAGCTTCCTGTCATATGCCATACACGAAGGTTTGTTGGGGAATCCATGTTCAACACACTGTAAAAAAAAAAAAAATGAGCGTGATATCAAGATTATCGTTGATGAAGAAGTACCCTTTTTACTTTATGAAGATCTGCTTTAGAACATTATCCAACTCACCTATAATTTTCTGTTCTACCTAACTTACTTCTACAGTTCAAGTTAGTAATTACATGCATACTGACTTAATTCACTGAATTTGGTCTTGGAGAGATTGCAAGAGTTGTACAGTGAAACGTATGTCGATAGGCCGCAGTTAGAAATCCACATGGTTAAATACCAAAAACCCTTAAATAAGGCTTCCTTAGGGGAACTACTTGTGTTGAGAAATCATGTTTCAATGATGTGAACAGGACGTCTCCCAAAACAGGATTTATTTTACCAATATGCTGAAAATTAGAACAAAAACTTCTTCGAGATTAAAGCCATTGATGACACTGCTGTTGGTTAATTTGCTAATAAAATCACTGTCCTTACAGTAATAGAAATTAATGAAGTGGAACCTGTCATGACAGACTACTCTGAGGTAAGACCACCAGTCTTATGAGACCACATTTAAAAGGAACCACTCGATTAAATATTCCTTTATACAAGACCTCTTATGAGAGACCACCTGTCTTGTAAGACCACAATTCAGCGACAGATGGGGTGGTCTCTCAACACAGGTTCTACTGCATGTTCAAATAACCAACAATCTGATAATTCAATAAATATGAATATCAATTAAACACGTATAGGTCTACCAAGGTAAATTGGCACATGTTTACAAGTACAACGAGTCTAAATCAAATCATAACAGGGATGACAAGCTACTTGTCGGCACAAAAGTATTAGAGATTCAGTAATAAATGGAGACCATGCAAGGGAATTATGTTTTACCAGTACAATCTATTTTTAGTATCGTTTTGGTTCTACCCAGATGTGCCACTTTACCTTGGTACACCTATACCTGTCCAATGGCTGGTTAGTGGCTACACCTAATAAATGTGTGATTGATAAAATATACAACATGTTAACTTCAAATAAACATGTAGTATACTTTTATGGAATGTTATGAGTAGACAAATTTAAGAAAGGAAAAGCAACTTGATAATTCAGATATAATCTGTTACTTTATATACAAAACAATAATGATTCCTAATTAAAATAGAACGATTAAACGGATTCATTTCAACAGCTTGGTTCTATGAAAAAGTTCAACTGAATCCAAGTCTATAGCAAATAAAACAATAAATTATGTTTTAAAGGCGTGAAATCAATTTCACAAATAATTTATATGTCAGCGTAATATAAACAAACTTTATCATCACAGCACGATCATAAATTAAAAAGAAAAAAATTAAAATCACTGGAGCAGAATATCATCAGGTTCCCATAAGAAAAAGTGCTTTATCTAATTCATCAAAAAGAAAAAAGAAATTTTGAAAATAATCGAGGCGAGAATCTTTCCGATGGTTGGTTGGCGTTATTTTATGGGGGCTTTTTAAACAATATTTATGTTGTGTCAGCTAGCATCCAAGTGATGCAGCTATAAAATGCTGACCTACCACACTGTGCTGATAGTACACCAAACAGCAATAACATTTGTTCAACTGACCCAAATTATTACACACCATTACGAAGCCGAAAGGAACAGTTTCCATACTTAACCTTATTATGGCGAAAAAGCAATATTTTTCAATATTTCAGCAAACACCATATAGTTCAAAATCTACAAATTACCTTAAGAAAGTTAAGAAACCTATATTTCAGGATTCATCCTATGTCCATTAACAAATAAACAAAGATATAAAAAAAAAATTAACAGAAAGTAGTAAATCTTTCAAGTTATTTATGACCTGACAATTTGCATACATCACTAGACTGAAGAACAACAAACAGTTGTCTAGACAGATACTGTAGTTTGTAAGTTGTCAGAACTTCACAGATTTGTTTACCTGGCTGTCTCATTTGTACACCTGCTGTAGGTAAGCTATCCGTTGTACAAATTTTAAACTTCTAAAATTCGATAAAATACCACAAAACCATGACAGGTTTGAGTAAACGGCATCAATTCCCATGGGTGTATTAAACTAAAATACAATCAGATTGTATGCCTACATATTTATCCGCCATTTCATCTGACCCCTGTATGTAAATCGTTTTGACAGATTCTTTTGGCATTTTTTTCCCTGTGCCAAATATGAGGTCCATTTTCCCTGTGTTCATTGGACTATGTGATTTACTCAAATGAAATACCTTTCTGTAATTTACTGAATGAAATGTCTAATGAACTCCTTACATTTGAATTGATAAAGCCAGTTAAATGTAAATGTGCATGCATTCAGTACAGTAAACAATTGTTATTGATTTTGTCAGAGACAGCAGAGTAGTAATAGAAAACCACCTGGATGACTTTATCAAATTTAAAACTACAGGTATTTCAGATCGAGGGTTTTAGCAAGGTGTCCTACCCTGCCCTGCCACAAATAATAAATGTGTACTACCGTCATGTAGCAGTATCTGGCCAACTCAGTGCTGCAGCTTGTGTGTTGTAACTTTTAATATCATAATAGAATGATAGATTATCATGGATGTAAACCACTGCTTTTCCTGTGGATTTTAGGAATGATTATCTACCTTGCATTGGTAAAAACTGAAGATGATCAGGTCTTGATCTTGATAATTTGTAACACCTTTCCCAGACCCCCCCCCCCCAAAAAAAAACACTATTGGAATTAATAGAATTTATTAACTAAATAGTATGATTCTTTTCCAAATATTTTTTTTTCTTGGACAAGGCAAAAAATATATTTGTTATGGGTAACACCCCATCCCACTCCCTCAAAATAAGGTTCGTAAGTAGGCATTAACAGTTTATGTCATTTTTAGAAGTTGAATAAAAATAAACAGCTGATCCCCTAGAAAACCACTATTGTACATATATAGTAACTTTTAAATGCATACCACATTCAGAAGTGTATACTAGACAGCTGATCCTCTACAAACATATCGGCTGTACACTTTTAGTAAATGAGGCAGAGCACAACACTACATCAAAGTCTAAGTGACAGGGCAATTGCCAGTTGACAAATGCATTTACACTGGGTGATTTTATAAATGTGAACAAGAAGAATTATTGATACTAATTCCCACGCTGTCAATTTTAAGCTATAAGAACTCTAAAACCAGATACAACATCTGACAAATTCGAGTTTTCTATATATACCAGTATGTATTAACTTATATGTACCATGAAAGGCCAAATAAAATGAACAAAATTTATTCAACATGTGCTCACATGTCACCAAATTGACTCAATATGCAAGATCAACTTTTATTTTTTCATTTTTACTTTATAATCATTTGTAAAACTTGTGGGTTTTGGTGATTAGGAATATAATATTTTTCATCAGTCCCATATAAAATTTTGCACCACACTTGTGATTTTCCTGTAAAAATGAATAAATATGAGCAAAGATTTTCATTATTATAAAAAATTGTGTTGTCGTGAATATACAAACATATCCTGTTACAGAATAAATCCAAATGCTAGATGCCCACAGCGGACCTTTCAGGCTGGGGACATAAAAACCTAAAATTAAGTCTAATTTATATATAAGTAAATATCAAAACTTCAAACAAAATAGAAAAAAAATGCCTACTGACTGACGAACTTCTAAAACTACTGGTCAGGACATAAAAGAAAAGATTCCATGTACATGGGTTCATGTATATATATAATGAATACAATGTATACAAGTATAATGATGGCCTGAAATTCAGATACATGCCTCAACTGAAATGCACAGAAAGTCTCTTTATTTCAAAGAAATTATTATCCTATTTCCAATGTACATGTTTATTTGCAAATTACATTCATTTAGTAACTGTCAGACATATTGTATTAATCAATTTTGTCTGAAGTCTAATAGTAGCACACTTACAAAACATAATTCATTACATAACAACATGGCAATTGGACAAAGGATGCTTTTCACAAAATTTGTCCAAGACCGATTCTCCACTACTGCTAGTGCAACATTTACAAAATTCAAAATGTCTTCAAATAAACAAAATAAGCTATTGACAACAGCACATGTACATTCGATTTTGCTTTCCACTTGACACACTTTAAAATGTCCCGATGAATATGTGGAATCTGATATGCCACACGAAATGATTTATTCATTCATATATACAATCTATATATATTAATATATATGATAAATGCTATGTCAGCATTTGTTTATACTTAAAAATAAATATAACCATACAGGCAGTGTTCTGTATATAAAACAGCATCAAAATTTCAAACATTCACACTGCAATATTTCAGTACTGATATACACAGAGTGGGAAAAATGTCATACAAGCTGTGCCAGTTGTTGATTCTCATTATACATAATCACATCATAAAATAATTCAACGAATAATTCCACTGTAGTCTGTCCCAGATGTATCTTCTATCTTACAATGTAGCCATGTACCGCATTGCAGCCAAGTCCAATTCACCAATATTTGTAAATGTGTCAAGGGGTCAGTGAAGGACAAGCCTGTCCATCTATGCTACTGGTTGGTTAAACTCTCTCACGGTGAAAAATTGTATCAGTTTTGGTGTTTTTTATTGGTGTTTATTTTTATTTAAATTATTATCTATACAAATGTATATTTGGTCTGAATTGCCTTAATTTACAGTTTCCCACATCTTTCCAGGAAATGGATTCATACATGCATGCCAAAGTCCAGCAGACATATTCTGTTATTCTCTGACATAGAAAGTATTGAATGAATTTCAATTTCATACATGTATACTTGCATAATTATCAACAATTGCATTTCTCATATATTCCGCAAGTTTACTTCTAAACTCAGAAATAAGAAACAAATTTATTGAGATCTAACATGAGATTGCCAACAAAGATGAAAAAAAAAATACATGAAATATATCAGTCTACATGTAGCATCAAATTATAACCTCAAAGACAAAATAAATGTACCTCAAAAGACAACAAACATCACTTTATCAGTGATAAACCAGTTTTTTCTAATCAGACTAATTGTTTTATCTTTATGCAAATATATCTTGTCCAGTTTCATCTTACATCATCTAAAGCCTTTAGGACAGTGTCAAACATGTTCATGTAGGAATGTAACAGATTAACAACGACTGTCTTAGGGAGGGCATTTATCTGATTTATGGTCAAAACACAATAACCAAATCACATTAGAATTTAGAGCACTGTATATTAAAATATTTACAAGTAAATATAAAGCGAGTCTTTCTGAATATCATTCAGGACCAAAATTGTGTGGTTAGAAATATTTTGTATACAGTATTTACATATTCATAACATTTCAATTTTTCAATCTAAAAATCTAAAACTTGAAACAGTATTGGAACAGAACTATACATGTAATCTGATTTTGAAATATTTTTGAATACTTCAACAAGGATAAATTATTAAATATGATTGATTTTTTTCTGGTGATTTTGTTTTCTGTGATTTCAACATGCAAACTACCAGAACTGCAGCTAATTTGGTTGTTAGAATAAACAGAACATCACCGATTATTATCAGTAAAAGTGATGAAGTAAATAATTTTCAGATCATACACCCAAAACAGAATTACGCAACAAATGACTTGATTCCAGAGTTTACTCCTAAATATATTAAAGACTATCATTGTAAAAATGTTGAGACCATTTTCAAACCACAAATCGCAGTTTGAAATTGCATTGTCTTCAGTCATGATCAACATCACTGCAGCGGCACGATTTACCCAAAAAGCAAAAACTACCCAAAAAGACCCTAAAAACACCCCAAAACAATTAAATCGAAATAAATTTGCATCAATAATCACTTTAAATGCATTTTCTTCTGTATAAATATTTCATAGACAGCTAGAAATAAAAACAAAAACAAAAAACATTTATCACTCTCATTAGAACTTACGGACACTGTCATTTAGTAAAATGAAGAGCCAAATCGGTCTTCTTCAATTATTTGCTTTCACGATTCCTGAAATATTTATCATATTTTATGTCAAATTAATATTATACAAATTCTACGTAATGTGCAAAATGATGATTACATATGTATTAAACGTCTTAACTGCGCCATATAAGTAACATTCTGGTACAATTTTAAAATGTCATGCTGACTATATTATGGTTTCAGAAATACAGTGTGAAATTGGATAAAACAGCATTATCAAAGTCAAAAACATCTACAGTCATAAAAAATATTCATCATATTATAATAACATTGCTAAAATTGCTACGTTTAAATATTTTTGTGTGTTCTGGGGCTCATTTTATATGTTTTGGGGTAAATCGTGCTGCCCAAATAACTGTATCTACAAAGGAACCTGTCTTGAGAGACCACTGTCGTAAAAGACCACATTTCCAATACCACTTGGTTTATAGTCCTTTAAATAAAACTGATTTTTAGGATCACCTGTCTTGTAAGACCACATTTCAATGGCAGAGGGGGGAGGGGTGGTCTTTCAAGATAGGTTCCACTATATCTAAAGATTTTGTTGTCTGTACATAATTTAAAAGATATGTTACAAATGTATGAGCTATATATATAAAAATGTTATCATTCTCACTTAACTTTAAGGAATTTGTACTAGATCTATCAAATTTCAGGCACACTTTTTTGACTGACAATCATAATATTATATGTAGATTTACATAAGACAGTAGGCCTACTCTCTCTTGAAAACATTTTTGTGAATTGTGAATTTTTTTATGAATTTTATCTATCTTTTAACATTTCATTTTGAATGCTCATGGAGATGATGAACTGCAAAATTCTATTGAAATGGGTCAAGCATATCCTTTGTTTAAATTTGACAATCCTGTATTTCCTGGTATTTATTTACAAATGTAAACAGGTTGCCCTATCCTACACATGTTCTTTGTAATGTAATTTGGATTTCAATTGCTTTGACCAATTTATGATTCACCGACTTTTAAATATAGCAAGATCAAACACCAACAGTAACTGAGTAAGGTAAATTACAATCTGTTGTTAAACTTCTGTTCTTGCTTGTATACGATTTGCTAGTACTCCACTGTTTCTGATAGTACGATTGGTATACTCCGTATAACAATCACAGGTGCAATAGATTCATTAAAGGTAGTAAAGTACAAAGAGACTTTGGACGACACCGTTTAAAGATAAAGTCCCATGCTATCTGGAGATTCTTAAAGGATCCAAATTTACATAATTATAAGAAAAGATCGACCTGGATCAAACATTACGTAATCATGTAAATAAATTCAGGGTTCATTCTAATTAACATCTTTCTGAATTTTGTGATGAGGCAATACTAGATAAAAAGAAAACAGAAGCTTGGTTTAAATAAACACGTCACACTTCAGTGAGCCCCGATGAGTCATCTGTCATTCTGATGTGAACATGGCTGTCTCAACATTTACTTCAAATTTACTATACTACACACTCACCCTTCGAAATCCAAATAATTCTTTTTTAAGCCGATCTCTCTCTTCACTCTCCTTGGGCGGATGTTTTCTTAGAAATTTTAACATACTCGTCTTTTCCTCGCAGCAATTCCTGGAAGATGCACAAAAATAAATATTAGCCGGTAATTACCATCTTTGTACAGACAAAGGTTTGAAAATCAATAAAATCTGCAAAACGCAACATCGATGTATCCAGGTTGGTTTGCATTGTACCAAATAATACTTTATAAAAGAAATATGAAAACTGTTACCTTCAAAATGACTAAAATACTCTTAAGAGTACTGTTGAAACTAATCCACCCGTTCAAATGCGGTTCAATCACCGCGCCAGAAGCTCACGCACTTGTATGCCAGATTTAATGCTCTCCTGAAACTATATATTCATACGCGACTAAAGTCTCCGGCTTTAAATTTTATTTGTTATCGTTGATTGTATATCAAAAATACATTTCAGTTGTCAAATATAGTTTTAATCTATGTGTTGAATTTAAATGGTATATTCATATATAATTTTGTCCTCCGATTGCATTTAATAATGAGAACTATTTTTTGGTGAATGTAGCAAGCACCTGTCGGGTAATTCGACCAAAATAGCTTCAAGGTAGTTCAGCGTCAGTAAAGATAGATAACTCTTACGCTTATTTCCTACAAACATCTAACGGTGTGTCTCACATTTATTCGTTCTTCTAAGCGTTGCTTTATTATTTTGGGTATAAAGATATAAATATATATTTGATTTGATTTACCCAAACTATATACTATCTAATATCGTTATTTATTTTTACATTTCTTGGGGACAGTAATCTGATAAATGATGTTTTGTTTGATTTGGACACACAGCATGATGCCGGTTAAGTAATTTCTACCAGTGGCAAGTCCGTTTGAGTGCAGTACACGCTCTTTTGGGTAAGGGGGTAATGATAATATATATATATATATTATATACCTGAATTCTACAAATTTCATTGTTTTCTTCTGGGGATGGTAATCTAGTTGTAATGCTTTGTTTGATTTAATTACACTGCGATGATGTTTGGTGATTTCTATCAGTGGCAAGTCCGTTTGAGAGCAGTGCACGATCATTGGGGGGGGGGGGGGGGGGGGGGTGGGGGGGTGGGGGGGGGGGGGGGGGGGGGGACGAGAAGATGTATATATCTTATATACCCGAATTATACAAATTTCATTATTTGTTTTCTATTTGGGACATTAATCTAGATTACATGCTTTGTTTGACTTAGGACACATGATAATTTGTATTCTCTGTGTAGATACTAGTGGTAATTAAGAGGGATTGAATGGAATGTACACGCTCTTTAGTCTTTTGCTTCATTTTCTTGACTGGTTCGCGTTCATTCTCCACTAAAAGTCAATATTGCTGGTTTTGATAATTTATTATTACATTCATATTCAAGTTTATGATTTTATGTTCTACAATTTTATTGTTTTCTTCTGGGGATGGTAATCTAGTTGTAATGCTTTGTTTGATTTAATTACACTGCGATGATGTTTCGTGATTTCTATCAGTGGCAAGTCCGTTTGAGAGCAGTGCACGATCATTGGGGGGGGCGAGAAGATGTATATATCTTATATACCCGAATTATACAAATTTCATTATTTGTTTTCTATTTGGGACATTAATCTAGATTACATGCTTTGTTTGACTTAGGACACATGATAATTTGTATTATCTGTGTAGATACTAGTGGTAATTAAGAGGGATTGAATGGAATGTACACGCTCTTTAGTCTTTTGCTTCATTTTCTTGACTGGTTCGCGTTCATTCTCCACTAAAAGTCAATATTGCTGGTTTTGATAATTTATTATTACATTCATATTCAAGTTTTTATGATTTTATGTTCTACAAATTTTATTGTTTTCTTCTGGGGATGGTAATCTAGTTGTAATGCTTTGTTTGATTTAATTACACTGCGATGATGTTTGGTGATTTCTATCAGTGGCAAGTCCGTTTGAGAGCAGTGCACGATCATTGGGGGGGGGGGGGGACGAGAAGATGTATATATCTTATATACCCGAATTATACAAATTTCATTATTTGTTTTCTATTTGGGACATTAATCTAGATTACATGCTTTGTTTGACTTAGGACACATGATAATTTGTATTCTCTGTGTAGATACTAGTGGTAATTAAGAGGGATTGAATGGAATGTACACGCTCTTTAGTCTTTTGCTTCATTTTCTTGACTGGTTCGCGTTAATTCTCCACTAAAAGTCAATGATGCTGGTTTTGATAATTTATTATTACATTCATATTCAAATTTATGATTTTATGTTAAGTATACAATAAACATTGGTCACGTATTTATTGAAATCGTTTGGTACTATTCAAAAGTTTGATAGAAAATATCGATTGGTCATCCATTTTTATATAATATACACAAAAAAACCGAATGCATTTATGCACATTTATGCACATCTTGAAGTATATGTTTTGTTACTTCAATGATATTGCAAGTATCTTTAACTATCTTTTTAGTTGGTAACGTATCTTTTCGGGTTTTTAGTGACAGCGGTAACCCAGATATCACAGAAAATAATATGCAGTTGTCAATCAAATGCCTATTTAATCTATTTTTTAGGTAATATGGGATGAAACATGGGTATGTTTAACCGTTTGTTCTATTTTAGATAGTTACCCTTGATATGGACATACGTAATTTGGTATTTTGGCAACATTTGGAGTACAAAGAAAAATAAACTGGTTGTATTTGAGTGCATCTGTTTCATTTTACTCTCTCTCTCTCTCTCTCTCTCTCTCTCTCTCTCTCTCTCTCTCATGCAACTGCATAAGAGCAATGGGACTTGTCATTTTAAAAAAGATAAAATTGCAATATATCACCGATGTAATTCCTATAGGCATTAACGTCTTTTGTCACCTTAATTATCAGTTATTTCGTCGGGTGGCTAAGAAAATATGTAATTGAAAGGTACTCATGAGATGCACGGGTTTGTTTAAATATTGTTGTACTCCACACACAACAATTTTTCAATTACATGGCGATGGCAAGTTAAAAGCGCAGAAGAGAACATGCCATTGAATAGTGTAACATAGCTTAGTCCCATCATCACTATTGTGGCCTTGTTGTTATTCAGTCGAGATGATAGTTGTTCCAAATTTTATAAATAAAGCCACAATAGGCCAGGGAGATTCCACCAGTCAACCGACAAACTTCCATACAAAATCGGCTTAGGTTCCAGCGTGACTCGAACTCACGCTAACTAGAGGTGGGGAACAAATTCATTTTCGAATCCCTTCATATCTTGACAGTTTCAAATTTCGATGATTTGTTGCTGTGTGACGATTTTCACTGAGATGAGTTCGATGTATGTTTGTCTATAATTTCTAGTGTCATTTACGATTCCTTGATATCGCATGTATTTTGTTCTCACATTTTGATTTATCAGGGATTTTTACCAAAAAGTGAGAACACGATAATCTCACTTTTTTCACTTATATTAACATTTGATGGACTAAGGTATGTATAGGTATACGACGTATGTCGATTTTTTTATATCTGTATATAGTATATGATGGATGCATTGTATTGTGTTTTAAGTGTTGCATCTACCTAACACCCAGGGAATTTGATAATCAAAACATGACAGGCGCATCTGGCCAGTTTCTCCAAAGGTCGTAACTTTACGTGTAGATGTAAATCTAGACTTATGTCTAAAATGAGTTTCACTAAAGGTCGTATCTTTCTTCCTGCGTTTTTTTTTTTGTTTGTTTATTTGTTGTTTAACGTCCCACTCAAGAATATTTCACTCATATGGAGAAGTCACCAAATGCCGGTGAAGAGCTTCAAATTTTGGCCTATGCTAGGCACCTTCGGCCATTGAGCAGTGAGGGTTCTTTAACGTGCCGACACCTACTGTGACACGGGACCTGCAGTTTTTAATGTCTCATCCGAAAGACAGGAAACCAACCTGTCACCGGCGGGACTCGAACTCACGACATCACGATCCAGAGTCGAGCACGCTACCGACTGAGCCAGGCCGGCTCTCTTCCTTCGTATAAACTTACGTTTGAGTCTTCGTCTGTTCCAAACTACTACTAATTTCACACGTAACTTAGTGTAGGTTAACGAGTAAGCATGTGTTTACGACGTGCACACGTGAAACTACGTGCACGTAAATAAAATCGTAACTCGAGTTACGTCCTAAGTTACGTCTGCGTTTGCGAGCCGGCTTGACTCAATCTGTAGCGCGCTCGACTCTGGATCGTGAGGTCTTGAGTTCGAGTACAACCGGCGGCAGGTTGGTTCCCTGTCCTTCGGATGAGACAGTAAAAAACCGAGGTCCAGTGTCACAGTAGGTGTCGTCACGTGAAAGAACCCTCACTGCTCAATGGCCGTAAGTGCCGAGCATAGGCCAAAATTTGAAGCCCTTCACCGGCATTTGGTGACGTCTTCATATGAGTGAAAGATTCTTGAGTGGGGCGTTAAACAACTATTGCGTTAGCAGGCAAAGTAACAACCCAACTTGTGAGTTACTTGATTTAAAGTGTAGCTAGATTCAAAAGTAGATATAAAGTGCAAGCGATATGGATTCGTGACATGCGCACATGCACAACTATAGTCCCCTTTTTATGAATGTTACATGCAAGTGTGTTAGTAATGAATTTTTATGTAAATATATCGATGGCGCACCTATCAAATATATTTTTACTATTTATTGTAAATCAGGCGATCTATATTTAGATGTATAACGTTTACATATTACAAAATATATATAGAACTTAGCCTATCCTCTCGATCCCTATTTGTAAGATAGGTTACAAATTATTGAACAAAAGGTTATTCGTACCATCAGGTCTTGTCGTTAAGTGATAGTAAACAAAAATATAACTACATTAATATACACAACCCCACGCTTAATTTATCAACACAAATGCCATCGTTTGTTGCGTATCTTCACATTGACTGAACATGGTCAATCAATCGCCACTGAGCCAGAAAAACCAAAATATTGCAGCGTTTCGCCGCAATGGGTTAAGTAACAAAACGGGTGTGATATTTTGTAATCAGTCTCATCCAAGATTTGACATAATAGATGGACGACAAATATTTACAATTTGTAGATAATGTAGTCAATCCATGTTATGGCATATATAAATACTCATGTATCGGACGCTCACGTACTCGTTATGCACGATGGTCTTTTCTACCTGTAGTTTATGTTTTAGCTTATACAAATCCGACTCGTACCTAGGAGTTTCCGGGTGCGAATGTGTACCTTTGTGTACGTAAGTCCTATTTCTATCTGTTGACTGATATCTAATCCATATCATTATGGTTTTTTCGCGTTTTTTATTTACCAGGGTTTTATACCAGAAAGTGAAAACATAATGAGAATATCATCAAACAGATTCAATTTTCTGTGACTCAACTATGAAATGACCACTTGACGTTTCGAACTTATGCGTACGTCAATAATTTATACATGTTCACAAAAATTGTGTCATCAAACTGAAAAAGCAACAACAAAAATTATTTACCAGGGGTTTACATCTGAAAGTGGAAATATAATAATGATATAATCAAACAGATTCAATAACATGATAAAACTTTTATCTAAGTGAACTAGTACTGGCGTTTTGCTAAAAAATTCAAAATTATGCATCCGTGAATAACTATACATACATACATACATACATATATATGACGATAATTTTTTATATGAAGTAGAAAAAAAATAAATCCTGTCTACATAGAACATTTGCTTTCTAGTTCAAATTTCAGTCCGTCAACAAGTTTTTGAATTTCCCACAGTATATGGTGAACACGATAATTGTTTCGCCCCTAACAAGCGGAGTGTGTGTGTGTGTGTGGGGGGGGGGGGGGGGGTAGGTAATAAATTAATACAATGAGCTACATTGTCCTCACAGTGCCTATACCGGTTTAATAAGAAATCTTCAGCACAGTTCTAATGCAGTCGTCATCATCATCATCATTAAGTTTGTCTCCTAGCAAATAGTTAAATTTTAATTGGAGGGGGGCTGGACTATGGAGTGGCTTCGATTAGCATCTTGTACTTAAAGGGGCATTAGCTGTGTTTACCAAAACAATTATTTTTATTTTTTCTACTTTTAGTATATTTTTAGTATATCAATTTAGGTTGTATAAAAAAAGACATTTTTAGAAAAAAGAAAATGCACATCTAAAACCCTGTAAATATTAATATAGTTGAACAATGTATTTATATCTATTACATTTTAACTGTCTATAATCCATTCTTCAGATCATTCGCCGATTGCATATGACTGTCATCTATAATACTACCAAAAAACAACCCCCACCCACCCCCCAAAAAACAAGTAAATAGAAAACTATCGTTTATATGCACTCATATACGATTAACCAGATTGGAAATGAAGGAATAAGGAGGTGGAAAGAGGGACTGTTAAAGGCTGAATGGTAAGGTGGCAAGAGAAACCGGTATAGGTTTTATGATGAGGTGGATAGAGGAACAGTTAAAGGCTTATGGTGAGGTGGAGAGAGTAGCAGTTAGGGGCAGTATGTCAAGGTCACTGGTGGAGAGAGAGGAACCGTCAGAGGCTGTTTGGTGAGGTGGAGAGAGGAACTATTAGAGACTGTATGGTGAGGCGGAGAGAAGAAGTATTAGATGTTGTATGATGAGGTGGAGAGATGGACCGTGAGAGGCTGTATGGTGAGGTGGAGAGATGAATTGTTAGAGGTTGTATGATGAGGTCACTGGTGGAGAAAGATGAACCGTTTGAGGTTTATGGTGAGGTGGAGAGAGGAACCATCAGAGGTTGTATGGTTAGGTGGAGAGAGGAAACGTCATAGGATGTATGATGAGTATACAGGGGAACCGTCAGAGGTTGCAGAGCTGAAGTCAAAAGTGGTAAGACAACGATAATTTGCAACCCTAATGTCATTTTTTATCTCCAATTTTGGGAAACTGAAAATGCCTACTACATTAGCAGCAACACGGACAAAACCGTGTGATATGTATATTTTGCACCACCCAGTAAATTCAAAATTTACAACATGACAAGTGTGTAAGTCGGCGAAGATAAAAGTTATGAAAGTTGACACCTTGTCTGTGAATAAATTACCATGAAAATTACCATTATATTCGACCGTCTTTGTCCTTGATTTACATGATGGAGTACATTGGAATACGTCTTATTTACAATTCAAGACCACCTGCTGTGTGATTACATAATGTACTGAAATTTTTAGTTCGTTTCGAAGGGGTGTACATTTCACAGATAGCATCGTGTATACCGCTGATAAAGCCACGGATACTGTACTACTGATCACTCGGTCTTGTTGTCTACTTGATTGGCGTGTACGTTTCACACACATGATGTAGATTGCAAAAGCAATCAATTAAATGTAACATCACTTACATAATATTTCCTCGTTTCAAAGAAACTATACCACTACAGCAAAGAGATCGAGTAAACAAACTTTCATGTATAAATTGTTATGTATGTACATGCAATCAATACTTTGTGATGGGTCCTCTGAGAGTGCATCTTATCCGCAGATAACCTAAAGGTGACGAGCTTCTATATATATATACCATGATGTGTACAAAACGTGCGAGTGATAATCGATATTTGTTTGTAAATATTATGAACAAACTATATTTCCACCCTGGATCTGTCACAAGGTGAAAAAGTCTACATTTTATATTGCCAAATTAAATAAAAACCAAAAAGCAGTCTTCAATCTGTGTTATTTTAAATTTTATTTCATTTTTGGGGTAATCCTTCAATTCCAAGACCACTGATGATAAAATGCCAAATGTAGGTACTCTGTTGTATAATTTGCCCGAAAGGATGCTGCACGTTTTGTATTATAAACTGTAAGCATACTAAACATAATATTGACCTGAATCCATCAAAACGGAAACGCCACAAATGCTTATACAGGAAGAGACTGGCTTGATTTTACGACATGCAGCAAAATGGCAGTGGGAGCGCATTGAATGATATGATAAGGAACAACAGCAAGGTTTCTATATAAGATTAAATCAGTGATAATTTTACATGAGAGAGAGATAGCGAGAGAGAGAGAGAGAGAGATGTTCTAAAATGTAGCACTATAGCTCAAAATCGGTAATACTGGTTAAAAAGTCAAATACAGTCAATCTAGAAAATCAAAGGTAGGTTTATCTAAGTAATTTCTGCAGTTATGATTTACCTAAAAAATAAATATAAACAAAAACCAATAAAACTGTCGGCATAGAAAACCTATAGCTAATCTTCGGTCTTCCTTTTTATTTTGAATGAAATTTGGTGTAGCACAACTAATGATCTAAACTAATGGAGATTAGGCCATTCCAATTTTTTTTCTATGTTAACATAGCGTCCGCGTGCGCTTTGGTTTAGGACATCATCTTCATGATTTGTAAAAAAAAAAAAAAAAGAAACAAAGAAACAACAACACGCAATTGGTAATCTGTGAGTGTTCCTTACAACACATAGAGTGAAATTGCTTTATTTTTGTAGTTGGTTAGATGCTGACACAGTTCAGATAAAATAAAGCTAGTATAGATCTACTATCAAATGCTTAAAGGGTATTGTAGCGTGCTCTGGGACCGAAGTCATCAAATTTACTCAATACTCAAGCTCAACTTTTATTACATTATTTTGACTTTAAAATTGTTTATAAAACTTTTGGATTTTAGTGATTAGGAAACATATTATGATTTTTAATCATTTACATATAAATTTTTGCTTCACACTTATGATTTTTCTTGTAAAAAAAAAACCACAAATACGTTGAGTACGGTACCGGGCCCAAAATCACTAAATTTACTCAGTACTCGAGCTCGAACTTTTATTTCATTATTTTGACTTTATAATCATTTGTAAAACTTCAAAATTGAAGTGAATAGGAAACGTATTAACATTTTACATCAGTCACATATATTTTTTTTCCTCACACACATGTAAACAATGAATAAATACGTTGATTATGGTACTCAAAATTTGAGTACGTACTCAAACTATTATTTGATATTTAAAAAAGTTTTCTTCAAATGAGCAATAATTTTTATCATGATTTACAATTGTATACCATCAATATATAAACATGCCCAGTTACAGAATAAATTTAACGTGGTTTTACCGTAACATCACGAAAGGTTAGTTGAACTTTGAGTACT
This sequence comes from Atrina japonica, assembly GCA_030159075.1. Lineage (NCBI taxonomy): Eukaryota > Metazoa > Mollusca > Bivalvia > Pterioida > Pinnidae > Atrina > Atrina japonica. The sequence continues at coordinate 196,450 of BROG01000457.1, read as the reverse complement.
GAGTAAATTTGGTGACTTCGGGTCTTGTTAGTGGAACCAATTTACTCGACTCAACTCCATAACCTGATGCTATTCATTTCTATTTACTGGTCACAATTATAATTGAAGACCTTTGTGTTTTACATCAGGTTGTGTGTGTGTTTTTCGAATAGGTAGTTAGGTTCGTGTAATAAGGGTGGACGCTTAACATAGAAAAAAACTTGGAATGGCCTTATACTGCCTCGAGCGATGAAAATTATAATTTTTGAGGGACGAGCGATTTTATCTCTAAAATCTCGTCTCGAGGAGGATTACACTTGTAATTTGACAAGGACTTACAACAAATCAAAATCGTAATTTCTAACAAAGATGATTACTAGATATTTTGAAATTACCTGAGGGGTGAAGTTGAAGATGGCAACTGGTCAAAACATTGGTTATATCATAACTCAGAAGTACCTTAAACATAAAATACACGAAATGAACACTTGGACGAACGATAGAAATTGACATCTTCACTGACATGTTGATATTAATGACATTTTCTCCCCAGAAATCCTATTGAATGTCAATGTAGCCACAGCAGGGGTGGATCATTCGGTGACACGTCAAGGAGGCTTAACATTGTAATTAGATACAAAATATACACGTACATAGATAATATAGAAAGCACTGCAGAGATGAATTATGAGGTGGTATGCCAACGATGTCAACGAAACTACAAAAAAGGAGTGGATCGAGAGGTGGTGTAGGAGGGGGTTTAATATAATCATAGTATAGTAGCTTCGATTATAGTGGATTTATTGAATAGTGGTAAATATAGAACCTTGAATATGGTGATGTGAGACTCTCTCAAATCAGATAAGTTAATATGCCGAAATAAACTTTCCTATACTCAGTTTACGAGAAATTGATTACTAAGGTTTGATGGTATTGCTACAGCATGTGTCAGAATTATTGTAGTAATATTACTGTTTATATTTAATGGGGTCAAATCAGTTTTGAGATACTATGAGAGACAATAAATCTGAACAGTATCCGGTTGTAATAATGTCCTATTTACCAACTCAGTTAATGTAGAAAACATAAAAATGTGATATTGAGAAACACTATGTCAGCTCGTGAAGTAAGTCATTCGCAGGCCAGTGGAACGCAATTCATATTGGGGGGTGTCACAGGAAAGAACAGTATTTTATTGACTTTTTGTAGACGACAAGAATCCCAGCCCAGCTTCCGATGGGCCTGCAGCATATGTGAAGATTATTAAGAACAATATTACCTACTGATGGAAATGATATATTGCTATATAAAGCAACGTACACAATTTAGTTAAAATCTTCTGGTAGAAACTGGATTAATTTGAAGGAAATTGAAATATTACAGACAGTCGAATGGACAGACAAACACATATGTTACAAATATTTGATATCCCGGGGGATAAAATGTTTAGGATGTGTTCGAAAAGTCCGTTTTCTGAACAGCAGCGTAACTAAGGAATTGCCACTGTGCACCCATTAGAAAATGTGGTCCTACTTGTGACCCTTAAATAATTCTCGAAAAAAAAATGGATTAAAGAAAAATAAATCGTTAGATGCAAGTGAACCCACTATATACAAATTTGTCTATACATGATCTTTTTGTGGTCCACCCAGATAAAATGTTGCTCCTTGACTGACCCCCTCTGAAAAGCCAGTTTCGTCACTGTTGTTAAATCAAGTCATAGGATGATAAGTATATAGATATATGTCTGTCAGCAGATACAATTTCGATGAATTATCATTTTTGTCATTGTAGTGTTTATTTCCGACATATTTTTGTGAATCATTCCTGGTGACAGCTGAAGCAATTTACGTTAATTTCATCTACATTGATAACATAGTATGAAACAACATTTGGTTAATTTACATTCTCGTTCAAAAGCAGATAAATCTATTTCAAAATTAATTTAGTACTGTAGAAGAGAGATACTTATGATTAATTCAGTATCATATTCGGCACAGTTTTAATATCATTAAAAAGTCTTTCAAATATTCTACAAAAAATGTCATTTTGTTAATAGTAGCTATGACTACTGCAGGTTTGTTTGGGGAACACGAATTGATAGCAAACAATGGCTAGCCAGCTGAGATCTAGAAATTGACAAACAAAAGATGAGGTGTTGTGACGTAATGAATGAAGACCAGAATGAAATTAAACATTTATAAATCAATTTCACAACAAACATTAATTTCCGTAGTTACATAATTACTTTGTTGGTACCTACACTTTTACAGTTAGAAGCCATAAACAGGATTAAGATATTATACAAGCCCTGTGGTCCGCACCATAAAGATTTGGCATTTTGACTCGTAAATATGCCGGTGACCACACAGTATTCCGAAGGCCTGATAGTCCGAGGGCCCGATAGACCGAAGGCCCGATAGTTCGAGGATCCGATAGATCGAAGGTTTGATAGTCCGGAGGTCCATTAGTCTGAAGGCTCGACAGTGAAGGCCTGATAGTCCGAATGGAATCGAGAATATAGTTCTGTTTCCGGGAATATTTTATATTGCTCTTAACCTTCGAACTATCGGATCTTCGGACTATTGGGGCTTCGGACTATTGGGGCTTCGGACTATTGGACCCTTAAACCGTAGATCGATCAGACCTTCGAATTATTGGCACGTCGAAATGTTTATACGTTCAGATTATGGGAGCTTTTGTATATTAGAATGCAGAACTTTTGGACTATCGGGTCTTCGGAATACTGGGCGAATACCGGCATGTCGCCAAGATGTATAAATTGACCAAAAAAAAAAAAAAAAAAAAAAAAAAAAACCGACCTAAGATGTACAATGTATGTCTGAACCAAATATTGTAAGTCTAGGTAACACAAATGCAATTGATGTGGCCCAGAAAAATGACACCAACAAATGGTAAATAACTTAACATTAATGGTGATAGGTATGCAACATTTGTATTTGACACTCTGTCTTCTTGAAATATATGCTCCCTATGCCTTTACCAAATATGGGGAACATTCAACTTAAAGAAATAACCTGGCTATGGCCCGGGCAAATTAAATTAAACAAAGGGGAATCTAAAATCTAAAAAACAAAAAGATATGGGTGGTAAGAGCGCAATATTTTTTGTATGCACCACTCCGTTGTTTTTTAAAGATGCATACTTACACGAAATATAGGGAGCCTTAATATATGGCCCGGTCAAATAAAAAGGACGGCAGATGGAAGGACGGAAAGAACACAAATTTATAGCCCCCCCCCCCCTCCGAAAACCGCTGGGAAACTAATAACACCGTTAACTTGTGCTCAAATTATCAAGTAGATGTATCCAAACGTAAAGAAAAAAAAATATGCCAGGTTAATTTAAATGACTCACGCCAAATATCTAGAGTACCCAGGCACCAGCTTTATCTCATTCAGAGAGAAGTAAATACGGTGAGAAAACAGATAATTTGTTCAAGGACAATGGAATGATCAAGGCCACATGTTCTATATTACCGGGTATTTAAAGTGAACTGGCTTCCTAAAACCCGTGAATGCAAATTCAAAACAATATCAAAACTACATGTCGCCATTATGATATCTCCTACAGAGTTTTTATATTTGATTTTGGTTAAAAATACCTGCAGTTATTTATACGATCGGGTATTGTTGCGTTTGTATGTTCACCGGAATTACTGTCAATCTGTAAATAAAGTTATATGTAAGCCGTTTTATTGTTAAAGATTTTTTTCTCTGGAGATTAATTCACAAATACTCCCGTCACTGCAGTTGTTTCAATACCTATACAAATGCTATCGTTATTTGTTACGTTTAATGGAACACCAACAGAAATCAATGTAGAAATTACTTACGGTTAAATACCTATACTTTGTATATATATATATATATATATATATATATATATATATATATATATATATATATATATATATATATATATATATATATGTCAGATTTTAAATACACGTAAATTTCACCTGGCTGCTGCCACTTAGATATTCAATGTCAGTTTATTGTGGTGAACATACTGATATGTACTGGCACAATGGTAATGGCATATTACAATTTTTAGCAGAGAACATCAGGAAATTACCTTTGCTTTTCACTAGAACTACCACAAATTAATTAATTAATTAAATATCTATTAACATTAACTGTGGTATTATAAAAACTGAATGCCAAATTAAGACACATGGACAGGTACCTGGTCTCACTGTATAGCATTCAGGTACCTGGTTACACTGTATGGAAGTCATGTACCTGGTCTCATTAAATGGTGGTCAGGTATCTGGTCTCACTGTAAAGTGTCAGATACCTGGTGTCACTGTATGGTGGTCAGGTACCTGGTCTCACTGTATGGAGGCCATGTACCTGGTCTCATTTAATGATGGCTAGGTACATGGTCTCATTGTATGGTAGTCAGGTACCTAGTCTCACTATATGAAGGTCATGTACCTGGTCTCATTAAATGGTAGTCAGATACCTAGTCTCACTATATGAAGGTCATGTACCTGGTCTCATTAAATGGTAGTCAGATACCTAGTCTCACTATATGATGGTCATGTACCTGGTCTCATTAAATGGTGGTCAGGTACCTAGTCTCACTTTATGATGTTCATGTACCTGGTCTCATTAAATGGTGGTCATGTACCTGGTCTCATTAAATGGTGGTCATGTACCTGGTCTGTGTATGGTGGTGCAGGCCCAAGGTCTCATTTTATGGTGGTGCAGGCAGCTTCTGGTCTCAATCAAAAGGTTCAAGGTAATATACTAACCAAGATCCTGGACACCTTTCTGAATCAAATGTTAAACTTTACCCAAAGTGATTCTCATGCATTGTTTTAAGTTTTGTACTTGCAGACTGAAGGAAATCAAAACTAAAGGCTCGTAGGAGACTCAATCACTCACCTGGATGTTTCAAAGTCAGGTTTGTATGTTATATCATATCTCTGGACAAAATAAGAGCACATTCACACTTTCTTTCTCTCTATCAGATTTTAATATAATAACCTTCAGCATGAACAATGTACTTGAAAGGGAAACAACTCCCATAAGCATCCACATGACAATTTTGTAGATCTTTGTGGATTTTTAATGATTTTTTCTAATATCTTGAAACTGAGAGCAAACATACCCAATAAAATTTTACTTTGGTATTATGCAATTTATATATAGAAAGTGAATAAATTGTTAATTTTTTCCTAGCGTAAGGAGAATATAAAGATTTATTCACCTTTGAAAAGTCACATTTCCCTCGGGCTATATAACATTTCTTAGGTGAATAAATCTTCATATTTCCCTCACGCAAGAAAAATAAATACAAAAATGTATAATATAACATTGTTAAACTTCTGTTTTCTTTAGAGATATTTAGCAATTACGTTGGCAAAAAAAAAAAGGTCCAAATCATGAAAAAAAAAAAAAAGGAACAAATTATATAACTTAACAAAACAAATTGAATAAAAAGCATCAGCACCGGCAAATGGTGTATAAGTTAATGAATGTTACCTGTAAATCCGCTTACTTAAAAAGATTTACCAAGATAGAATGCCTGTGCCAAGGACATCCCTATAACCCCCCCCCCCCCCCCCGTTATTTTCCGAGTAGACAAGTTATAAGTTAATGAAGCAGATTGATATCAATTAAGATCTAATCACAACCCGTGGTTAGACAAGTGCTAGTATTCTATACAAACATAAAAACAACACAGATATTGTAGTACCAATTTTTTACTTCCTTTTTTCATTTTGAAGCTTTTAAATCTCATTAGGCTGAAGTGTACAGCAAATAACAATTATAGTGGACTTGTCCTGTACTATGACTAGAAAAAAAACCAGGACAATAACTTATATACAATGTTTTTTTTTTTTAAATCAGTTATAAAGAAAAAAAAATGATGAAATCATGACACTTATGAGAACATGATCTGATAATCTTGTGCTTGAAAGATCTGTGTATAACGTGTCTAATTGATGAATTTTGCAATTTTTTGAAGAGAAAATTTTTTTTTCTAACTGTAAATGGTATACAAAGTAAAATAAACTTTTTTTTTAAAAAAAAAGAAGATGAAATCATAAATCAAAATTTTCATTATGGTCACTGAATTTTTCTTGAATGTAGATAAGATATTTTTAATTCCAATGAATTATGAATTTTCATGAAAAAGTATATTTGAATTTTAACCATGCTGTGAATAAAAATAATTCAGATTTAAAAAAAATCTTGCTGAAATTATTTTAGAATTTGATGTATCACATAAATTTTCAGACTGAGCTGCAGTACAGTACAATTATGATAAATTTATATCAGCCTGCAGCTGGACAAAAGCCGGAAGAAGTTATACAAGCAAGTCACATTCAGGTGAAAAATTAATAAAAAAAAGTACTGGTCAGTCACAGCAATAATTTATGACCATTACAATAGATATAAGGTGCCATTCAATTAAATGCCCATTTTTTCAATTAGAAATAAAAGAATTACCAAGATGTGTTTAATAAGAAACACTGTCCCTGAAAGCTGAGTTATTTAATAAGAAACATGTCCCTGAAAGCTGAGTTATTTAATGTAGATTTTAAAGGGCCGTAACTCTGGCCACTACTGCCAAATGATGGGTTTAATAATCAAAATCACACATGATCCCATTGACAAAAAACAATATACCAAATTTGATTAAAATTTGATAAAATAAATTCATATAGATAGAAACCTATGTGGTGCAAACGCACAAATGGGCATACTAAAGGAACCAAAAACTATGCAGGTTAATACGACACGAATGACACAATTCAGGTCAATCAGCAACAGATAATATCAATGAATCAAGCTATGTAAATAGGAAACTGACTTTCAACTACAACAAAAAATGTTGTGTTAAGAAGTCAGGGTTACGATATATAGTATGATTCTTTTACCACAAAAAATCACAACATCGAAACAATCAAAGTAAAATACACACAAGGCATTGACAAAAAAAAAAAAAAAAAAGTTGCTTTATTTTCAATTCATTGAAACTATGTAACTTCTACAATAATCTGACCATTTTTTTTTACAACCAAATAAACTACACTTTGCTTTTGAAGCCAAGGTTATATTTAGAAAAATAGTAATAAAAAGATGCTATTTTAGGTCAACATAATTTGTTATGTATTTAAATATTTCTAAACACTTTTTCATGACTTCTGTTATTATTGTTGTTTTAATTGAAAAACAAGAAAAAAATTATAAATTTCATAAAATCTAAACTGAAATCCTCCAAAGTTTTTAACACGATTGCACAGGTAAAGTAGTTTATATTTTCACCAACTTTTATCCATGCCTTCCTGGTCAGATAATGTCTGAAAGGTTTGATTTACAAAAATAACTTGTACTGAGAGAAACTTCCTAAAACTCAATGATAAAAATCTACAAGTTTTGATTTCTGACACATAATTTTCTTCTTTATTTATAGATACAAACACAGATTAAATGTAATGTGATTTTTTGCTTGCCTGGAAGGCACATTTAGATATTGTATGGCCTCGAGGAATATTTTTGATGTAATCTGAAACAATGCTAGATAATAGGTAATGAGCGCCATCTTTATGAAAGATAAACATGACAGAGGAATGTTCCGATTTAAATAAGATTATAAGACTTCGTCACTTTTAACCAAAAAAATATACACCCCTCCCCAAGAAAAACCGAAAAAAAAGCAAAATTAAGCAAGAACAACAAAAATCACTGATATACATTTTAAAGACAGAAGAAAAAGTTTATATAGACAATCATTATGGAATGAAATTCAAGGTTTTTTTTTGTAGTCAGCAATAAAAAAAAAGAATATATAAGTGGACGGTTTAATTGAATGTGAATCATCAAATTCTTAGATATGTTTAAACATGATACACACAATGAGAACAAAATGAATAACATTATCTGAGCATTTACATGAACTACAAAATCTACATCATGATTTATAAAAAAAAACAAAAGAAAATAATTTTGTATACCCCCAAAAATTAAATTTATTCATAATTCTATTCAATTTAATTAAGTTGTAAATAAAAGGTTTTCATATACATGTATTTACTTTTAAGCAAATGAATTTAATTCAAAGGTTTTGTAAAAGAATATTTTTATTTAAAAAAAAAAATGTGATAAATGCAAGAGTGATATAACAAGAGGGCCATGGGCCTAAACGGTCACCTGAGCAATGTCAGTTTATATAGTTCAAATCTTTATGGAACTGGTTTTAATAAGTACATTTCTAAAAATATATTTTTACAATGGCTGCCAGCAGCATATGGTCTACTGAATAAATATGAATGAATTCATTGAAATCCAATCAGCAGAACTGGAGTTTTAGTACATAAAAGTTATTTGAAGATGACTGCCATGGTGGCCATCTTGAAATTCAAACTGCCAAGAAATAACAAAGCTCGATCAAGTTTAAGATAAATTATTTCAGTTGTGGTTCAGTTTAACTTTAGAAATGTTAAAAGTTTATGGACAATTTAAATTTTGTAGTGTTTCATGCCACTCTCAACAATTTTTCAGTTATATGGTGGCGGACAATTTTTATTGGTAGAGAACCTGGTTACATTGTACCTGAGAAGAGACTATCGGCCTTCAGAAAGTAAACTGGCAAAATCAGCTTAAGTTCTAGTGAGGCATGAACAAGCACTGACCAGAAGTGAGAAACTTCATGGTTCAAAGCACCATGCTCTAACCATTCGGCCACGGGGACCCCTGGACAATGTAAAAGAGATACGATGGGTGAAGGTGGATTGCAGTAGGTTGGTTACTTAAGCCATTGTGTAACCTTTCAGTGGAACTTGATTTTAATTTCAGTAAAGATTTTTGAATGGCCTCCAAAAAAAATAACACTTGGTCAGAGCAAGATTCCTTCAGTAGTTTTTCTGTTTAAGTTCAAAATTTAAGCATTTATGCACAATGGACAACGCATGAAGACAGATCACAAACGGGGTCATACAAGCCTTTAGTTCAGGTGACCTCAAAATGAAATGAATTTTTTTATTTTTGGTTTTCAGTACATTTGGAAACAAAATTGCGTGATGGAATCAAGACCTTACATGATTAAGATTAAAAGTCTGGGTCATTCAGACTATTGTCAATATATTTCAACACAAAATTAATGTTTGTATCAAAATATTTCAAATGAAAAATGTGAGGCACAATAACACAATTCAAATGAATGATTTCATAACTTGAAGTTTAAAAATGTAGCGAAGGTTCCAAGCTTATCAAAAATATTTTTAATCAATGGCAAGAAATGCGTAGTGTGCACGCTTACTACTCTACATTTACAAAAATACAAAGGCGATATGTATAAAATGTGACGATGATGTGCACTGTTTAACCCACTTGAAGAAACCGCGCTGATGAGACAGATAACATTAAACATGCTTAGAAAATATTTCCCCTTTCCATGTCATACAAAAATATTTCAAATGTTTAGAAATTTAACAATTTATTTTGTACTTTTTATACAATTCAACTTCATGAAAGAACAGGATATGATATGTTACAATTGTGATGTAAAGTTTGTTATGACTGTGACACGATATTTTCCCGTCTGTGGTACTGGTGTACAACTATTTGTATCATATGTGACCACGCTTTAGCAGAATAGTGGTCCTATATTTGCATAAATCACGAAAAATCCTTACGTCCTCTCAAGACACAAGAATTATGTTACACCTGTGCTGATGTATTTACTGTTTTTTTGTCATGTTTTACACATATACTCCGAGGTAAATCATTTATTTTCATAAAAGTTGTCGTTTCTTCTTGTCGTCCTGTCAGAGGATAGAACGGAAGAAATTCTAATCCAGTTAACCACTAGAATAAAAATTTCTCCAATAACAATCAACACACTTGTTCAACAAGTGTATTGGTGTTTATCACAGAATGAATTATAAATAAATAAAGCACTGATAATAACCCCTGGGTTATCTCCCCTTTCTTGTAGACGCTTTTATCATCGAGCTGTGATCTCTAAAATTGATGGATTTTTCTCCAAGATCGTCAGTATAATTTTGTTTACATACTGTTTTAAATTTGAGATCACACTTTCATGCTCTTGCACAGTTCTCATAAGCTGAAAAAATAAAAAAAAATCCAATTTATAACAGAATATTTGATAGACCAGTAACAATCACATCATGACTTTTCTTATAGAAATCAGTAATGTATAACCTGGAAATTTTTCGCCCCTGGTTATTTTGACGCTTGTATGACAGAAAATATATTGACACTGTCTTAATTACACAATAAATCACCACAGTCTCATGAATGGCATGCATGCCAAAGCTTCGATTATTTAGCTAAAAACTTTACAATACATGTATATACTAAACTAAAGTAAAGCAAGGAAATTTTGATAAAATACTTCACACACATGTGAATAGATAACTGTTATTCTAATGCATTCTGTTTGTTTTGTGTTATATCATTGGTCACTGAAGTTGAAAACTAGCAGGGGATTCACCAATTCAATGAACGAGAGTTGTCAGAAGACAACAGAGCAAAGAAATGGGTGTAAATTTTCAAAATAGATATTTGATCCACAGCTGTCAGGTTTTAAGGTCAAAGAACCGGTAAATATTTTCATTCCTTCAGCTTGAGTTAAAAATTTCGAAAAGTAGGTCAAAGTGCAAATTCAAGAGGTCACTTGGTCAAACGTCAAGGTACAAAATGTAAGTGTTGGTCATAAGAAATCTATATGTGAAATATCAATGCCCTATTCCTCATGGTTTAAAAGCTTTAGCCAAAGTTTAAGTTTTTGAAAACTACCAGTAGGTCCAAGGTCAAAAATCAACGTACCAAATGAAAGCTCTGGTCATAATAAATTTATATGTGAAATATAAAAGCCCAATCCCTCATGGTTTAAAAGCTACAGGCAAGGTTCAACTTTTAGGATCGAATTCACATTTTCACTGGTCGAACATGACATACCTATGAGGTCACTAAAATGTGACGCCATATTGGGTTTCATTACATCACCTATGTCAAATATCAGAAAACGGTAGTGATGAGAACCTATGTTTTTTGGCTGTTTCTGTCATAAAAATGCTAATTTCACATGTGAAGGGTTCAAGACATTAGAATAGGGTGACTTCTCACAGTAAACTATATTTCTGTTGATAGAAATGTTGATTCCCTGTCAGTTAAATACAGTTGAAAGGCTATGTGTGATATATTTATGGATATTTTCTCTTTCTATTAATTAAAGTAAGTTGACTGACTATGTAAATATATACCTATGGGCACTAACCTCATCTTTAACTTAAGTTCTATGTACAACGTACATACATGTACATTTGTATTTGAATTATCTCCCTTTATTCAAGCTGTTGCTGAAGATATGAATGTGTATGTGTGTGTGTATGTGTGTGTGTATATATATATATATATATATATTCATTGATACTTACCTCCTCTTTGGTTAAATGCTCAAGCTCTGAAGCTAGTGAGTTGTCCTTGTCAACACCAACCAAGTTTTTACCTTCATTTATACACCTTGTCAGTAGCTGTGCATTTAAATCTTCATTTAAACTTTGTAATTCCTTGTTTTCCTGCAAAAATATTGTCTGAATAAATAAGACATGTAAAGGATGCAAAAGAAATATCTACAATTCACGTTTTAAGAACTTAGTATTAGATATAAGTGCAGATGTATACCAGTTTCTGCAATATTTATCAAACTATTACAGTCATATCTATAAACAAATTCATGAAAACCTAAATAAAAATTTAATTTTACACAATACTTCAAAATGACCCCAGGTACACAATATTTCAGATTGACCCCAGATTTTAATATTGCACTGAAATCGAAGAACAATTGTTTAATCCTTTGCCGAAAAGACATCAATGAAAGACAACTGCCATGCTTTGCAGACATTGACATTATTCAGACATTGACATTATTTTAATTTGGTTCAGCATATAAATGATACATGTCAAAATTGTCTTTAGTTCATTAAGAAGTGTCCTACCACTCCTAGGTTAGCAGATATTTAGACAGAGAGTGACAAAATAGATAAGACATTATACATATACTGTAAAACCTGCTATAGCGGCCACCTCTATATAAGGATTACCAGTTTATACAGGCCACTTTTTTCAAGTCCCATGACTGCATACTTCAACTAAATTGAACCTGTGTATAAGGGTCACCTTCACATAAAGGTCAATATTTTCTGGTCCCTTGAGTGGCCACTATATACAGGTTTCACTGTACTGCAAAGACATGCTAAGTAAGATATATGCAAATATTCTTGTTTTGATTCTTCTAAGGTGAAGCATTGTATGGAATGAAAAGTAAATATGTTTACAAAAGAAAAAAACAATATAGACTTATAATGCATTCAAAGAAATATGGCTATCATGTAAAGTTAAAGTGAGTATCAAGAAGACTAAGTCAGCTATACACTCTCCTGTTATGTACTTTAAATACAACAGAACATAAGAGGCCGGCCAAAGACAATAGAAAAGAGTGTACCATTTACATACTTAGAGGTGGAAAGAATTAACAGTAACCTCATTGGAATACATGTACACTGGTTCAAATGAACAAAACAATATTTGAAAAATATCAATTTAGCATAAGAGTTGGAATTTTAATTTAGCGTTTACATTTCCCTCATAAGAACTTCATCTAATATCACTAAATTCTAATGATACAACTACTGAAAGCTTCAAAAGAACAAGTTTTTGAACACTGTCTACCAAAACCAGACATGACTCTGATAAGAATCATAAATTCTCTTGTATAAAATTTTACCATGGGAACCAAAAAAAAAAAAAAAAATACAAAAAAACTGAAAAAAGTATCAAAGATTACAAAGCTCACTTCATGCTAGCTAATTTTACACCTCCCACCGAAACCAATCTTCTAAATTACAGCATAAAGGTCCAAAACCAGGTTTTTTTTTTGGTCAAAAAAAAAGAAGACAGGACCAATTTTGCATCTACAGCATAGCAAATGCCAAGAACCATAATACTTTGTAGTGATGAGTTGAAAGTCTATGGCTACTACAGACCCTTTCACGTTAACTGCGGTCCTGTGATTTTTGGGGACAAAATGATACAGATACCTGCTAAAACACAGATGAGGTTATAGTAACTAATTGTTTCTTGATGTCATTTTCCAGGTATCTGTATCATTTTGCCACCCAAAGTCACAGAACCGCAGTGATCGTGAAAGGGTCTATTCTTAGTTGTATGTAACTGTAAGACATCAGCAAATTATAGAGCAGGCCTGGTTCTGTCGGTAGCGCACTCGACTCTTGATCGTGAGGTTGTGAGTTCAAGTCCAGCCGGTGGATGAGACAGTAAAACTTGAGGTCCTGTGTCGCAGTAGGTGTCGGCACATTAATGAACCATCACTGCTCAATGGCCGTAAGAACCGAGCATAGGCCAAAATTTGAAGCAATTCACCGGCATTTTGCGAAGTCTCCATATGAATGAAATATTCTTGAGTGGGATGTTAAACAACAATAAACAAACAACCAAATCAACAAATTAAAGCATCTAATCTTGATTACAACACACATATAGCTATCAGATAATCAAGAAAATGTCCTACTACGTATTCATTCTTCACACTTTCAATACTTCTGGGTTTAAGAAAGAAGAATGAGGAACATTTAGTGAGAAAGCTAACAGCATCTAGTGCCTTGTTTCTAGCAAGCAATGACTTTTGTTGTTGTTGCTATTACCTCTTAAGCACAATAAAAAAAAACAAATCAATGGAATAAAAGAATCTTTTCCCCTTTGGGGTAAAGACTATTGAAGATTATTTGATTCTAGACAAGATCCATGGTGGGAGAAATTTAAATCTTGTGATGTCATCATGTGTCTAAATACTGAATGACAGATGATTTGTGTAAACCTATATACCTGAATCAATGCTGCTGTGAATATACAGAAGAAAAAACTTGGTATACAATTTTGTTGGGTGATAACAGAATTACTGATATGAAACTATGTACCACTGTGACAACGAGAGGGTTGACTGAATGATAGAATGGCAGATATAAATCTATTTGTTTACAATGAGGGTTGGTCAAATGATAGAATGGCAGGAATGCAACTATGTACTACTTTTACAATGAGGGGGGTGACCAAATGATAGAATGGCAGATATAAACCTATGTACCACTGTGACAATGAGGGGATTTGGCTAAATGATAGAATGGCAGATACAAAATAGATCTCTCTAATACACTGTTTTTAGTTTATACTCGTCAAGTTTTACATCATCGTGTATTTCTACATTAGAAAATGACTTCCCCCCCCAATGATTACTACATGCACAATGGATTTTTATTACATATAGACACATTTAAACAAAATGAACAATAACATAATATTCCATTCGTTCATGCACCAATAAACATTTGGCAGTAAAAATAAATGAATAAGAATAGGTGGTGAATAACTTATAAAAGATATATGCTTGATACAAAAGCTGTATGTATATATATATATATATATATATATATATATATATATATATATATATATATATATATATATATACACACATATACATACACACAGTCCTTCCATATACCTGATTACATAGATGATATACAAACACATATTTCTATTGGTTTTACTTCAAGCTGTGTGATTCACAACATATCATTTTCATATAGGTGGATATTGTCGTATTCATTCCTCAGGGGATATAAATATATAACTAAGCTTTACGGTCTCTTTCTATTTCTCTAGACTTTCAGCCACCTGGCTTTCCTTGAGAGATTATAATACAGATGTACATATGTGAAATTCAAATTTTTCAAAATTCAACTGTAAGAATAATATAATATCCCGAGGAAGGCAAGGTGACCGTAGTTCTAGAGAAAATATAGCGACATATCAACAAATTAAAATCATTTTTAGATCACCTGAGTGATACCCATCTAAACATGATGGCCGATAACTGACCATCCTAATAGATATGCACATATAACATTACATTGAAAGGTGCTCTTTAACGCATCAACCCCTGAAAGACAACAGACTCTTCTGTAAAACAATCACTTAAACCAGTCCAAATGTGTCTTAAGGGGTGAATGAGTTAATATACAGAATTCTGTTTATTATCTATTTTATCATAAACTATTATTAATTAACTGAAAAAATATCATTCATTCCACTGATTTAAAAATGTTTATCCTCAGTTGATAGACACATGGGAGTGAAAGAGCTACTGATTACATTCTACGGCACTTTGCAAGTTCTTCGTGTGATTTAATACAGTTAAAGTTGAATTACGAACTTTTTAGTTACCTATATTATTTCAATCAATATTGTTATGTGCAGCTCCACAAGTAATTAAAGAAAAATGGCCACAATATCTAATGATAACATATACCAAGATTAATTTTAATGTCTACATTCTATAAAACAGATCCAATGATTTACATAGTTATGAAAAGTGTTGTAAGTTTCACATGTCAGTTTCAGTTTCTAGGTGTCAATCATTATACTACATAGATTATTCATGCAACAGACACTGATACAATGTTTTATTTCATGCCATATTTGTTGTTTATTTTAAAACCAAACAAACCTATATATATAAGATACTCTTCCTCTTTTGTAAATATTCATCTATTCGTCAACCACAAAGGTATCAGAAAAGTATATATCTTCTCAATTCATATTTTCTTAGTTTATACATTTTCTTAATTTGTTACATTTAAAATAGATAACTTTCAACAGATTCAAAATAGAAGATTTTTTTCATTTCGTTTGTTTATCTTTCTCCCAAATGCAAAATTTATCTTAATATTTAGTGGCATGAAATAAAAATAGAGAGTATGAAACAGTGGTACGATGTATACATGTGTGAACAATGTAAATAAAAAACAACGTAAAGTGTAAATATAGATATATGTCAACAAAAAAGGAAAAAGGCTAAATAGAAAAAGCAGTCCATAGAATGCAACAAAAAATCAGTGCCACAGAGCTCCGTTGGTAGGACTACGTAAAAACAAACAACAACCAAAAAGCATCCATACTCAACCAAATATTGTAAACACACCTGTGACAAACTCCTCCATTCTACTGTTAAAGCCTTAATTTACAAAACACAAAATATACGCATTAAAATGAATTCAAACATTTTTTTCAATAGATCGTCTTATCTTTGTAAATGAATATATCAACTTCTTCTCTTTGTAACTAACTTAATGTGTCAACTTTGTGTCGATATACCAAAAGTGTCAACTTGTCATTGGTACTTTAGGTGTTAACTACCTGTTTGTGTAACTCAATATGTTAATAACTCCACTTCTGTCTTTGTAAACAAATGTCAACTTCCTGTCTTTGTAAACTAATATCAACTTCCTGTCTTTGTAAACTAATATCAACTTCCTGTATTTGTAGATTAACATGTCAACTTCCTGTCTTTATAAACCAATATCAACTTCCTTTCTTTGTAAACTAATGTGTCAACTTTCTGTCTTTGTAAACTTATGTCAACTTCCTGTCTTTGTCTACTAAAGTGTCAACTTCCTGTCTTCGTCAACTAATATGTCAACTTCCTATCTTTGTCTACTAATGTGTCAACTTCCTGTTTTTGTCTACTAATGTGTCAACTTCCTGTCTTTGTCTACTAATATGTCAACTTCCTGTCTTTGTCTACTAATATGTCAACTTCCTGTCTTTGTCTACTAATGTGTCAACTTCCTGTCTTTGTCTACTAATATGTCAACTTCCTATCTTTGTCTACTAATGTGTCAACTTCCTGTCTTAGTCTACTACTATGTCAACTTCCTGTCTTTGTACCTTTATGATCAACTGCGATGTAAAAGATACTGTCCTTGACATTCAAAGCAGTTCAAAACATCTGTTTTCTTAAAAATGTGAATAAGGTTTTATTCAACACATTGAAATAAAATAACAACACAAAAAATGAATGGTGAGGTAACAGCTGATATGAACTTAACTACAGAAATCTAATAATAAATGTGGTAAGTGCATTAAATCTAAAATCAAGTTAAGAAAATTAAAGGTATTAAAAACAAAGTCTATAACTTTAGTGAATATTTATTTCATTTATAAAAGTGCCTTGACTAATTTTCAGTCTAAAGATTACTAAGCACTTTCATGTTTGCAACTGTTTATGGGTAAAAAATTACATCCATGATTCAAAATTGTTTTGTTCTATCTGTTCAATGGCAGAAAGATGTTTAATGAATGAAAAGACACCAATACTGCTCTATACGTTAATATAAAAACTGACCAAAAAAAAAAATGATAAAATGGGAAAAAAAACTAAATAAACAATTAAATTAATTGAAAAGACTTTCAAGATGAGAAGGTAAGTCTATTTACACGTCTCATAACAAATTTGAACATAAACACCGGACATGAAATATCGAAGTGATTTTTTTTGAAATGAAGTAAAACATACACTTCATCATGAAGAGATTGTATGTTACATATACAGATACACAAGTAAGTAATGATACAGTAGATACACCTTTTAAAAGGAGCATTAGCTGTTTTGTTTTTTTTTTAAAAAATTAAAATTTTTGTTTTTACTACTTAGATTGATTTACAATAACATATAATAGATACCAGTATATACAGGCATAAAAAATTCTTATATTCCTATATACATTGTATTCTGTGAAAATAAGGTCAGGTCCAGTGTTGTATGCATGTAACAGAAAGTAAGGCCGAATTAATCATTTGCAAATGAATAATTGCCAAACCCAATTTCTCAAAGAATTTTCATAAAATACAAAGGAGTTTTTATGCCTGTGTTGTACATCTCTCTTTTTTCTTTTGTTTTTTTTTTGTATATCAATCTTGGTAGTAAAAAATGGAAGAAATTTTTTGAAAAAAAAACAACTAATGCCCCTTTAAATGATATGGTAATATAAAGGCTTAAAAATATGAGCAAAGATGTATCTGCATGTCGTAATACAAAATAAACACAGCCGCATAAACAACAGATTATACATACAGAGATAAGAAAAATGGTGATACAACTAGTGAATCATACAAATAAGCAAAAAGTTAGATTTTAAACATATTCAAATTTAAAAACTGAATATTACTTGAAGATAAAATAAACAGAAGTGAGAAGCTTAAAAAAAATCACCATGATGTATTTGTTTATATTTACCTCTTTAAGTCGGTTGACTTCAGTATTTAGAGCTTGGTATCGTCCTGGTAAATCTGCTTGACTATTGCTTCGTGGTCGATGTAATTCGTTTGTTATTTTGTACTGTCTAAGATCTCCTAGTTCTTTTCCAAGCTCATCCAACAACTGTAAGTAAATATTACAAATATTAGTGCAAAAATTAGTGAGATGCATACATACCAATACCAAAGATTTATGCTTCCATATGATTTATCCTTCACATCCACTAACAGCACTAAGTATTTTGATGAATTTACAGTAAACTTTAAAATAATGACAAAAACATACCTGTTTTTTGCATTTTGAAATAGAAACATGAAAATATTTACAAGGCATGTTTGAGATACAATATTGACTAGAAGCTAAGAGTTTGTATTTAGCTGCAGGTATACAAATCTTCTACAGAATTTCTGTACACTATCAAATGTACACTTTACAGCACCAAAATGTTCACAATACAAAATCAACTGTACACTTTACAGCATCAACTGTACACTTAACAGCATCAACTTTACATTTTACAGCATCAACTTTACACTTTACAGCATCAAATGTACACTTTACAGCATCAACTTTACATTTTACAGCATCAACTGTACACTTTACAGCATCAAATGTACACTTTACAGCATCAAATGAACACTTTACAGTACCAAATGAACATCAACTTTACAGTACACTTTAAATGAACACTTTAACATCATGTACACAACTGTACACTTTTCAAATGTACAACAGCATCAAATGTACCAACTGTACAATTTACACTGCACACTTTACAGCATCAAATGCAACAACTTTACAGCATCACTTTACAGCATCAAATGTACACAACTGTACACTTTACAGCATCAAATGTACACTTTACAGCATCAAATGTACACAACTGTACACTTTACAGCATCGACTGCATCAAATGTACACAACTGTACACTTTACAGCATCAAATGTACACTTTACAGCATCAAATGTACACAACTGTACAATTTACAGCACAACTGCACACTTTACAGCATCAAATGTACACTTTACAGCATCAAATGTACACTTGTACACTTTAACACAAATGACTTTATAGCACTACACAACTGTACTTTACAGTGCACATTTGTACAATGTACAGTGGCATCACTTGAACACTTGACATAGACTAAATACTTTAGTGTCATTTGTACAATTCAGTGTACTTGACAGCACCAACTGTACACTTGACAGCACCAACTGTACACTTGACAGCATCAACTGTACACTTTAGTGTCAAACATCAATTATACACTTTAAAATGTGAACTGTGAATGTTATCATATGAATTGTTTATATCCTAACAACATGATGTTCTCTACATCTTTATACATATAATGATAATTACCTAACAACATGATGTTCTCTACATCTTTATACATATAATGATAATTACCTAACAACATTGTTCTCTACATCTTTATACATATAATTACAATATGTTCTCTACATGATAATAATTACTTAACAACATTGTTCTCTACAACAATAATTACCTAACAACATGATGTTCTCTACATCTTTATACATATAATGATAATTACCTAACAACATTGTTCTCTACATCTTTATACATATAACAATAATTACCTAACAACATGATGTTCTCTACATCTTTATACATATAATGATAATTACTTAACAACTACATCTTTATACATATAACAATAATTACCTAACAACATGATGTTCTCTACATCTTTATACATATAATGCTAATTACCTACCTACATGATGTTCTCTACACCATTACACATATAACGATAATTACCTGACCCGTGGAAAATCTTTCTTTTTCAAATTTTAATTTAATTTCTTCATTTTCACCATAAAGAGCATTGTAATCAGCTTGTGATTCTGTTACTTTATCTTGTAGTTCTAATTTGTCCTGGAAATAGCACCAAAGTCAATTAATGCAATGCTTTCAAATTCCAAATAGTGCAAAACAGTGAAGACAAACTATCACTTTTATATAATCATAAATTCAGAAGTTTTGAAATAATAATTATAAAATACATCAACATAAACATAACAATGTTACTATATTTGAAAATTGAAAAAAAAAAATCTCTTCAATAAAATCATGCTATGTTATTGAATTCAAAAGTTCAGAACATACTGGTAATGATGTTATATTTCATTGTTATACTAATCTACATGTATTTCAATGCTTTGGGAAAAAAAGTTCAACATAATCAGAATTAAGGAAGATGAAATACAGTAACACCTGCTATAGTGGCCACCTCTATATAAGAATTACCTGTTTATAAGGGCCATTTTTTTTCAAGTCCCTTGACTGCATACTTCAACTAGATTGAACCTGTGTATAAGGGTCACCTGCACATAAAGGTCAATATTTTCTGGTCTCTTGGGTGGCCCCTATATACAGGTTTCACTGTATATTACTTAAGCATAATCTATACAGCATTACTTAAGAGTTTGTGAAATGTTAAATGAAATGTCCAGAATCTTAAAAGATGATATATTACACACAAAAATATTGTAACAGATTCATCATTTGGGATCCTGTTGCTATGTAAATTCAATACATAAACTGAATCTCTTCAAAAGAAATCTTTCACAAAATTAGGTATATATCTTTTTATCTTTTTTATCATGGAAAATTTCCACCTACTGAAAAATATCTATCTTCGCTATGTTTAAAAAAATTGTGTACCCATTTAAGGTGCATAGCAGTGAAAAAGATCTATATTGTCCAAGATACTTAATAAGTTTCTGATGAACTATTTAAGACATATAAAAGCCACGTAGAAGAAATGCAGAAAAATGTCAAATTATAGGTTTTTTGGGTATTTATTTTGAATCAAGTTGATTTAATACAACTGATATATAGAGATGCTAGTGGCTTACTGGAAAAATTCTTGAAATTACTAACTGAGCCAATATGGGCCGGGGGTCTGGGGACGTCTAGGCCCCCGGAAGCTCTGCAAGTAAAGATGCTCCGAGATTGATTCTGGTATACTTTCTGGTGTTTGACTTCTATAAAGGACTTAGAAAATAATGACTGTTTTGTGCTTTTTTCAATATGAATTTCATATTCATTTGAAGCAAGGTGAAAACCAACCACTATGTAATATATATAGAAGGCTTGATCTGCTTAGGGAAAAGGTGTAGGCTACATATAAAATGATTTGATCATTGCACACAATACATAAACACTGGGAATTAAAAATCTGGAATTCTGGAAAAATCCAGGAAAACTAGCATCTCTAGATATAGTAATATAACCAAAACTACAACATTACACTGAACTTAAATTTTGAACCTAAAAATGGCAAGCTCTTTTGAAGCTGAATGACACTGGACGACAAAACCATTACACCTGTCCAATTACCTTGGACAGGTGTATTATATCTTCTGTTCTGCCAAGCCAGAATTTCTTTGTCTACATCCTATCATGTAGATAAGCTACAAGCTATAAAGAAAACCCACAAAGTGGACAACCCATGCTTTTGTTTGTTTGTTTATTGTTGTTTAACATCCCACTCAAGAATATTTCATTCATATGGAGACGTCACCAAATGCAGGTGAAGGGCTTCAAATTTTGGCCTATGTTCGGCACTTACGGCCATTGAGCAGTGAGCGTTCTTTAATGTGCCGACATATACTGTGACCTCGGTTTCTACTGTCTCATCCGAAGGACAGGAAACCAACCTGCTGCCGGCTGGACTCGAACTCACGATCAAGAGTCGAGTGTGCTACCGACTCCTTGCCCATGCAACACACCAATGTAAGATTCTATTAGACATTTTGTTGTTGTTACCTGTATATCATCATTAAATCTACCTTTGACTACACAGCTGACAAATTTTGTTGACAATTCATTTCCCATATTTAATAGATTGTGATTAAAAATGAATATCTTCGATTTAGCAAGAAATTATATCATACATACCAATCGTAATCTATCTACTTCCTCTCTTAATTTTGGGTTTTCTCGTTTTAAACGTTCATAATCCTTTTCTATGTCTTGAAGTCTGAAAGAATAAATAGAGGGAAACTTACATAAATATACAATTTCAAAATGCATCAAATTGATAAGTTATCAATGGATATAAACAATCATTGTAGAGTAACATGTTACAAATAGATATAAACAATAATTATAGAGTAACATAGTGTGTTTGTTCTCTATCACAAGTCTATATTTAGCCAGTAACCACCGATATCCACTAAATCTGCATGTTGGCAGATGTACACTGTTCTAGTAACCTACAGACTGTATCTTCATTAGTCAAGTGTCCACTATCATTGTACCTCATAGCTGACAAAGTCCGGGATTGGTTGAGAGTCGCCACATACCAGGATGACAGTCTTTTTATCATGTCACCCCATGCAGGACCCCTTTGGGGTTTTAGACAGAGTTGTCATACGTGATATGAAACACTATTAGCTAGGTGTTCCGAACACCAATATCAACAAAAAAATGTCAGATCACAGCAGACAGCATTTTCACCTTCATGATGCTTATGAAATCAGCAAAATTCTGCAAATTAAAGATGCTTAGTATTTTTTGATTCTGTATTTTTTTTTGTCTTTTTACTTTTTAAGGATATCATCAGCTTAAGTTGAAATGCAACAAATTTTGACCTGTGCTATGGACTGATGCCAAAGCAGTGAGAATTTATTTTTGCCAGTTTGTAAGTCTTATCCATAAGATTTGTGACTTTCTCTTCCAAACCTGATCCCTTGGTGATGTAACCTTTTTTCAAAGTCTTTGGAATAACGTAGGCTTAGTGCTGGGATTCAAACTTGTCACCTTATGCTTGTAAGTCCTACCATTTTTACCATTAGATTGTCACAAGTTGTACCTAAATTCTATGTCTATTTCATCAGGGATTTTCCACATCGCTTTGGGAATGGAGCCTGGGCTTTTTGAATTGGGAATTTTAGCAACATTTTATTGAAATTGGGAAATCTCTTCAAATTCATTGTCATTTGACATCAACTGGGAAATTTTGACAACAAAATGAGGAAAAAATGCATTTATTATTTATTTATTTTCTTTTTTGGCACTGGGAATGGGGCCTTATTTGGCCTTCTACGATAGGGTGGAAAATTTCTGGTCATCAACTATCACTGATGTACCAGCTGCATATACTAACAACTTACAGTAAACAATTCCACTTCATATAAATGAATGAGCACAGATTTCTAATAAATATTTTACTGTATTTTTACATAAAAAAAGACGATCAGAAGCTTACCTCTGAGCAACATACAACTGTTCTGATTTATCTCTCTCCATTCGTGACTAAATTAAAGAACAAAAGAATAAAATGTTACAGCTGATGTAAACGATCCAAATTTTACCGTAGATGCAAATATAAAACACTATTTTTATAGATCCAAACAGGGTGGTTGATTTTTCCAGTATTTCAGTAAATGATTCATATGTATGTAATAATTCTGCACTATTTCCAGGTGATCATACACGCAAAGGCTACAATACCACA
Source organism: Atrina japonica (assembly GCA_030159075.1). Taxonomy (NCBI): domain Eukaryota; kingdom Metazoa; phylum Mollusca; class Bivalvia; order Pterioida; family Pinnidae; genus Atrina; species Atrina japonica. The sequence goes on along the minus strand of BROG01000457.1, from coordinate 172,796 downwards.
TCAATATCTGAGTACACACTTTGTAAGCCAAATAAATATTATGTTTGCAGGCCTTAAACAGATCAATACATCTTTCATCTTCCTGCAGTAAATCAGACTCTGGTATTTAATGATATTGATCTGTGTTTTCTTTCCACCTGATGAATACGATTCATACAGGTAATAAAGTCAGGTAACCTGTAAGAGGTTTATCTAGAGCTGCCATAAATCTATGAATCGGTATTGAGGGTTTTTGGTTTACAAAAAGAGACAGATTTGTGGTTGGTGGTTATACCAAACACAAAAAAAAACAAAAAACAAATGAAATAGTGAAGGAGATGGCAAAAAAATCCTCCATATTCCCACTTAGGATGCATCTAAATATAGATTATCTAATCATTTAATCCTGGGCAAACTGATTTTAGAATAGTCATATACTGTAGAAACTGGCATTAAGTTAGAAAACCTAATAAAATGACCATGATAAAAAACTATCAAAATCAACTCACATATCTAACATATTATGGTAAACAATGTCCTTTATACATGGATGATGACATGCAAGAAACACTATGGTGGAGGAGTACAGATATTTACACCTTCTGAAGCCACAATAACAAGGACATCACAAAGGTTTACACATACATGTACATGTAATAACTTACCAACATGTCTTCTACCCGTTTCTGTTCTCCAGCAACTTTTTCTGCAGCATTCACCTCTACATCCCTCAGTTGTTCTTCTAAAATATGGATTCTAATGAAAAGAATATATAAAGGAGCCTTAAATGATTGAAAAGAAGGGGCACCAGGTCAAAAAATTACAGCAATTATTGAACAAAGGTCATTGTATTCAGTCAAAGTTATCATACTGGATTATGTTCCCTGCCTACTCCTGAATGTCAAATTTGAGTAATGAATGACTAAATACAATTTTATTGCATAAAGAAGGTTTTGTTTTTAGTCTAGTTTTAGTATAAAATCTTCATCCCTGGTTTAAGAACCAGCATTTTCAGATGTGCATGTTACTTTAAATCACGGCTAAAATCAATATCATTGCACAGCTCTGTCATCACAATCTGACCCAGTCTGTTTTTCTAGTTTCATAAGAAGCATGGTAAGTCACTGGTTACTTTCTCTTCTATTCAGAAAAATATTGCCAGTTTTTATTTACACACAAAGTGCAGGTAAAGACTTTTGATGGCTACTTAACATGTCTTGTCTCAAACAAGACAATAAAGAAATTCTGCAGCTATAAATAGTTTTGATAAAGTTGAAACCACTGTGAATGCAACAGCAGAAAATTTCCAATACTTATTTATGACATAATAGACATGCACTATATAATTTCGCTGTGCACAGTTTAATTCTGACAGTATTATGGAGACCAGTTATGCTCCAAAAGTTGATTGCAAACAATGTGATGATCACTTTAGCCAGCTATCACCTTTGGCGAATAACCAACTAAAAACTATTAAAATAGCTGATTATATATATATATATAGATGTGAAAACAAGAAAAAAAAAAGATGCAGAAAATAGAATATGTCAAGATTATGCAGAATAAAGAAATCGCTGAAGCATTGAAATGATTGCGAATAGATAGAACAATTATGGAAGTGAAAGATAAAAACTTTATAAATTTCATTTTTAACTACAACAGGTTCTGAGTTTTTAGGGAACAGGCAACAGATACAAACAAATTATATCGTTTTGTTCTTGGACTGAAATGTCGTCATCTCACTGGGTATAACGAGTCACATAACTGCCGTCCATCGTTCTATGGACGGTCAGTAACAAAAAAAAAATTCAGACGGCAATGGTGGACAATATAATTCACATTTCTGTGTACAGTTGTTCAGGATATGGTCCAGGACTAGGTTGCACAAGACATTGTTAAATTTAATGTATAGTTAGCCCATTGATTTTAAACATTGGTTAACTTCCAAGTTAAAGCTAACAACCTGTTGTGCTATTCAGTTCATAGTTTAAGAATTTTCAATCTTGGAGACATTGTTGGAGCCCTCTATAATGAAAACTTTAGAAGTATCTACAGGCACTGTCTAAGTACATATACTACATTGATATACTTTATGTAAATTCGTTTTAAAATGTCCCAATTAATACTGTAAGTAAAAAAAAATGCTTCAAATATATAAAAACATCAAACAAAATTTTCAAGCTTTTTAGTGGAATCTATAGATGATGTCTATACATTTTGATAGGAAGAAGAAAGAAATAAATGAGAACAGATTTGAATGATACCAAAAATGAAGAAAACAAAGAAAAGACAATGCTGGCAATGCAGTTTTTTTTTTTACTTTTGGTGTAAATGCAAATACTATATCAAATGACATCAAAATACAACAGATGGTACAAGTTTGATCAAATTTGATTGTGCCACATTTGTTACGTGCAAGATGTTGCATTTGAGATGAATGGAAATGAATAAGAGGCAAGGCCTGCTTCCTGCAAGCAGGGAGATGTATGGACTTAAAGACTATAAAATGTGTAATTGTAATTAACTGACGACTTGAAATGCATTAGAAATAGATGATGAACTCATCCACCCTTGGTCGCATTTAGACTCACCCAAATCAATAAAAAGTATGGTCCTCTGTCAAAAATTAATGAACAAGTTGATAATGCATATTCAATTACTCTAAAATTTGGATGCTAAATCAAACACTCCTGAATTCTGCCAGTGGACTTAACCATTCTTTGAAATGGGTGAGTTCAAATGTGACTATAGGGGTCAATGATTTAAGAATAATTTACATAACATTGAAACACCAAAAGTCTTACAATATATATGTACTGAAAATGACAAAAGTAGACAGGCAAAAATTTGCAGAAAGCCAGTATAGAGAAAAACACAAAATTAAGATGACAAGTTTTATACAATGTACTATGAAACACAAAATTAAGACTTTACATGTAGATACTACATATTGCATACATTTGACATACATATAGTGATTATCGTAGAGAAATTGATTCTACTGTTCAATCTAATCCATGCTACATTGTCAAATTACAATGTTAGATATTAGTGCAGATATGTACCGCAAGCACCGATATATTCTCATCTTCAAATGAAAGCTTATGGCATTAAAGGCGAATATACAACATATAATATGTTTAACATACAACATGGAATACGTTTAACATACAACATGGAATATGTTTAACATACAACATGGAATGCGTTTAATATACAACATGGAATACGTTTAACATACAACATGGAATACGTTTAACATACAACATGGAATACGTTTAACATACAACATGGAATATGTTTAACATACAACATGGAATACGTTTAACATGACATAGCGATTATTTGAACCCAACCACAGCAATGAAAAACATACACAGCGATAAACATATAGATTACAAAATAAAATATGTCTGTGGGTTACTCACTATGATTAGATATAAAAAGAAACACACAAACTCACAAAATTTATTAGCTTTTTTTATGTCTGAGGTAAACAGTTAATTTTTTTATTTTTGTATGAGATTTATAAGTTTGTGTATGGTGGAAACGTTGTTGTTTTAGTACCCACAAGCTCAAAAGAAAAAAATAACAGCAAAAACATTAAATATGCATGTTAACTGAATGTCTACATGTACATTTGACAGAAAGTCGGAAATTTCCATATTTATTGAAGAGTACCTGTATTAATCTTTATAAAATCAACAAAATTTACATTGTGATTATGGGAGCTAAAAACCTTTCAAATCTTTTGTTTAAAGTTTAGTCAAAATTATCTCTAAAAATATAAATCACTTGCTAGTGTCTGATATATCAAGGGGAATAACTCTGGAAAACTAATTTTAGTTTAAACTTAACCTGTGTCATGTGGATCTTGAGCCTTAACTGATATTTTGTTTGAAGTAATATGACTGAGATCAACTCAATTCAATATCTGCAAAGAAATTTCTGATGTCTATACATCTTCCTTATTTAGTTTGGGATGATAATTAAAAATTTATAATTCCCTGTTACTGGTTTAAAAATTCTTCTATCTCTGTGAAGGAAATACGATTTTTAATGGATGGTTATGGAGTTGCCGAGATTTGACTTAAATTCGCTCATTGATTTATTATAAAATAAATTCTGAATCTCCTGGTTATTTGTCCAGGCTGTACTCATTTCATCTGGAAATCTTTTTACAATTTTTTGTACTTGTTATAATCATTTTTTATTTTGACAAGTTGACATCTTATTTCTTAACTAATTTGGTCTATCAAACGGTAGTGATTTTTCCTGAAAATCATTGAATGGGGAGACCACTAGAATTATAACGTACAAATGACTACCTGATCCTTTGTAAACATGCACAAAATAAATAAATAAAATTAATGAATAATAGAAATTAGAAATGCCATTATTTTGAATTTCTACTGCTACACCACACCATATACTACAATGTACATAAATAAATACTGTGTGCTCAGGTAAAACACACACTTCTTACCTGTCCACAATACTAGGTGAGGTAAAAAAAACAAGAAATCAAAGTCATTATACAGCCAGTATAGACAGAGAAACAAGATTTTGTGAACATATTCTTAAATCAATATCCCACTAATAACAGTATGAGAAGAAAAATTTAAAAAGAGAATAATATAATTTGATAAAATTCAAATGACACTAAAATTGAAATAAGAGAATTTCAGAAATTAGAAATACAGATTCATTAACATAATATGGTCATGCTATGATTTGCTTTTATGTAATTTTAAAGTTATGCCTTCAATATATTTACCATGAAATGAAAAAAAGATATAAAAAAATTTTGTAGAATGTACTACAAGGAAAATAAAAACATCACTTGCATACACTCATGTCAATTTTATTTTCATTTATAGCCTAATTTTGGATATATCCCCAATCATAATTCCTATCAGTTCCCAAAACATTATAGAAAAATACCCCATTTACAGGGGCTAATAGATCCCTTTTGGGAAAGAGTCCTCTATGCTTTCAATTGGGAATTTTACGTTGCAATGGGCTATATTTGATAAAAAAAAAATAATATCAATTATGGTAATTTTACTGATAAATAAAAAAATAATGATACAAAACTTGTGATTCATTTATCTCTTTATCAAACTGACGACATGTATTTCATCTGAAGACATGAAGGTATTAATTCAGTAGTTTTTTGTCTATACATCATTCAAAGGTTCGGTACATGAACAAAATTGGGAAAAATATGGCTGATTTTTTTTTTGTGAATGGCTCCTTTTACCAGACCCACATGTTGATGATATTAACCCCTAATTTAACAAGTTAAAATTGTTACAAATTTTAAAAATTTCAATTAATCAATATCATTTTATAACTCTTCGTGTTAAATGATGAAAAGCTACTATTATTTCATCAAATACTAGTATTAAATAAGGTAAATATTTTATAACAGTGAAAATTCTCAAATTGTAAGAAAATGTTGCTAAAAATTGTGAAATATATGTATATTGCCATCAGCTACCTTCCCAAAAGGATAAAGAATATGCATATGAATATAAACTTTTATAAAAAGACGGAAACTGATGACAAAAGTTCAACACATGTGATGTAAACAGCTGATACATATCTCATCATCATGCTATGCACATATTATTACAAAGCTGATAAATCAATTTCTTGATTTACTCATTCTACCAGATGTCAATCAAAAGTTGAGAAATAAACACAAGCCAAGAAATGAAGTCAGATTACTTAACATTTAGATAGCATTATGTAACTGACTGCATGACTCCATGAGTAACAGTGTGTGTGGGGGTGTCATTTTACTTTTGAACACATGGAGAATCAATATCCCTGGTAAAATTAAACATCAACTATTACCAAGGGAAAACACTTAATAAATAATTTCAAATTAGACACACCACCAAAATAAACTTGAAATTTAGATCATATTATTTGCATCACTGAGTATGAAAAAGAATCTTTTTTATTGTAAAAATGGCAGCATAGGTAGATAAATGTCACTCACACAGGAAATTGAAATCCCAAGCTTTCCTCTAACTGTTACTATTTTATCTACATGTATATCTATGACATCGCAGTGTCTAATTAACTTGGAGGATTATTATATAGCAGTATATCAATTAGTAAAACGTACAAAACTCAACCATAAATTCTCTAGATTTTGCTGATTTTTTTTTTTACATTTACAAGAAACTATTTAGGAAAGAATATAAAAAAATTAAAAAGTACATACTGATAGCAAATATCAATGGTAAAAAGTATTCTGATAGTATTGATGAAACAATACATGTCCCCCTACCTGTAAGTGAATGGTGAGCAATTACAAAAGTAAACAAAACCTCAACAAGACTTACACAGACATACTGACAGATGCAGACAAAACCTACAGTGAATACAATACTTGAAATTTGGACCACTTTGGAAAAAACCCCATCAAATTCAAGCCCTGTGTATAGTACCCCAGTACCTCTTTAAAATATATTTTTTTCATACTCATAGAGATAAATATTATGATGTAAGTTCAATTTCATTCATGTCCCCTTTAAATATATATGAATTTCAAGATCTACTTCAGGAATCTGAAAGGCATTTGAACTTCATTTGACTTTCTGGACTAAGAATGTAAGTTTTTGTTCTACCTGTCAAATCACACCTGTACTACATACCTTTCAAGCAGGTAACTATTTTCATCTTTTAATCTACGTGTGACTTCTACTGAATGATTCTCTTTACTATTTTTGGACAACTGTCTCTCCAAAAACTGTACCTATAAAAACAAAATGATCACCTCAAAAACAGTTGTCAAAACCAGTTGCATGAAACAAACACGTAATCATTTCATGTTAATAGTATAGTGTTTAAATTGTGGAGTGTGGGATATCAAAAAAAAAAAAAAAAAGAGACAAAATTGTGGCCAATTATGAAAATTGTTCTTGTAACTTTAATTACTCGTACATATAAAGGTATTCATAATTTAAAAGTCACAATATTAGAATGATTTTTGCTGATAAAAAATACTTTTATCAATTCTTTATCAAGTAAATTATGCTGTTGAAAAGGTGCTTTAAACTTAAAGGTTTCATTTATTTCTATAATTCAGATTTTACAAACTAATTTAAATATCAGTTTTTCAAAACTAAGAAAAATATGCCAGTGTCAGAATGTCATATGCATTATTTGGGCTTTCATAGCATAGACATATCTTATTTAAATACAGAACATTGAGAATAAATCTCTCCCATCAAAGTTTACCATACAATATTGAAAATTCTTTTTCTGAACTTTATAATTGTGACATTTTTACCCATAAATGTATTCATAAATATTCAACTGCAATTTTCCCTTTTTAATTTAACCCATGCCCCGGTTTTACAAAGAATTTTTATCATTCTTGATATCTAAAACTGTTTAAAATCTAACCTAATGTTACAAGCTTTAGAGTTGGCGGATAATCATATCAATGTCTTTATAAATAATGATCTGACGGTATATACATGTACACATGAATGTTATTAGTCTACATATCTGTCATGTTTTGTGTTTGTAAACATGCAGTTTGTGTAGCCTGAAGGGTTCCTGCTGTAATGAGAACACATAGGTAAATTCCTGTGTAGTGTTCTGTGAGCTAAAACATTCGAGTTTCTTTTGTAGTGTTGACATTCAGGCCTAAAGATAAGAGACATTTTACTTTTATCCAAAATGAATGACTTACAATTGTAGATAATTGATAAATCTCTAACATGTAGCTATACCATGTGCATACATGTAAGCTACTGTAAGGCGCCCATAATCAGACAACCATGATGGAAATAATGTTCATCGTCTTACACTTTGATCGAACATTTTCAAGGAGAAAAGATTAAATAATCTAGATACAATTTACTGGAAATCATAAAATATGACTAAAGGTCCCTGTAGTCAACAAAAAATTGGTTATTTTACTTCTTTATGATTTTATTATTTCTGTACTCCTAAGACAAACTCAGTCTTAGACACTGGTGTCTATGGTTAACTAACCTACAAGACGAAATTTCTAATACATTTTTGAAATTTTTGTTTTTCAATCTTTTCGACTGGACGGAAAATATGCAGGATGGCATCATGGTTGATAGGTCAGATACATGAGTTTTCCCAGGGTACTCCGGTTTACTCACCATAAGCACCCAATAACGCCAACGAACGAACCAACGAAAGACATATACATAAGTTCCACTAACTTGTTTGTTGAACATTGTATTATAAATAAACTTTCTATATTCTGTGGAAATTTATGATGTTGAAATTAAATGAGTCAAAATTCTGGATATGTCAAAGTTGAATGGCTGGTCTCAATTTTATTGATAGAAATATACATGTCAATAAAATTTTTGGTTATTTCAAATATCTCAAAGTAATAGGGACAGTCCTGTGAATTTCAAGATAACTAGGTTCCACGTTTTTTTTATTTTTAATACAAGAATGAAAAGTGACTTACTCTGTTGTTTAATGTCTGAAAGTTGCCATCTATATCATCATAAATCTCTGGTGGAGTTTCTGATCTGGCCTGTCTTTGTAGCTGACTGAAAAGTGGAAATTAGAAATATCAATTTACATATTCTTGTAATAGTGTTGAAGAAACTGACGTGAAAGTAAGTGTAGAAAATGGATCATAATGCAAGAAATACCAGTGTCATTTGGGTCTTTAGCACCACATCAATGAATGGCATAAAATTCGAAAAACAATGGATTTAAGAGAACAAATATAAACCAACATTCATGATACAGTGGAACCTTGCTAATGACTCTAACTAACGGACTGAAAGTGGTCTGCTTAGTGACATGGTCACATTAGTGCTATCTGTTCCTGTGGAATTTAGTGTGCATGTGAAATGTGTTCCCAATAGAATCTAGAATGTATATGTAATATGTCCCCATAGAATCTAGTGTGTACATGCAATAAGTAAGTTTGGAATCTACAAACTGTGTATATATAATCTGTCCATACAGAAAGTTAGTGTGTATATATGCAATAAGTACCTATGGAAGCTACGAACATTGTGTATTTGCAAGCTATCCTTTGGAATCTAGTGTGTATAGGCAGTCTGTTCCTATGTAATCTAGTATGTACTTATGCAATCTGTCTCTACGGAATATGATATACTTTTGCTTATATACATTCTTTACCCTTGAAGTTTACAAATAGTCTACAAACACAAAACCACCAGACTGCACAATGCATCAACAAGAAATATATGTATTTAAAGGTTTAAAGCCTTGATGATCGCAATACATTGTAACACTACATATCCTGTTTAGTGACACTGATTTGATATCTCCTGATCTATTTAACTACATGCTGTAATTAATTTCCTGGTCTATATCAATAATTAAACCACTGTTGAACAGCATGTGAAATGTCCATATATCAAATGCTGACAGATAAATGTGAAATCTATAGAGATAGCATGTCTACAACAGATAATGATCATCTCAAGTATTATATATATATATCATACTTTGTTATAGCCGCGACATGAATCTTATTTCTAATTAGAGGCATTCACCTTGATATGCACTACAAAAAATGTCGTATAAATATATGCTGTTAAGTCGGTCAAATACCCGTAGCTCTACAGAGCTAATGTTGTTTATTTTATATTTTGTTATTCCGACTTTAAATAGATATTATCGTATTGGCATAAGTAAGATATATATCCATCTATCTCTCCTTATGATCGAAAAACACATACAAGACCTTGATCAAAGACAATAAAATCAATATTCAAGCCTAATTCTAAACTGAAATACCGTAACCATCTATAATTCTACCAATCAGAATCAATGTTATAATTGTAAAACTATATTTGAATGGTTGAGAATGGGGCAAGCTTTGTGTTTTGAAACTCTTTGGACCTGGGTTTTTACTAGAGTATAGTTTACCAATGTCTGATAAAAACTGTGCCCTCCCCTACCCACACACCCAGGGCTAAGTGATTCATGAAGATTTTAAGGTCTTAGAAGGACTTAGAAGAAAGGTGGTCTTTCATGACATGTTCCACTGTAATAAAAATACATAGATATGTTACCTTGCATATACAGCTGCCGAGGTGATTTTCCTTGGACTATAAATAGAAAAAATATACTGGTAATAAAGACATAAATTCTTCAAGTAAGAAATGAATACGATCCAGTGTGACATAGGCAGATTGCTAAAATAAAAAGCTTCCACGTACTGCGACATATGCCTAACAATATCTGTCTGACTGGAACATAAAATACATAAATATCAACAGTTTATTGTATTAAAACATTACGAGGTATAATTGTACTTGATGCTACTTTGAGAACAAATCACCTATACAGTGACAAAATTGAGGACAGGAAAAGAAATGGCGAAAGATTGTCACAGTTCAGTATGTCACAGTTCAGTATGTCACAGTTAAAAATGACAAATGGTATTAAAAAAACTACATTCTTATCAAATATAAAAAAAATCTTAATAACTTATGATATAATGCAAGTAAAAACACTGTTAGTTAATATCAGTAAATTACTTCTGAAAACCATATACAAATGAATATAGAAATAAATACAGCAATTAGTTAACAACACAAAAGCAATCATGCAGACCAAATAAAAGTCAAAATTTTGCTGTGTTTAGTATTTGAAAACATAACATGAACTCTGTTTACAGAATTATAAGTCACTGTTACAATTTTAATGCCACACTCATCAATTTTTCAGTTATAAGGTGGCAGCTAGTTTTCAATGGTGGCGGAGAGAACCTGGTTACAATTAATGTACCTAGGAAGACACCATTGGCCTTCTGCGTGTAAATTGGCAAACTTTCTCACAAAATTAGTTTAGATACAGTGGGGCTCGAAAATGCATAGACAAGAGGTGAGAGACTCAATGGTTCAAATTGTCGTGCTCTAACCACTCGGCCACAGAAGACCCACTCAAACAATTAAGATACATGTACATGTAGTTGTAGGATAAGAATATATTTTGAATAAGGTCAAGTTGAATAGTTGATACACAAACATGTACAGTATTATATAAGTTAATACTCAATATTTATCATCAGTCAGACAAATACAGATATGGGTTAAGTTAAGAGGTCAAATATCGGATCTGCATATCTAGAAGTAAACACAGATATATATATGGCGTACAACCAGATATATCTATATAACCGAGGTCCGTGTCACAGTAGGTGTCAGCACGTTAAAGAACCCTCACTGCTCAATGGCCCTAAGTGCCGAGTATAGGCCAAAATTTGAAGCTCTTCACCGGCATTTGGTGACATCTCCATATGAGTGAAAGATTCTTGAGTGGGATGTTAACAATACAACAACAACATGTATATTTATAGCACTAGAAATTCCCATAACTCTGGCAAAAGTTGCAAATTGCTATCTTTAATCTCACTCTATATTTCACTGATATAAATAGACATATAAAACTATATCCAACTAAGTGATATAATGCACTTATAGACAGAACGGTAACACTCGAGTGCATTTTTAGATAAAATTGTCATCCACAAAGATGTTGCTATCCACTATAATGTACCCCAATTTTTCAGATGTATTTGATATACCGGTAGATGAAATAGAATTCCAATGAAGAAGAACCTACAAGTACCATATGAACTCAGAGGCAACTATCCACTAAAATGTACCCCAATCTGAGACACATTTACAGATGAAATTGGATTCCAGTGAAAATATATGAACATATCAAAAATGCACTTATAAACAAGCATAGTATCATAAGAGATGCACATAAATTACTTCCACAAGAGATGAACTTGTAGACAAAAATATCTTCAATGACAGAAATGCAGACGAACAAATATGATATTATTATAGAAATTTGCATGAGTCATTGTATACTAAGGTATACATCTGAAAGTTAAATGAGAAAGTTTCGGGCAACTCTGGAACTATTTGTACAACAAACTGCTAAATCAACACACATCTAACTTTTATATCATTTGTTTACCTTATTGCCGACAGGTAATGTGTACATAACATTCAACACCATCCAATGGATATAAACGACAGCTGACGGATTCAGGTAGCGTATGTTACCGTGGCAAAGAAATACAAACTAATGATATTATCTCCTTTTTTAGTAGGTTTGTGGGTGTATCCCCACCAGCATCCTGCTTTACTCTACTGACAGGTAAAACAGGTACAAGTTGTAACTGACAAAGTGATGTGTGAATCATCGTATTAATTAGATACACGCAACGTCACATGTCTTTGACGTATAACAGGTACAGCCCAACTGCACACCTTGCACACTTTCTCACATATTTGATCTAAAATCTTCTTGATTTCTAAAGAATAAAGTGATCCATCTAAGATTTATATATAAAACTAACATGAAAAGGAGCACATTAGTCTTAATATTCAATCTGAGTGAAGTACATGTATTTCTATAGTATTAGAGATTTGTCTAGACTATAACTTCAATAGTTATTGTTGAAATTATTTCAGACAAGAAAATTATGTGTTATAGGTATTGAATTTAAATAAATCAATGCTAAGCTTTATCCAAATAATTATTATTCATATAAAGAATCTATTAGATCTGTCATCAGTGGGCAGAAATTTTTGTCTTTTCACTACTAGAGTAACACGACCTAAACTGTGGATGATTTTTTTATACTGCACTACTGCGGAATTTCATGCTTTATGTAATCAAAACACTGCCATCTTCTGCCCATAACAACAAGCATTCTGAGAGCATTGATGAACAATAAATACATGTGCTCTATCTGTGAAACCATTATTATAAATATATGGTGAGCAATTAAAACAATTTTAAATAGTTGGACTGACCCAGATTAATCATTCAGTCCCCCTCTCCTACCCCTAGTTTATCCAGAAGACCAATAACTAATTCAAAGCATACAGAATATGTTGGATCATACAGCAGATAGGTTTCCATCTTCAATAGATATTTATCTGTACATAAATATCCTCATTCTAAGACTAGTTTTATGTCACAGATAATGACTAAGATAAAATGTCAGGTAAAAATACAGGTGAGAAGTTCAATACGGTGATATAAATATTACATCACAAGTTGAGGTCAATATGTCATATATATTATTGATAAGGAGAGAGAGAGAGAGAGAGAGAGAGAGAGAGAGAGAGAGAGAGAGAGAGAGAGAGAGAGAGAGAGAGAGAGAGAGAGAGAGAGAGAGAGAGAGAGAGAGAGAGAGAGAGAGAGACAGACAGACAGAGAGAGAGACAAAGAGAGAGACAAAGAGAGAGAGAGAGACAGAGAGAGAGACAGAGAGAGAGACTGAGTGTGTGTGTGTGTTTTTATTTACATGTATACATTTAGAAAAAATCAAGTTTGCAAATATGTCACAAAATAGATAGTGAATTTGATTTACAGAAATTATTGACTTTTCCCCGTTTACTTACTGGAAGTGATTACAGTCAGTATAAGATGTTATCAAGGAGTATTTTACAATTGATAGATATTGTACATAACTGTTAAAACTATGCCAGCGAGACTTTCTTACACTCACAGTAAATTCTCCAGTGAATAAAACCTACATTGTGACCACCTGTCTCTGATATTAAATGCTTGGAAAATATTCACAAATGACCTTAGGGTTAGATAAAATAGATGACATGACCATTAACAGCACTATGAATTGTCAACAACAAATAGGTGGAAAAACTTTGATATTGCCTATATTATTAACAGAAAACTATGAAATTGGTCAGAATCACCCAGTACTAAAAATATCAGATAAGTGAAAAATTTATTACATACCTACAGAAAATGTTAAGTGTGAAATTGACAAGAATTTTATAGTAGAAATGTCATGTAGATGGAAAAAATTGATATATAGAGGTGACTCTCGATGGCTTGAACGCTGAAATCTCGAAGTTCTCAAAACTGCAAAATTTTTTCCCATCATAATTTAGGTAAATTAACTCTTGATCTCTCGAACGCCGAAACCTTGAAATTGATTCGAAGTCTCGATTTATATATCCCTTTATATTTCACCCTCGAAACCTCAAAGTTCGAGTAATTGCTGGTGAATTCATTGAAAGACAATGCCGTAAGCCAGAACGACACTGGGATCCTTACCTTGAAAATTAAACAATAGGTGTTTTGTCAACCGGGCAACAACAAGTCCCTGACCTAATCGAGCAGTGATTGACAAGATTGTTGATTAATTAAGAGCTATCAAAATAGAAGAACTTATAAAAGATGCATAACAGAAATAAAAATACTAATATGTGTGAAACTGGTCGGCATTATTTGGCATCACTGCCAGATAAGCTGTGAGTCTTGACACATATAAATGTCCAGTGTGAAATTTGTCAGAATTTCTGTTATAGTTATCCAACCACATTTTGCACATCGTAATATTAAGGATTTATAGAAAATGCATAAATCATAAAGGTCATAGACAGCAGAACTGGTGAACTTGTTTCTTAGTCAGTTTCTACTACGTTTGCATCCAAATAAAACTGAATAAAAAGGTTATTTACCTGTCCATTATTATATCCCATACAAATTATTTAAGCTTCTTATCGATATCAGTCTACATGATGTAGAGAATGTCTAATGGAGGAATCACATACATGTTACTTAGAACTGAAATATGTATGACACAACTAAAGAATCAAACAAGATATGAAGTAATCTCCATGGATATGTCAATTTCATGAATGATAAAAAGGTGCACACAGAATAATCACCGATGACCATAATTCTCTAATCCAAAGACAGAAATCGTAAGGGCATCACTTTAATGTCAAACATGGCTGTATTATGTACACACAACAACAAACATCTGCGATGGTGGTCGACTCTATAAACGTCTCTTTCCTTCACATGAGTCAATCACAAAGAAGATAATTGTAGTGAATTTGACCATGATTTACACTGACCACAGACTCATAAAACGGATCATCAGCCCCAGATACTATGTGTACAAAGCACTGTATACAAAAATACTTATCGACCTTTAGCCTTATAGGAACCCCCAAAAAATAATAGGCCATGACATGAATAAGATTCGTTTGAGAGACAGTCTGTGCTCCAATTGCCCCTCTCCCACAATAGCTAACCCCATTCATGAAGTTTTCAGTCATTTGACATATTTTTACCATCAAAGATCACAACGACATCAATACATCCTCAGAATTTGAGGAAAGAAAGTAACTTGACTGAAACCCCAAACAGACCAATGGACAAAAAATCAAACAAACCCAAAACAATATCAACTCTACTCCCTCCCCGCATCTTTTGATTTCTGAATCATAAAACAATTGGAAACTAGTTTTCAGGGATGTGATTCCATAAAGGTGAAAATGGCTCATTTGTAAGGGTTTAATGTGGAAATAAAAGATTTAACATTGCAGAAAAATTTTGAAAAAGGAGGAATTCCTCCAATTGGAAGAAAATTTTCATCTCGAGTTTTAAACAGGAAAAAACAATAGTCTGTGTTAACTACCGATATGCAATGACCTGACCGTTGAAAGATATACCTGCAGGAGTGTAGATCATAAAAACTTATCTAGATATAAATGACCAAAGTAAACTATGGGTCCACTTGATGTTACTAATCTGTATAGAGGCAATTTTATGATTTAATTCTGTATATACAGACTTGTTCTTGACTTGTGTATACTATGGGGAGTATTGCTACAATTTAAACACTAACAGTCCTTAAACAGGTCTCTATGATCAATCAATACACACAAAATCATAAATATCACCCAGACATTACAGCCAGCTTTATATTGTATTACAGGTGTATGTCACGGCAGTACAGGTGCCCCAGTCTACTTGAGGTATTCTTGTCGTAACTGGTACTAAGTGTTTACTGCTGTATGTAATGGTTTGTAATAACTACTAGTGTATGTACAAATATAATATTATATAATAAAATGTAACATATCTTCTGAAATACATGTAGAATGTACTGAAGTAGATGCAATTTTACTGTACTTATCATTAAATCATCTATATTCCTTAAATTGCAACAGAATAAGCAATGCTGTTCTGAAAGATCAGAAAATATAACAATAGAATTTTAATGTAAAAATCCTGAAACTTTAAATTTCTCACATTATTTTCAGGTTAAAAATGTCATATCCTTCAGTTTTATTAGACTCTGCTTATGTGAATGTCAGGCTATATGCAGATTTGAAGTCAATGGCAAAATTTTTCACTTATATATATATATAGTACTGTAATCCTGTTGCATGCATGGTCTATGACTGACATGCTAAATTCAGGAATTTTCTTCTCCGACTGTTTATCTAAATACACCATAACGGTACATGAAAATCAATATCCAATGTTATGTGTACAATTTTAAGTATGTGTTTAAGTTTCAAACAGACGATTAAACTTTGTGCAGAAATTGGCAGCAGAAAAGTAAACGATAAAATAAATTGATTCTGTGTTTATCACAGAACAAACTTGTGATATCGTTACAAATTATCAATGACCCTGATATATACTTGTACTGTAGTATACAGGGAAAATATTCACTTAAGTGAACAATCTAAGGCAATTGCATGCTTATATCAAGAAACATGAATGAACTTGGGGATCCACCATTTACAAATGTATGTAATTTCTTCTTTCCCACAATAAAAAAAACATGCAACATATTTGCATGAAAAACTTGATATATAGGTTTTCGTTGCTATTCAAATAGCAAATTCATCGTGTTGGGAAAAATGTCCTACGGGTCACGTCACAATTACCTTGTACGGCTTGTTGAACAAGTCATTTGATATGATTATTTTATACAACTCTATAAACGTCCATGTATATCAAAGTGTTTGTAAATAGTGTTAAATGCAACTAAAAGAACGTAAAATTTTAGTGATACCATGCGCAATACACTATATAAAACTAAAACAGAACTTTGTACGATTAACTTAGTCCTGTAACTTTGGACGGTAAAATGATAACAATTCCCGCAAAAAACAGAGACACTGTCAAAGTAACTGATTGTTTCCTGACATCATTTCCAGGGAATCTGTATCATTTTGCCAACCAAAATCACAGGACTGAATTTATTATGAAAAGCTCTATTGAAACAGAATGGAATTGTTATGGTGATATTTGATGTACTCAAAATAAGGACTAATAAAAATATATTTATTAGTATAACATAAATGATTAAAAAAAAAACTGATAAAATGTTACATAATAGGGGTTATTTTATATAGAGTAATTATATGTAATATCATGACAATACCGAGATCTTACATCTTATCTCTGTATCCATTTTGTAAATGGCTGCACCAAAGACTAGAACATAAGATTATACACAATGTAAGCTGGTCAGTAACACACAGATATGTACATGATGCCCAACATATTATTTAACACAGATATTAAATGCTGTAATGATGCACAATAAAACATTTAATGCAGATATCAATGTTATTATGATGCACAGCATATTCAATACAGATATCAAATGCTATTTTGATGCTCAACATATTATTTCATATTTATACAATATCAAATTTTACTCTGATGCATATTATAAAACATAGATATCTAACGTTGATATGCTAAACATTTTATTTAACATAGATATCAAATTTTGCAACTTGATGCATGTAAGGCAAATATAAAACTTTATCATGAGGCACAACAAAAGATACAACAGATATCAAATGTTAATAATATGAATGTTAAGGTAGTTGGTTATAAAGTTATTTTACTTCACAACGAATTACTTTTCCTATATATTGATGAATAAAAATATGATGCACAACATGTTATCTAACACAGATATCAAATGTTATCATGATGTACAACATATCATTTTACACAGATATTGTGATGTATCATGATGCACTATATATTATTAAATGCTGCTTCTTTGGTAATCATTTGAAAGTTATAGGCAAGTCTAAAAAAATGTTTTAAATCACTTTGAAGCTGAGGGTCTGTGTGTATCGAGTAGGTTTAACTGTGTGTGCATTTGGGTGTGTTGCATTGTATATGAATTTTGTGCATGCCTGTGTGTGTATATCTGTGTAAGTGTGTGTCTGAGAGAGAGAGAGAGAGAGAGAGAGAGAGGGGCGCGACGGTAGAGAGAGACCAACATACAGAAGTCCTACTAAACTTATTTTGTCCAATTATACACATTTTTTACTGATTACATGTATAAGCAACAAAAGAACTATGGTATACTCTTCAAGAATATGATGATAACACCAAAAGAAGTTGAATAAAGCAGTTGTCTACCATGTAACCTGTGATTATCAATACTTTCATTCACAAATAAAATCCAAAATAAAAATTGTTATCATTTCAGTAGGTACTGAACGGCAATTTTAGACTTTAATCATTTCTATAGAAACAGAAAGCTCCATTTGGTATTTCAAATACAGGTTTCACTAAACATAAAATATGAAATATTAGTTATAGATCAGAGAAAAAATATAAAAAGTCTAAAAATATGAATATTTGTGAAAATAATGAAGAAATCATCATTTCCTCTATCATAATCTTTTAGACTTTTTGGATGTATTAGTATTTCAGTAAAGCCACCACCTCATGTTAAACGTGCTACATGCTAAAAACAGAAAACAAATTAGTACCCTGAACTTCTGCGATGATGTTTATCTCCCCTTCTGGATGGGGCCTTGTACCCACTATCACAGCTTCTGGAAAAGATTATCATGAGGATGCAATGACACAAAATAAAAAAAGAAATTTGGATGACACTTGCCTGTCATGTGTTCTTTTATTTATTATGGAATGATGAATGACCATTTGAACAAAGACTTAAAATACTGTAACAATTACTAGTGAGAGCAACAGAAAATCTGATAGTGAAACTGATGATATGAAATTGATATGTCATACGTGAATTGTTGAAGTACGATACGTAAATAAGTTAATGGAAATGAAAATTTAGTTTGTATTTCTAGCGCTTACACTATCACCAAATGTAGGCCCTAATCAAACTGGTCCAATAACTCATCAATATAATGCACCATTCCAAAGTTGGGTAAAGATTGAGGAAACCAAAATATTGCAAACAAATAAACAAACAAACAAACCCAACTGATAACATGCTGCACAATCTTTAATATGAAGGAAGTAGAAAAATTGATATTCCTGCATTTCTGCCAATACCAGGCAGTAATGATTCAAAATTGATGGGAAGAACAACATCTTGTTTCATGTTTAACCTACTCAGATTGTTATATAAAATTAGATCTAAATATGAAGTCTGAGCCTTATATTTGTCACAGAAATCATGCTGAATACGTAACCATAATTTTATCAATGAGATACACTTGTAAATTACAATTTACGTCTAGGTGACTGGTCATCCAAATATAAGATTATATTTGAAAGATTCATAAAAAATATACAGAATGAAACCTCATGAATATGGGAAAAAAATGAAACAAGAGTATTGACAGTAAATGTCATGAATAAATGTCATAATATTATAACACAGTGTACATGTACCTAACATTTTTTATCAGTTAATGCATATGCAAATTAGATGACAGTTGATACAAGATAAAGCAATTACAGATTATGCAAATAAGCAGAAATATGTAAATAAGCTGGTATATATGTAAATGAACAAAGAACACAACAACCAGAGGGCTATACACTCAACTGGTTCAATCATATCTGGTAGTACCAGGCTTGAAATGTACTGTAATGTTCCTCGGATCTTATCAGGTTCTCAGGTCAATCATGAAAAACTCATAGACTTATGTCAAAATTTTGCTCCTCAATAGGCCTACAGTATAACCTGTCTTGAGAGAGAGAGACCACTCTCACAAAAGATCATATTTTGAAAAGACACTTGATTAAATAATCCTTTAGAAATAACTTCCTTTTGAGAGACCACCTGTTTTGTAAGACCACATTTCCGTGGTAGATGGGGCGGTCTTTCAAGGCAGATTCCATTGTAATATGCTTACTTACAAATTTTTCTATTCTAAAGTTGTGAAGTTATTGGGAATATATAATTGTAAAACACTGAATATTGATTGATGTAGATATGACACAGAATTTTTATTTCGACATAAGTCTACAATTACTTTTTCATCCTGATACCAGAACTGCGTTGGTGCATGAGATTTGATAATCATATGAGTCAGAAATATTTTTGCAAAAAATATCTGAATTTGAATGAATATATTTTCCTACATTCTGCCAGTTATTTCCTATAGATGAATACAATAGTTACAGGGTTTAGCATCAAGGTTTGTCCAGTTGTTAGGGACAAGTCTATTTTGCATTCTGATGAGGAGCTCTTACTTCCCACTTGTCCGAAAGAACAATTGAAACTTTTGAAGACAAAAATTGATTCAATAAAGATTATTCTTGTTCAAACATAGAATAATATCTCTGAATATTCACTTGATTTTCGGACAAGTAATTTTGTTTATTTTGACAAGTAGATTTAAATACCACTTGTCCTACAGAAAAAGTGGAAATTTTCATTATTGTTGACCCCTGAGTTACACTTTAACTTTGAAACCAAATAAATTTTAAGCTGTTTCAGTGATGAAGAAATGCAATTCAACATAAAACACCATTTAAAATAACTACTACAAACACAGAGATAGAATTTTGGCAATATATGGACAACAGGGCCCAAAATCATCAAATTTACTCAAGCTCAACTGTTTGACATATTAACATTTTTTTTTGAAGAATGTTTTATGACATATCAAAACTGTGAATAATTATGAAAATTATTGTTCATCTGAAGAAAACTTTTTAGCATCATACTCAAGATATTTCTTATTTCTTTATAGGAAAATTATAAATTTGACATTCCAGGTTTTACAAACGACTACAGAATCAAAATAATAAAACAATGTGCAGCTCAAGTATTGAGTAAATCTGGTGATTGCCAGCACTAAATAAGTACAACATATAAAATATCAAAAAAATTGAAAAAAAAAAATTAAAAAGAATAAAACAAGCAATGGCCATCAGTAATAGCATTGCAGAAAATGAGAAAACAAAGCTCCATGTCTATATACTTTTTCTCTCCTATATTTTGTTTGTCTTGACTCTGATAAGCAAGCACATAAACCACCACCACCACCACTACACATACATTGTATGCTAGAGTGACATGCTTAACAAAAACAATGTAAGTACCCTGAACTTCTGTGGTGTTCATCTCCCCTGCGTGTTCGAACCCTATAACCTTTATCATCATGTCTGTAAAATAAAGACATGGCCATTTGTATCGTTGTGTTATGAACCTTGAATGATGCTCCCAGTCAGTGGAACCTGTCTTGAGATACCACTCTCGTAATAGAAATCTTGAGAGACCACGTGTCAAAAACCATGCAGTTAATTAATTCTTGAAATAAAACCTCTTTTGAGACACCACCTGTCTTGAAAGACCACAATTCAGTGGCAGAGGGGGTGGTCTTTTAAGACAGGTTTCACTGTACAAGGGAGCACCACAGGAAGTAAAATCAAGCAAGGTGGAGATGTCTCTGGGTGGGAACTGCCATGTATCTCAAATGATTGACGGTAAATCAATAACAATAACTGACAATTGCTGACATGACGGGGCAATTATGAGGGTGGCTAAGAAAAATTTCAAGCATGGCACGCAACCACAGTTAAATAAGGCTATGATGACCCTCAATTACAAATTCTACCACTCATATACTCACACAATGTTAACCACATAACATTCTTGCATCTATTCATCTATACCACATGATACCACAATTTTACATGCATATTATCTAAAGAAAGTTCTTTTGTTCACATATGCCAAGTCTATAGTCAGTAGTGACATCTATTTAGTGTTACCCTTTAATTAGGGGTCTAAAAACTTCTACAAATCCAATGTTGACAATGTACAGTTATCACACTAATTAATTCAAATGTTCACATGGATGTGGCTTTGTAATGAAATGACTATTTATCCTTTTGATACTGGTGTAACACATTTGTGACTATTAACTAAAATAGTTTCTGGTCAACCAGCAATATAGTAGTCGTATCATCATTAAGTTTTCTAGCAAAATATTCAACAGTGCCTTACTGTCTAAACTGGGACAAATCAAATACATGAAAGATACGTATACCTAGTACATGGCTAGTAAGTAAAGTTTCAGCAAAATTTGGAAAATGGGTACAATCTTTGTGAAAAATAAGTGTTTAAACAGCTGTAAATTGACGTGACAAATTACTGGTCAAGATTAACTATTGAATTACAATCAAAACTTTGCAGAAAATTTGTTTAAATCTTGACCACAAGAAGATCTGGCTTACAGATAACATTAAACCGATAAAGAAGATTTCTGAGATTTGTTATAATTCTGTTTGTTGCTGTCTTAGATTGTCAAAACATGGGGCCATTAAGAGGATATGTTCTATTTTACTGATCATATCAGGATTAAATAGTCAATGGAAAGATAACAAAATAGTAATCCACACTAAAACAAGAATTAAACTTCCTACAAAAACATGTATCAACATTGTGATGACAAGTTTATTTAACATGACTTATAGATTAATATCAGAATGAAGTTGGTCCAATGATAGGCTTATGTTATTTTAACATTTATCTTTATCTGATATAGATGTATGTTAATATCACTGTATTTTGTTACCACATTTAACATTTTTTTTTTGGGGGGGTCAACTTTAAGGCTTTTAACTGTGTTGTTTAGAGGAAGTGGAGGGTGACTTTCTGGGAAATCAAAGCTATCAAATACAATGGAAGACTTATTTATACATATATGAAGAAATACCAGTGAACGAGACTTCCTCTACCTGTAGAGTTTCAACTAATACTATGGCCACAGATCTCGGAGTTTGAAGTGACCACCCCAAAGAAATACAAGTGAAAAAGCTTTAATAGCATCACCACAAACATAAATCACTTATTCTGTGCCCTCATTTCAACTGTGAAATTCAAGGGACAGCAAGAAGCACCAAAGGTGGTATGGCCAAATTGCACGTAGCATTGTAATTTAAAACCTGAACATTTTTCTCACAGCAATCATTTTCTCACTCTTTGGTAAAATATTTTGTAAGTCAAAATGTGAGAACATAATACATAAGTATTGAACACAAAAGCTAAATCAAATTGTTGACTCAGACTGACAGACAGACAAACAGACAGATGGTCAGACACTGACAACATATTCATAGACTGGTGTTTGCTTCATCATCCAGCCCAAAATGTTCTCTAGCAATACAACTACCAATACCACTTGGGCTTTACAAATGCAAGTTCCAACTGACCAAAGTCATCCTCTATTCATGCACGACAGCTACAAGGTCAATAACAACTTAATATTACTCAACACCAATATAAAGATACTAATCTCTGGAGCTATTGATAAACAGAAACCAGGAAATACAATGTGACAATATGATAAAGATAGCAAATATATCTCTGTCATTAAAATTCATCAAAAAGCACCGTGAAAGGTATAATTCTAAAAATATATTTTGTGCAAATTAAAACAACCCTGAAGTATAACAATACATGATAGATACATTGTTCTGCACACCATCCATTAATTATTTTTCATCATTGGAACATACCAGTACATACATTTTGTTTTTACAATCA
The DNA here is from genome assembly GCA_030159075.1 of Atrina japonica. Lineage (NCBI taxonomy): Eukaryota > Metazoa > Mollusca > Bivalvia > Pterioida > Pinnidae > Atrina > Atrina japonica. Next base: position 149,215 of record BROG01000457.1, on the reverse strand, counting down.
ATTTATCAATACTCCAAAGAATACAGCCAAGCCAGCTGAAACAGAGATATAAAGCAGCCCAACATCAAACCTGGTACTTCACAAATGAACATAATTACTTCATTTGCCCCTAAAGACACATTTGGACTGGCCCAAATCATTGATTTACAGAAGAGTCCATTGTTTTTCAGGGGTTGATGAGTTAAGACAGTTTTGTTGATTTCACTTCTACATTACATAAACATTTTTACAGAATACAAAAAGCAATCATGTCTATACAATTTACAAGGTCAAAATAATTCTGAAATATTATCACCATTCTGATAGGAAATTATGTATCAATAGTATCTATTGAGGATAATACCAGATAATTTGTGAAGTGTTATCTCTGCAATAAGCTAGCATTTTAGTCAGCATTTTCTACTCCCATCGATACGAGACATGTAACACAGAAGTTTATACGTGTATCTGAAGGTTTGTGACATATTATCTCAAAGATAAGCTAATACCCTTATCAACTGTAATACACCTATATGATATAGGAAGAGTACAAAAAAGAGATCATCTCATCTACACCATACATGTACAGTAAAACCTACTATAGTGGCCACCTCTATATAAGGATTACCTGTTTATAAAGGCCAATTTTTTCAAGTCCCCTGACTGCATACTTCAACTAAATTGAACCTGTGTATAAGGGTCACCTGCACATAAAGGTCAATATTTTCTGGTCCCTTGGGTGGCCCCTATATACAGGTTTTACTGTATATAGATGAGGTAGGGTGGCAGAGAGAGCTATCTGTCCATGTATTGATGCTATTATGTCACAAATAATGAAATCTAATAACCCTACTGCTGAAAGATTTTTCAGGGTTTTCACTCATTGAAATTCACAGGAAATTAGGTGATGTAGAGACTTTCCAATCCATGAGTAAACTTTTTTCATCTTCACATTCTTTATTGTACTTTTATTACATGCCCTTCATGTAACACACAAATCTTAAATGTTTTTTTCAGCACACAACAAAACTAATATGTACACCCAGTTTAATTTCAAACTGCACAATGTCATGAGATATCTAGGTTGCCAGTGTCATATGGCATGAAACAGCTTAATAAAAAAAAAATCAGAAGAGTATTAGAGAAATTTGTAGTTATTTTTATCTGCAATATTCAGACAGTAAGCAATATTACATTTAAATTCAACTTAGGGCCAAAAATTAAACAGGAGCAAAAATTGTCATTTGGCATTTGCATCATATGACTGACATACATCAAGACTTTTATCCTTATGGGAAGTATGTCAATGACAATGTTCAAGTATTTAGGAATTTTTGTTTGGGATTCATCTTTATTTTTAAGCAAACAACAACAACAACAACAAAAAATAACACCAAGCTTGTCTCATTTCTTATAAGATTAATTTGGGAATTTTTCCATGAAAACTTTTGGGAAAAAAAAAAGATATATATATTTTGATTTGGGAATATATACATGTACAACAATGTACATGTATAGCTAAATCTTAGTCATTTATTTTAGAACAAAATTTCCCGTATTATTAAGCATCATACAATCATGTAAACCTTTAATTCTTTACCAGAGTATTACCTGTATACAAATATTAAACAGACTCTGAGAGAGGTACTGGAGAAGTCAGATTTTACAAGAGGATTAATACAATGTGTATCAGTGACACGAGAAAATTAATAAGTAAAATACCCTTTAATTCAAATAACACCAAGTTTAGTCGGAGTTCGTAGACTTTTGGATACATACAAGAATTACCTTATCACGCGAACAAACAACGGCAAACTTAAAGCTTACAGAACAAACATTATTGTTACATATTATCTGTTTACATACTTATTATGGTGACTGTGATCAGATGTGTCAGTTTCTGTGTCGTCTATTTCACCATAATCTTCGTAACTCTCTTCATCGGTGTAATCGTGCCTCCTACAAAGTAAGCAAACGGATTAGATTAGCGGTCACAGAGAAGTGCACACTAAGCCGAATTTACCAAATTATGGCGCAGTTAATGGACTGGAATAATTCAGTATTAAATTTGGTTTAGCATATGTGGATAGTCAAAATAACCTAGGGCTTTATATACAAATATAAACAAACTTTAAGGTTAATGAGGTCTGTAGCATTATGAACTAATGTGAAATAAGACATTATAAGTCAAGACAGTACATGTAACTGGACTAAAATCTCTGGATCATTTTGAGGCCAAATTTTTCAGATTATTTTTAGACTGAATCAAGTTTTTTCCCCCTACTTTTTGTAAATAAATATTTTTATTTTATATAAACATAAATTTTTTGTTAATGGTTGGTATTAGCAGATGATTTCTTATCACCCATTTTAAGAAGAAACCATTAACAAAGGATTGTGATATATGCAAGTGTATTGTTTAAGATATGAATTTTATTCTCTCATCTGAATTTACTGTGTAGGGAGTATAAGAAATGTCATCTACCGTAGTTCATGTAATAAGGAGCCAACTTAACAAAATCAGGTACAGACAGGGTCTCGCTATCACATGCTAATCTTCTGCACATTATACAATGGTATTTTTTCCTGACCAAACAGGATTCTGCTCACAAGTTACATAGTATCTATTCCAAGTCCCACCAGGGTTAAAACCCTTTTAAGGTACCAAAAATTATTTAAATTAACAAATCAATATACCGCCTGACCAAACTGATCAAGTCCAAGAAAAGACAAGGCCCTGGGACCAAACTGTCATTGGTTCCTACTCATCTATTCTTTAAGTTGATTAGGCAAATACAACAGCTTATTCCAACTTATTTTCAATATTAATTATCTGAACTATAGAAATGTATGCCCCACAGGCAGGGCTTTTTCCACCCTGGGGCCAAAATAAGACCTCATTCACAATGCAAAATCAATGCATTTTTTCACAATTCGCAGTCAAAATTTCCCAATTTAAGTTAAATGACAATTTGAAGAGATTCTTATATTTCAACATAGACTTGCATATTTCTGAATATCCCAATTTCAATAAATTGTTCCTATAATACCCAATTCAAAAGGCCTAGGCCCCATTCCCAAAAGAGTGTGGAAAATCCCTGACAGAACAGGTCAATTTTTGTTCAAAATTACACATCTTCTAAAAAAGGATCTCTAATCATTCTGCCTCTTTTACATGTAATTATAGTACTTGGGGAGACCCTGGTTTTAATGTGTACTATGTGTACATATTACTCATCCATTGTGATCATTTTTTTTTTGGTGGGGGGGGGGCCTGGTTTCAATAAGAAATATGTTACTCACCCATTGTGTACTGAAGGACTTAGACTTTGTGTAGTGTGTATATCTGGGGGTGAGAGATCAATTAAACATTCTTCATCTGTGTTTGTATCATATTCATTGTAAGTATAGGTACTGCCTTTGGATGATTCTTGTTGACACTGAAAAACAATGAATGGAAATGTAAATTTGAATGTTGAAATTGATCTAGTCCTAGAGTATGTACATGTGTATACTCTAGTTATTCATATTATCTGACATCGACCTAGTCATATCATTTAACAGTAGTTAATTACCATATCAAATAAGAATATCTGTTCTACATGTAGCTATCACTGTTTTATCCATACAGACCTTGTCATATTATTTAGTGAATTATTTAAAAAAAATATATATATATATATATATATATATATATATATATGTTCTACATGCAGCTGCTCACTGTTATTGACCTCATCATATTGTTTAGTGAGTTAATTCAAACATGTTATATGGTCTAGCTGCTCACTGATATCGACCTTATCATATTGCTTAGTGAGTTAATTCAAACATGTTATATGGTCTAGCTGCTCACTGATATCGACCTAGTCATATTATTCAGTGAATTATTTAAAACATGTATGGTCTAGCTGCCCACTGATATTGACCTAGTCATAACATTATCTAGTGAATTATTCCCTATTGTGTCATTCTTTGAGACTGGTCAATTTAAAAGATGGGACCTATTACAGTTAACCCTTTCAACCCCATATTTCTTAATAGACTCGTCTAAGACAAATAACAGCATACCATTTAGTTATTTGGGGGTGAACGAGTAATCAAAAGATACTCAATACTGTATGAGTAATATTGTATGTCAGTATTCCCAAATATTTTTTCAAAGACTTTATCCATGTAATCAATGAAGTATGTAATTGTCTTTTAAATTTATAAGTATTCGAAACTTGAAAACTAAAAAATAACAAAAGAAAATGGACAAAAGAAAATAAAAAACCAAAAATAGGACCAAAATGTGTTTCCACTGAATACTAGTTCCATATAAAATTATTTTTTGAACAAATAAGCTTTCTTTCTTTTTTTTTACAAATCTTATTGTTTTTAAATACAAAATTACCTGAAATATTTGGTATTTAAAGCAGACTATCACTTTTAAGAACAAATGCTCTACTTAAGACAAAGATCTTAGAACTTTATACATGTATTGAATATCAAAAGCAACAAAGTGTGTAAACACAAAATGAATACTTTTTCTTATAATAACTGAGATGAATGGAAAAATAAACGTCTGAACTACATAATGTCAGGTACTTGTCCTATAAAGGTTATGCCCTAAATGGTGATTTCCCAACAATTTTAGAATTAACATTTTGTGTGAATGCGTCCCTAGAAGAAATGCATGTGTCGCATATATTTATACATGTATATATACAAATACGCTACATGTTCATGTATATATAAGAGATGTCAAAATGAATCAAATGATTACTTGAACTTTCTAAATTATTAACAGTCACATCTCCTTCACCAATCTGTGTTTAGGATTTGTTTATAATAAAAAGTCTGTATAAAAAAGTATTGTTTGTTGTTAATCTATTTATAGATTGTTGAATACATGTATATTGTTGTTGTTTTTTATACTTAATGCACTTGTGCAGGAAGGATCATTGTAAAAACTCTCAAAATGTTGTTAATTATTGTACTTTGAATCGTGTGCACCTGCATGTCCATGTATGAGGACAGTTTTGATATTAAGTAAACAACAGTAAATTAAGCAATCACTTCTTTATATGTTAAAATTTCCTATTACTTATTTACGTTTATATATCATGCAGCCAGGTACATGTATGATATATATTTTTTGCTAAAGAAAAACCTTCAATGATTTTAAAGCTCTGGGCCCGAAGTCACCAAATTTACTCAATACTCAAGCTCAACTAACTTTTGGCAATTTTAAGGTAAAAAAACATGTTTCTGTAATTGTACATTATATTGATGCATACAAATGTAAGTAATGATAAAAATTATTGCCCATTTAAAGAAAACTTCAGAAATATTAAAACTATGCTTGAGTACGTACTCAAATCTTGAGTACCGTATCACTTATTTATTCGTTTTTTAAACGAAAATCATAAGTGTGACGCAAAAAGGTATATGTAAATGATTAAAAATAATAATTTGTTTGCTAATCACTAAAATCCAAAATTTTATAAACAATTTTATAGTCAAAATAATGAAATAAAAGTTGAGCTTGAGTATTGAGTAAATTTGGTGACTTCGGGCCCTGATCACATGTAACACCAATAGCACTCATCATGCTCATTATTTCTGTAACTTTTGATATTTTTTATCTTACAATTCAGAGAATTTGATCCTAATAGATGGGACATCAGATGATAATCATTATAATTAAATGGAACAAAAAAAAATAGACAAATCACTTTTAATGTGTAAATTTGTGGTTTTCACCTACATTGTATATATACTAAGACACCGATTGTTTGATAAGTGTTTTATGCCACAATCAACAATTTTCCAGTTACATGGTGATGGCCAGTTTTTAATGGTGGAGGAGAGAACCCGGTTACAATGTACCAATGTACCCGGAAAGAGACAACCGGCCTTCTGCAAGTAAACTGGCAAACTTTCTCACAATCTATGAACAGTCATCAACAACTCTCTACATCTGACATCTTTGGTGTTGTAAGTATTAACTACATGTACATGATGCATATACATGTAGACAGAATGTACAGTATACTGTTATAGAGACTTACATCATTTGATGAAAGGTCAACCAGCAAGTCCTCAGAAACAAAATTTTTGAATGTATCAGTGCTGTAGGCATCTTTACTGCTAGTACTTGGACCTGTCAAAAATAAAACAATTGTGTTATAACAGATCATAGTTTAGTGGTGGATATACATTGTTGTACATATACCCAGTAAGTGTTATGTAAATATACAAAACTACACGTTTCTATCCGCATTGTAAGACTGCACGTGATTGTTGTAGCACATGGATTCAACGAGAGCGTAGCATGAGTTGAATCCATCCGCTTCAACGATCAAGTGCAATCTGATGATACCGATAGAAAACATTTGTGTGGTTTTGTATTTATTACATGTCCCTTATTTATCCATATGTTTACACAAATTCAAAATTCATTCCGCACTTTTAATGACGCCACCAAATATTTTGGATGACATGAATGCTATTTAGAAAAGTAGCTCTGGCTAAACTTCTGTATCCAACTATGTGCAATACGTAATGTCGTATTGCACGGGCGTATTGAACTCTGTATTGTAACTGTATGATTACACATGCATGTAATATATTAAGTATTCAATGATGGTATGAGCAAATATTTAAAGATTTTAACCAAACCTTAACTGGACAGACAGATAAACAAACAAAAAAGACAAAATCACCCCCCCTCCCCTTAGTTTCACCAGGTGGAGACTTATGAATAAGACACGTATCTTGACGGAGCTTAGGTTAGAGAAAGATATACAATGTACAACAGTAAAACCTGCTTTAGCGACCACCTGTGTATAAAGACCACCTGGTCACAAACATCGTCTTTTGTTGTCCCCAATAGTATTTGTGTACATGTACCTTTGTGTACAAATCAACCTCTACAAAAAGACCAACTCCCTATAAAGACTGGTTTTCATGTTTCCCTAAGGAGGTTGTTATATACATGTATATAAGTTTCACTATTATATCCAGCAACTGAATAATTCCATCGATTACTATAATGAATGAGCTTCATTATCACACATGATTTTCTTACCAGTAATCATTATTTTCATTATTTCAATACTACAGCAAATAAATACAATACAATACTCTTCCTTCAGACCTTGTAATATTATTTTGGCAGCAAAAAACTGCATGATTTTTGTTTATATTATATTAGACATACATTATATTTCTAAGAGGTTTATGCCAGAAGGGTATTTCCCCATGTTACATGTCTTATACATGGAGGTTTGGATACGATTTAGGACTTGTGTGTTTTGTACAACTTTTATCTCAATTATTCAAGTACATGTAAATGTACAGTCAATGCTATTATTTCAGACTATTTTGAATTAGTTTGATATATTGACAAGGTACGATACATCAGATGCTAACATTTTTATAGAATCTATGTGCACAGAATGACAAAAATATGCATTTTTCAGAAAAATAATACATGCATATAATATACAATATGGATCTTTTTGACATTCTTCACTGCTAAACTAGTTGTTTGTTTCAACAGTGCTTTTTGTCACTCAGGTAGGCCTACACTCAGTAATTTTTCAGTTACATTATATGGTGACAAATAATTTTTAATGGTGGAAGAGATAGAAAACCTGGTTGTAATGCACACAGGGAGAGAACACTGGCCTTCCTTTCTTTTAGAAAAGTCAACTCCATCAAGATAATGCATTATCAGGATAATTGGGATCTATATTTGGAGGTATATGTACATGTATGTAATATGTGTATGAACTGGATTTATTTTGCTAGGAAAACAATCTTATACAGTCTAGCTCTGTAATCTTAACCTAAAATCAATGACATAATCCATTTGGAAGTACATGTACATGTGATTTTAGCAGAAAAAAAACCCAACCAATTTTCAATCTAATAATTACAGTCTGACAAAGAAGGACAAAAAATCCATCTTTTACAGATGTCAATTTCCTTTTTGTTACAGGTACATATAAAATTTTAATTAAAGAAAAATACATTGAAAAGTTCAAGGACCTAATGTTGTTCACTTTAGGTCTTTGACCTTGTATTTATAAAATAGCTATCATTCTGATTTAGTGAAAAGTTTCTACATTGTACATTGTTGGTCTATATACATTTATAAGTGTATCCCCTTAATTCATCCTTCCATGTGTCATTTTAACTTCCTGTAAAGGAAGTTTCCACTAAAAACTAGATCATATTTATATAATATATATATACCGGTAATATTTGATAAAAGTCACATAATAAATATCAACAAAACCTATATCCATAAGCCAGGTCTGGGTACATCTGTCAACTTTTCTTCTCTTTTTCTTTTTAAATCCTACCAATCTCCTCAGAAACCTAATTATTTTCCCCAATATACAGCTCAAAGACTTGAAGATTGCCATTCTCCTTTGGAACTACAGTCAATAGCATGTTCCCTACTCTTCCAATGCCACCTCCAAAGTATAAGGTTAGCACCTGCTATGTAAGACTCTAATGAAACTGATTACAACTCATTGGTTCCAAAAGTGTGAAAAAAAACAGTGCTCACCATTTCCTGTTCAAATAATGCACAGATGTAATTTAAGTTACATGTGGTCATACAATATCACCTTAGTCTTTATCTTCACCCCAGGACACTAACAATTAACACAGGACACTAACAATTAACAACAAAAGCTATGCCAGATAAGTGTAGTGGTATCAGGAAATTTCACCTGTTATTTATTTTTCACCTCAGAACACATGTGCTAATAATTAAAACAACAAGAAAACATTATATCTGATAATGGTTAAGCAAACAATCAAATCAGTTTCTATAAAGACTTATATATGATAATAGAGTTATAAAACAAACAAACAAAACTGACAAGAAAACAAAGGGGACTCAGGATATGCTAACTGACACCTGGACTACAACAGATTCCACAGGAAAAATTTAAGGTGTGATAAAACAGTAGGTGGTCTTACTACTAGTTACAATGATCAAACTTAAGTCTTTTTTATTAATTTCCATATGCCTCAATGAATAATACTTTACTTATAATTTTTCACTTACACTGTACAACAGTACTTTGAAATTATTGAGAGTTAAAAAAAAATACAAAACTGGTGGGTTTTTTGTTGTTGTTGATAAAGTTAACAATGTTAAAAATAATACATGTACTGTATATACATATATATATATATATATATATATATATATATATATATATATATATATATATATATATATATATACACACACACACATGTAAGCCTACATATATATTGGTATACATTAAATACACATGTACATCTGCATGACGACAGATGACATAAGGTCAACTGAGTAATGTCTTCAATGAAAATATATGCAATATGTCAATTATTAATATCAATAAAAGCTGTCTAAACTACTATCTACAAATTACAAATGTTCAATAAAGTTATCTTTACTACTACATGTATCTAATAAAGTTGTTTAATATACAATTTAACATAGAGCTGGCTTAAACTAAATGTACTATATACAATATGTCTGTTCTTTGTTTGTCACCATATGCCGGTGAAGGGCTTCAATTTTTGACCTATGCTTGGCACTTATGACCATTAGCAGTGAGGGCCACCACCTACTGTGACATGGGACCTCGGTTTCTACTGTCTCATCTAAAGGACAGGAAACCAACCTGTAGCCGGCTGGACTTGAACCAATGATCAAGAGTCGAGCATGCTACCGACTGAGCCAGGTCAGCTCTCTACGATGTCAGTGTCTAGGATATATGTACATGTATGTCTATCACATCAATAAGTACACTGTAATCTGATATTCTTGTACACTGAGTATACCTTGCTACATGTAGCTAGTGTATGAACTACTTTCAAATATGTTTCCTAGTAAGATTTTTTAAATAAAATGTTATAAAAAGAACAAGTTTCTGGGCTTCTACCGCCTTCTAGACATGTAAATGGGATCCAAAAAATCCTGACTAATAAACCCAGATGGCTCCTTGACGTCAGAGTTAAATTTCTATCCGTGAACTACCGGTAAGTACTTTGAAAAATGTCATGTCTAAAGAAAATGTCTAACAAATGCACAAGTTGACTATGAATTACTATGACATTTTATGTGTCATATCAAGGATACATGAAAGTCTACCAACCCACAAGTTGACTTTAAACTACTTTGACATCTAAAATGCCATGTCATGGATAAGTCAACCAACCCAAAAGTTGATTTTCAATGACTACATGTATGGTGCCTCATATAAATGATCATTCATTTCATACTTTCATCTTATTTATGTGTAAATATATATGTACACCAGTGTAATTTCAACATTGCATTTTAGCCCACCTATATGTACAAATGTACAATGCATGTGCTGATGACCTTTGACCCAATGACCCTGAAACATACATTCTTCACATCAGCCTGTCCCTACAACTTCTAAGTACAGTACCGTACATGCCTAGATACAAAAAGTTGATGAGTTTTTGTAGATGACCTTTGATCCAAGTTTCACATTCCAGAAATATTTGGAATCCAAATTAATCCAGAATAGGAGGGTTTCATGTACACTTCCCCATTTTACCAAAAGAAAAGAACAGAATTTTGGCTTACACTTACAGGTTCCTAGAAACATGGCTGCCATAAATGTCTAATCTAATTGGTTGATTTATACATGTGGTTGGGTACAATGGATTTGTGGACAGCCTGATCCCATAATAGGCGAATGTGTAACAGTGTATCCAAGATATGACAGTCTAATTCCGTAATACCCAGATTAGTAACAGCCTAGACGGATTACCAAGTAACCAACATCTCTTTATTCCAATAAAAGAATGCCGAATATGCCTTATCTATAATTTGGCAATAATTTCAGAATGATTTTAAGCGAGCGAAGCGAACACTTTATGGTAAGGGGGTTGGGTTAGAAAATGAGCTGTACATACACTGGCTGCATCTAAATTAATGTTACAATGACAAACTGCACTCCCTTCAAGGCAATGCGTTGTTGTTAGTTGTAGCCTAATGTTGTTTAAACTCCCATTCAAGAATCTTTCACTCATGTGGAGACATCACAAAAAGGCAAATATTGGCGAAGGGCTTCAATTTTGGGCCTATGCTCGGCACTTGTGGCAATTGAGCAGTGAGGATTCTTTAATGTGCCGACACCTACTGTGACACAGGATCTCCGTTTTTACTGTCTCATCCGAAGGACAGGAAATTAACCTGCCACCAGCTGGAATCGAACTCATGACCTCAAGATCAAGAGTCGAATTTGCTACTGACTGAGCCAAGCAGAATCCAGCCCTACATTTACAATAATGTAGACTTAAAAAGAGAAATTCATTGAGAATGAAAACGAGATTACATGATTTGAATTTCTCGTAACCTCCACGTAACCTGAACAATCGCTCCTGTCTTACATTGTGGTCTGCCCCCCATGGCCAATGTGTCTTAATTGGGATTCTATTTTTAAAACAATGCAAAGTATAACAATTTTCAGTTAACAGATCTAGAAATATTTCACGATAAACAAAACAATAAATACATTTTGTCAATTTAGGTCCATTTGTAAGTTTAATGATGCTAAAATAATCATTCCAGCAGACTGAATCTGAAAATACAATGAACCATGCCCATTTTAAAAGAATAACAAGAAAAGAATTTTCTTAAACCACATTTTAATAATACTGCATTTCCGACCTACATTGTACATCTTGTAGGCTACATGTACAAAATGTTTGTACACCATCTTCCCCTTAATTTAGTTGCATGTATTTAACAATCTGGGGCTCAAAACATCTGCACAGCTTCATACATGTAGTAGAAAATATCAAGGGTGGATCCAGGAATTTTCAAAGAGGGATGTAATTTTTTTTTGGGGGGGGGGGGAGAGAGAGAGACAAGACGCCAAACACATGATAATGATATGTTCATTCTATATGTAAACAGTTTGCTTATATTATCGATGATTAAATTTACAGATCTCTAACTGATAATTACACAAGGGAAAATAGTATACATTTTGGTTGAATGCAAATTTTGTTTACAAATAAATTTTCATATCAAAATACGTGCTAAGAAAACAAAAACAAAAATTTCTTTACTGGTATGTACATGTAGGGCAAACATTTTAGAGAGAAACTGATATAAAAAAAAGCATAGCAAAACGGGCATGAAATTAAAAATATACAGACAAAGTCAGGGCTAAGTTAGGATTTCAAGTTTGAGGGAGGACGAGTACCGGTATATATAATTGAAAATTTGGGTAATTTTTTTTTAATTTTACAATTACATATAATTAATATGTATATATATATATATATATATATATATATATATATATATATATATATGGTTTTTAAGCATTTTTATTGTAAACACTTGTACATCTATGTATATTTTGGCACCAAAGGGGAGGGGGGTATGCCCTTACGTACCCTAGAATCTGCCACTAACTACCGGTATATATATAAATATATATATATTTATATATATATATATATATATATATATATATACATGTAATGGGGCACAAAATGTGTACTACACCTATCTTCTTCACAGTAGATTTGTATTCCTTTAATTTATGATCATAAAATATATACACTGACATGTACATGGGAAAATGAAGTGTTTGAGAAACACTATCCCCCACAATTTATGTCATTCATGAAGATTTGAAAGTCCCATAGGCCATAACTTTTGCAAATATTGTCAAATGTTTGGATGCTTATAATCAAACTCATCTGAAGTTTTTTATTGATACAAAGCATTATGCCAAATGTGTCTAAATTCTGAGGAAAGAAACTTGTGATAAGATTATCAATACAGATGTACATGTACTACTATATACAGAACGTCTTTGTCCACACACATTGATTCAAACAATGAAAATGGGCAGCATGTAACAGTCAGTATGGAAAAGTAATAGATTGTACATGTACAATGAAGGGTATGTGTTCAGTTTACATGTATATTACTATATACATGCATGTACTGGCAAACAAGTATTTATAAATAATAAATGATATTCCTTTATAGTACAGTACCCAACAAACTTGGACATCTGTTTTATACATGTATGGTATAAATATAACTGGCTCAAACTCAAGATTGATTAAATCAACAGTTGACTGATAATGAAATCAAATCAGTTGTACTTAAGGTCTATATTTGTTTTATCTAACTTTATCAAATATAAATTGGGAATACAAATCAACCTGAAAGTGAGAATGTCAACATTGAGACTTCTATTGTCAACTTTCTAGTACTGTCACAGTCAGTTTCTTTTGTTAAAGTAGAAATGAATTACCATATGTCATATGTTGCAGTGTACATGTATATCAGAAGTACAAACGATACACTGACATATGTTCAATCTTGCCATTATTTTTAGTGTTTGTTTGTTTGTTTACTGGTGTTTTACGTGTATATTAACACACACCAACACATTTTTCAGTCCCCCAGTGAAAGTCCAAATTAGAGAATAATGAATTATCGGTATTATCAAATTTAATACTAGAAAAAATGTCAAATTTAGTTAAATTATTACATAATCAAGTCTGATTCAATAGGGATTTTCCACACCTATCATATGGAGCTGAAATAATTCTCAAAAGAGTGGGGAAACTCCCTGGTTTACTAATGTACATTCAACTACAAGGAAATAGTATTTATAATTAGAACAAATGCAATTTACGTGTAACATTCATTGGGTGTGTAATTTGATGATTCTAAACTGTAATTTAAACATCATAAACTATATTTTATCTCTGATTCTCATTCAGTTTAGAAAAGAATTTATAAACCCAAGCTGAATCAGAGAGATGGATCACCATGGAATATTGAAGCTTGGTTGTACATGTATGCCATGCTTAATTTTTTCTGCCATTTTTTTTTATTTTTTTTTTTTTTTTTTTTTTTTTTTATTATTTTTTTTTTTTTCTGCCCCCAACCCCATGCTTTGGTTTCTTTCTGCCACCTCTAAAAATTCAGTTTGAATGCTTTTAATAGTTTAAATGTATGACAGATTTTTTGCAGTTAATTGGAACAAATCATCTATTACTGTTATTTATCAATTGTACACTTCCAAGTAAATAGTATGGAATTTTTGTCTTTTGACAGTGGAAATTATCTTGAGAGAGACCACCCCATCTGCCACTGGAATTTGGTCTCTACAGAAAAGTAACTTCTAATAAGAGATTTTATTTAAAGGATTATTTTACTGAGTGGTTTTCAGAGTGTGGTCTCAGAAGACAGGTGGTCTCTCATGAGGGTGGTTTCTGAAGACAAGTTTCAAGTTGTATGTCAATTGATTACATGTACATGTACAACGTAATGTTGAAATGCAGCAGTCCCAACCAGAATGTCCCGGCTACCCAAGATTTCCTTCCTGTGGCCATGATGGTCCCTGTAAATTACTGTAAATATTGATAATGAGAAGTATAAGTTGTATGTGTACTTACTGGGAGACACAGGTGCACTCATATCTAATATCTGTTGTACACCACTTTGAAAATCCTCGAAACTTATTTTGCCTTTTCCATCAGGATCCAAAATCTGTATGATGCCGACAATTTTCTGTAAATAATTTAAAAAAAAGTCATTAAGATTATAAAAAACAAAAGTCTAGTTTATTAATTACAGTACTGAGAAATAAATTGACATACATGCAGACTACATACATGTACATTGCAAATGTCAGATAAAAAGTTCATGGGAAATTCCAACGTTAAGGTGCTCATGAATTTCACAGAGTCAAAATTTTATCTTCACTAGTTAGACTTATAGATATATCATGTTTTGGGGCATTTGTGTCCAATCCGCACACAATTCTTTTATAATTTTTTTGTGATGGGAGGATACATGTATGTACAAATCATGTAAGTCAGAAATATTGCTGAATTTTATATGTACAAATCATGCAGGTCAGAAATATCGCTGAATTTTATATGTACAAATCATGCAGGTCAGAAATATCACTGAATTTTATATGTACAAATCATGCAGGTCAGAAATATCACTGAATTTTATATGTACAAATCATGCAGGTCAGAAATATCGCTGAATTTTACATTTGTATATGTACAAATCATGCAGGTCAGAAATATCACTCAAATCATGCAGGTCAGAAATATCGGTGAATTTTATATGTACAAATCATGCAGGTCAGAAATATCGGTGAATTTTATATGTACAAATCATGCAGGTCAGAAATATCGGTGAATTTTATATGTACAAATCATGCAGGTCAGAAATATCGCTGAATTTTATATGTACAAATCATGCAGGTCAGAAATATCGCTGAATTTTATATGTACAAATCATGCAGGTCAGAAATATCGCTGAATTTTATACGTACAAATCATGCAGGTCAGAAATATCGCTGAATTTTATATGTACAAATCATGCATGTCAGAAATATCGCTGAATTTTATATGTACTATGGGTGTTTTGAATCCATATGTGACATGTGTGATTTTTATGACATGCTCATGAACAGTTGATATACATGTAGATGTTAAATAAGATAATGAGTCCATAAAATGTTAGACAATTAAATAATTACTGAATAAAGATAATAATCACTTGTACATAAAGGATAGAATTACATGTAAACAATATTATTGACAATGTCATTAATTATGAATGTGTTGCCACACATCTGTTCAAATATGGAAATGTCAAATCTAAGACAAAAAGAAAATAATTTTGAAACAAGAATTCTGAGAGTACTGATGAATGAATACATGTACATATCCCTTATCTGCATCTGATCTGTGAAACTATTAAAGAACAGTGAGAAATTTTAAAGGGAATTTTGAAGAGACTGACAACACTGTTCACAGACAATGAGACAAAACTTTTAGCCCCCCCCCCCCCTTCCCACGGACTGGACTAAAGGTCTAAAAATGGTCTTACACAGTGGGTCACTGATGCACTACATGTACATGTAATAAAAATGTACATGTCGTATTGCAGTACTAGGCCTAGTAGTAATTAACACATAAATGTAATTATTCAAAATAAATATCATTAATGGTGTACATGTGTACCCAGTATTACCCACGGGGAACCCATGTGCCTTAGCTTGTGATTGCCACATCATAAGTGCATCATTCATACTTCCTTGTCCAATTCAAGGATTGAACTTGGCTGCATTTCAGTTGCAATAACCTCCAGGAAAAAACATGTGATAAACACTAAATTACCTAGAAACCCATTATATGTACAATTTACCTGATTTTATAAACAATTCAACAAAAACACTTTTCAAATTACTGTTTAAATGTACATGTATACATGTTCTACATCTGTACATATATATGGGAGGGTGTCCTTTATTAACCAAGTTACAAACAGGCATACCTTCTCATCATTTAAATGTGCTGATAAAAAAAATTATATTTCAAAACCATTATTGGACCACTGATACAAAATTACAGTGGTGCTGCCGTAATATAATGATAAAAACATAGATCTATGTATCATATTGTAGTTACTAATACAGTAACTTTGAAAATGAAAAGATGAATGAGTGTGTTGATAATAAAGGCAAATTACTTTTACAGTGAAATTCTCAAAGCTACAAGTACAGGTATGTAAACATATACACGTGATACAAACACACAAGAAGTTAAGTACTGCAAAACCTTGTTATACTGCCACAGTGTGTTCCACCATAATTTGGCATTACAATGGGTTTTGGTGATAGGTAAGCATTAATAAGTATGAGGTAAGCATTAAATGAAATTATTGGGAAAATTTGAAAAGTACACTTTCAAAACTTGTGGCAGAATATGATATATGTGACAAATGAAATGAGTGGCATTATAAAGAGGTTTCAGTAATTTTTTTGTACATGCAAGTTGCTGCTTTAGTCAATTTAGATTCTATTAAAGTGTAAGTTATAAAAATTATGATTGGGACATTAAGTAATATTATTAGGGGATTTTGTGGGTGGGGTGGTGGAATACTATTTTGTTTTGGGGAATCACGATATTCTATTACCGGTAGTTGAAGTTTTTATGACCAACAATTCTATTGTTTCCTACAGTGGGTAGATAAAGTATGGTACAATGTATGTGTTCATATCACATCAGAATATTTTCAAAGGAATTTCCCCAAAGGAAATAGTTTCTAAAGAAAAGTATCACATTCACTTAATCACTGACCCTTTGAGGGGGATCCATGGGACATGATGGGTTGATTAATCCTTTATCATATCAAATATTACAGAACAGAGAACATCATATGATAATTTTTTGTGATAAATGTAAAACTACTGCCTAGTACTGGCATGTCAGTATAATTGATTATCTTGTTACTAATATTAATTAGTCTACAAAACAAATAATAACATTTTGAATTATAAACCAAATTTTATCCATCTAACATCACATATTTGAATCTTATAATATTTTTTTGGTTGATAGCGGTGACAATATGGATGCCGTAAATGTTACACCCCTGAATTTGCTGAAAGTAAACAAACACAGGCTGACAAGGGTTTTCTCTCTCTCTCAGTTCCTGACAAGACGTGTTAACCAATCGCGTTTTTTTAAAATGTGATATTTCATGCCAATGCAAAAAAAAAAATTAAATTCCAACAAAATACAACGAATTCTCTATTAGTAACATTGCGTTGTTGTTTGACATCTTTACTCAATGGAAACAGAATTCTGTCACTGTCAAATCGCTAATCGAATTTAATTTTAACATTAGGTGTCTACCTACCTCGTCAGCCCCGAAATGTTCCTTTGCTAGGCTCTTAAAGTGTTGAATTGTGATATATCCCTCATTTTGTTCATCACAAACGTCGAATACCTTTCTTAACTTATCCGAAAAGTCTTCATCCATGTTTAATGATCAACTAAACCCACCGATAAAATTTACAGGTAAACTTGATTGCTCATAATAACGCCTAACTACATTCAACGGAAGTTATTCCGCTGTAAATTTTAAAAAATATAGTGTAGCGCATTTTATTTTAATTTTGGGGCTAAATTGATACAAGCATGTTGCAGTTTGTTATAGAATATGTCAAAACTTTGAGTTATTTATTTGTACTGATATATCTAAAAAAGTGACTATTTATCATCGATTGCTCCGCGGAGGAATTGCTAATCCGTCGTCTCTTTCCCCGCAAGCCAACAGTTACCTTTGCTGTCGGCACTCTTTTAAGTCGTAGGACATCGGTCTATCTTTACAATCTATCCGACCGCAATGTCATTATTTAATTATGCCGTTGGGTTTGATAGCTGATTCAAAGAATTTAGAGTCATAAGGTTGCTCTTTCTACAAGATCATCGTGTACATTTCCGTGGATTAGATGGATCTAAGTCGGTCTAGATTCTAGATCTTATCTAAATAGTCAAAATTGTGGTTTCAAAAAATACTAATTTTACCCTTTCTTGCAAGCTCGGCTTCGTTACAGAGTCCTTCTCGCTGACAGTATTTTACCAGTACACGTAGGTTCTTGGCCCTATGGCAAATCATTGTGGAATTTATTCCTTGTTTAAATTGATCTGAATATTAAAAATTGACAATCATTATTTAATATTAAAAATCAGTTTTAAATTATTAAATGAATTTATGAACATTAGAAAATACATTTTTTTTAATTTCTAAAGCCATTTAGATTCTGTTAATATTAGAAAATCATTTTTGGTGTAGGTCTATTTGCTAATATTAAAAAAATCAGCATTTTTAATATTAGAAAAAGATATGATTTATTGATATTTTGAAATAGCTAACTTAAATTACTCAAGATTTTGAAAGCAAAAGATAAGTATATTCTCTTGTATAAGATGAAAAATAATAATTTATTGTTATTATCATTATTAAATTATAAGGACTACACTCCACAATAGACTGTCATTACAAGATTATATTGAATTATACATGAATGCTTGTCATTACCAGACATATAACACATGTATTATAATATATCTCTCTGTCAATACCTTGAATAGTTGCAAAGTTTGTAAAACTGGTTAGTTTTGAATTATTTTAAATAGATCTAGAAATAAATATGAACTTATTATGAGTAGGACTTATAATACTGGCTAGTCCGTTCTTAAAGAAGGCGAATAAAATATAACCCAGAGATTTAGAAAACAACATAAAAATTTAAATACATGTAGGGCCTAAATAAATAAAAAAAAATTGTATTTCCTTGTCAGAGATGTAAAATCTGCGTGACACGGAACAGTATTTGTCATTTACCTGTCATAGCTAGGCATGTTGAAAGGGAGAGAACTCCGGTCAGTTTTATGTTTCAAACTCCTGAGGATAACAAATGAAACCGTCATATTGAGAAGCGAAAAATATTCCTTGGTACATTTAACATAGATATTGTCGTTTTATAATTATCCAAAGTTAGACGACACGTTTAAAATAAGTCATACAAACAGCACAAATACAGAAATAACAACGCAACTATATATAAGCTCACTATGCCCCGGCTGGGGTTCGAACTCTCGACCTACGGCACCAATCGCATTGGCCCTCCTGCACGACGTCTTAACCACTTGGCCATCTAAGCATTCACTAAAATGAATGTTCCGATGACCGTGAGTAGAATTCCGAACATGGGAACTCGGTCGTAGAAACAGTTGAAAAGTATTTAATCCTAATGTTAATGACAATGGATCGATTTAATATATATATATATATATATATATATATATATATATATATATATATATATATATATATATATATATATATATATATATATATATACATAGGTGTCGGAACCGGGGGGCTAGGGGGTCTTAGCCCCCCACTTTTTTTGGCAAAGATATAAATAGGTGTTGAAAATAAAGGCTTAGCGACTAGATGTTTCTAGAGTGTGTGTGTTTTAAGTTGGTTTAGCCCCCCCCCCCCCCACTTTCAATTTGCTTCCGACAGTGTTGTATATATATAATATATATATATATATATTTATATATATATATATATATATATATATATATATATATATATATATGTGTGTGTGTGTGGTGTGTGTGTGTGTGTGTGTGTGTGTGTGTGTGTGTGTGTTCAGCATTTTCGATAACATTACACTTTTGAAAAATTCTTTCCTCGTTACAACTCAATACTACTATTTATAAACAGTGTTTTATCAGTTATAAATTAAGAACAATAAAATGTGTGATTAAATATGAAATATTTTATCTACACAATTCAACCGAAATTTGGCATACTGCGGGTGCTTTATGTAAACAGCAAAATGTATTTATTAGTTCTATATTATTAATAAAACAACATCAAAAGTTAGATGTCAACCATACAACAAGAGAAGTAAAATAAAGTTGAATATCATTAGTTTTATCTAATATTGCAAAGAAAAGTACTAGTAAGTACATATAGATATGTATACTATGGGTAACAGAATATCAGAGCTCAGCACCATAAAACGAGAATTTACTCAAGTCTGAGAAAGAAAAACTAATCATTGAATTTTTCTTCTTCTTCTTATTTTATTTTTTTAGCAATCTAATTCCGATTATGAATGTATTTTATTTTTTTTGCTCAAATTAATAGAATGAATAATTTGGCACATTTTTTGGTATTTAAGGGATATTCAGATATGCAAGAGTCATGCACCTTTCCTCAATTTCGGGATTTTTTTTCTTCATAAATTGTCCTATTTATTTTGAAAAAAACCAGTCATTTATTTTCAAAACTCACATTTTCAAGCTAACTTGGTCAAATTTCATCTTAAGTCATGGTATCTATGTGTTTTTATGCCTTTATTAGAGTTGGATTGAAAGCTGTGACCCCAAAATAGAGTCTACTATAAAAATTTTAGCCATTGATTATATATATATATATATATATATATATATATATATATATATATATATATATATATATATATATATATATATATATATATATATATATATATAACCGGGGGGGGGGGGGGGCTATTTATAACGTATCTGGCGTGGTGTGTGTCAAGTAGGTATATATATATATATATATATATATATATATTATATATATAATCAATCATATATATATATATATATATATATATATATATATATATATATATATATTCTGTAAATGATTAATTCAAAATGGTTAACAATTATCTAAATGCAATATGACAAGTTGTGTGTATATAGCGAAGAAATAACACATTGAAGGAAGATTTTGACCTTGAGTGTGACCTTGAACATGACCTTGGCATTGACTGGGCGATGCAAAATTAACATTTTCTGTGTGTTTCACAAAAATATCAAATACGATAACAAAGCTATGACAACTTATGTCAAAATGTGACTGCATTCAGTGAAACAGAGAGAGGGACCAAAGATGTCAGACGATGTGAAGCTGTCCTTCATAGACGATACAAAACGTGACTGTTAAATTATTTTATTAATAAAAAAAAATTCATTTTCTTCTTGATGTGAATTTGCCATCCAATTTCTGTCTTCTGGCTACAAATTCTGTCATGTTTGTTTCCGTTGCCAACATCAGTTCCAGTTTAAATTACTGTATTGTAATTCTGGTCACGTGTCCAGGTGTTCTTCTTCTCCTTTTGTAATTTTCAAGTTTTATGTTGCCAGGACCACTATTTTTGTAATATTGCAAATATCAGTAGTTCTTTACATGGCTAACTTCTTTATATGGACAAAACAATGTAAGTTGTTCTGTAGCATTACACACACACCAAAAGAATTTACATATGGATAGCACGGTATCAGCAGTTCTGTAGCATAACGCATCCAAGCAGGTTTATATATGGATAGCACGATATCAGTAGTTATGTAGCTTAACACACCTACGCTGATTTGTAACAATTCTGTAACAGAACAAACCCTAACATTAGATGTTAAAACCATATATGAAATGGTCGTATATTGAGCAGGACATCGAATATATTTGGAAGATACACACATTATTGGCAAGTAATATAAGGATATTATATATAAGGAAATTGCTGAAATATGAGTTGACACTTTTGAAAATTGTAAACCTGAAGCAATGACGATTCTCATATACATGTATGTGTACACTAGTCCCGAATTCCCCATGACGTTTATATTTGAAAGTAAATGTCGGTGTTGTTGTATTTTAAATTAGAATTCCCTAAGATAAATACTTTAAAATTTGTCTTTTTGTCTTTAGCCTTATAAATGTTATTATAATAACGATAATATATATATATATTGTTTGTCAAAACATCGTCCGCATACAACAATGCCTAATTAAAAGTTTTTCTTTTTTCCTGAAACTAACTTTAGAAGTTATTGAATAAAGTAGTTTAAAAAACGAATAACATATTCCGCTATTTGCTGAACATCAATGTCTAATATTTTAATGTCAATAATCAATTCTGGCATCTTTTTGATATACACTTCAGAGTATCATGTAATACAGTATAGTATAGTGTAGTATAATATGGTGTTGTGTAATATATTATAGCATGATATATAGTATTGTATAGTATAGTACATGTATATCATATACAGTGTAGTATGATGTAGTGTAGTTTATAATAATTAAGCATTGTACAGTATGATGTAGTATGGTGTAGTATAGTACAGTATATTATAGTATAATACAGTACAGTATATTATAGTGTAGTATAGTACAGTATATTATAGTGTAGTATAGTACAGTATATTATAGTGTAGTATAGTACAGTATATTATAGTGTAGTATAGTACAGTATATTATAGTGTAGTATAGTAGTAGTATATTATAGTGTAGTATAGTACAGTATATTATAGTGTAGTATAGTACAGTATATTATAGTGTAGTATAGTTCAGTATTTTATAGTGTAGTATAGTTCAGTATATTATAGTGTAGTATAGTACAGTGTACATGTAGTAGTATAGTGTAGTATAATATAGTAGAGTATAGTATAGTATAGTATAGTAAATTATAGTGTAGTATAGTATAATATAGTACAGTACAGTACAGTATAGTATGGTATAGTATAGTATAGTATAATAAATTATAGTATAGTATAGTATAGTATAGTATAGTATAATATAGTATAGTTGTACCATGTTTTCAATTTCCGATTTTCAAGTGGGTTATACAGAGAAAAAATAAAAGCTTGATAATCTTAAATTAAAAAAGTGAAAATATGATAATTGCGTTTAAGCCAGGGTATGCAACTATGATAACACTGTAGGTCACCATAGTGCTAAACGTAAACAATTTTAGCAATATTTATTTGTTTACGCTTAACAACAATAATGTTACATAAAAACTGGAAAATATCAATAGTACCATACACATCGTGAAATATCCAGAAATATAATGAAACATTCAACATTTTAAGAACTATTTCATTGATTTAACAGGCAGCCAATTTATATGTATTTGGTTTTGTTAAGAGCATATTGCGAGATCGATGTAAATTTTACAGTGAATGTATTGTATATCCACTTCAATTGATTTCATCACCGCTATGCAAATTTCATATGCGAGTCAATCATTGTTGTTGTCTTTGCAATTTTTGGTATTGTCTTTCGAACTACATTTTGCACGTTTTTCAACGAGTGGATGATAGTAGAAAATCGATGAAACTGAGGCGACATGGATGCTAGTGTCACGGTTACAAGTACTAATTGTAATAATAAATTGAACTCATTAGACAGTTTTCAGTGTTGACACAAGGTTAGAATTTTTAAATATAAAGATTTTCAATGATCAATAAACAGAAAATAGCACTGCAGAAGACCTTTCAGAATCATCGCCATGGACGAAGTAGAACTGTATCACGTGATCGATATCTACCTATAATGGAAGAAAAAAGATGGATGATTGTAGATTAAGCGGGTATACGGTAAGTTATCATTATAAACTATAATTTTTGTATGATACCTAAAATTATTTTGAAATATACGCCAAATATGTATCATAGAGGATATGTATGTGTGAGGATATTTTTGTAGTTCATGTTGTGTGTTGGGATTATACGTATTTAACATGAAGAACGCAAAAGGTGTAACCACATCGAGAATACCTATCATTCCCAACACACACAGTATAAATGTTAATTATAATTTATCACTTAATCAATACAAGCATTCTGTCAGTCATTCTATTTGTATTCACCATCAGTACTGTTGCTTTCGATATCCAACGCGGAGCTTTAACTCCTCTAACGTAAGTGTTTGTTTTCGTGCTCAGTATTTCATTATATATAAGGGATAGGAAATAAACATGACATGAAAGTAAATAGAAAAAAAACTTAAAGATGGAAGATGAAGCGATAATTAATATAATACCCGAAATGTAGATATAATGGAAAACCGTAAATGTAGATTAAAACTAAATTTTAAGATGTTCATAATAACTATCGTACAATATACTAGATATTATAAACTTAATATATATTATGATGTATATATCATATATATATATATATATATATATCTCTGTGTGTGTGTGTGTGTGTGTGTGTGTGTGTGTTACCTATTTACAAGACAAATTGATTTACAAAACTGAAACTCTGATACCACTTTCTCTTTAGAAAATATATCTAAAATGGGAGCTCAACTGATGAAGTCTTATTGACAGAAACAATCGTCTTGAGCATTATAACTTTGGTATTATGTTTATGATATAATTAAAATATATTAATAACTTATATTACAATATTCATCATTTATCATACAATTGTTTTATATCAATGAACGGAATTACACACGGTCTCT
This sequence comes from Atrina japonica, assembly GCA_030159075.1. Classification (NCBI taxonomy): domain Eukaryota; kingdom Metazoa; phylum Mollusca; class Bivalvia; order Pterioida; family Pinnidae; genus Atrina; species Atrina japonica. The sequence continues at coordinate 124,536 of BROG01000457.1, read as the reverse complement.
CTCTCTCTCTCTCTCTCTCTCTCTCTCTCTCTCTCTCTCTCTCTCTCTCTCTCTCTCACACACACACACACACACTATATGTTTGTAATTCACATTTTTACTACTTTTTAGCATACATATAAGCCCTGTTGACAACAGTGGGTACAAGGTATGGGTCTTGTGGAATGGTGTCATGGAAGAACATATACGTTTACATGAAGGGAACAGCATTGTAGTGAGGTGCGGATCGTATTTTTTTGTTCTTTTCAAACCTTTGTTTATCACAGGATTCATTCTAACTTTAATTGTGTATACTGCTAAAGATGGAACAGATCACATCACATCATTCCGAATCATAGGACCTTTTCTCATTGGCATTTCAATCGTGTGTTTTGTTGTGGGAGGATTTCTGGCAAGTCCGTATTATGTATTATTCAAAAGGAAATTAAGCAAAGCCTTCCATAAGAACGACAAACAGGAAGACACAATACCTTTGGTAAAAACCGATATAAAAGGTGTCAACACACTGGAAAATGAAACAGGATGTCATCCCGTTTTACCAATGCGCTCAACAAAAATTGAACCAATGACAACTCTACCATCATCGTCTTGGATGTAGATTTCGAACAACGAATACGAATATTAGAGTTAACATGTGATATAGTGAAATTGGGAGAATCATTCGATCATGCATACCCTGATATATGGATATACATGTACTGTGTATATTATACATTTACTGACTCAATAGAAACAATGGATTTTTCAAGTACAGACCATTACAGATCGTCACCAAGGAAAAAATCTGTGATAATTTAATGATTGGGTAATATTTACACCTATCTAAGCCCATATAAACTAAAGGAAGATCATATTTCTGAGGGATGTTTAAAATGGAAATGAAATATTTTGATGTATTTGAGTAAATACTGTGTAGTTGAAGACATCATATCAAAGATGTTTGTTCACTTATCTACATAATACATTCACACTACATTTCTGGATAGAGCTATATCAGAATGATAATTGATATTCGCGTGAATCACGTGATATAATGATGATAAAGACGTCGTAAATAAAAATTGAGAGAGAGAGAGAGAGAGAGAAGAATCATTTTAATGTATCAATGGTTATTCAAAATATAAAGCTTTATATTGTTCATGTCCGATTGCTTAGCATTCAGAGGTAAACTGCTGTGTGAACAATTGTAACAAAATACACTTCTGTATATGAGGAATCACGTTTTTAAAGTCCCAATTAGTGTAAACTTGACCTTGTTTGCAATAAATATGTTTCACAGACAGAAAAGTTGAGCAATTTGTTCGAAAGAAACGTTTGAATCGTCTATACTGGAAGTTATTGCCTCTTTTGATTTGGATTTGATCGCGGACCACGGCGGGTTTGACCAGTCTACAGAGGTGCAAACATCTCCATGACACGTGGTCTGTAGGATTCTCTTACAATTGACGATTTGGTAATGTCTTTTTCATACTTTGGTAGGTGACCATAATCTTCCTCGCCTTATGTTGGTACAAATACGTTACTGACACTGTTTTTTCAATTATTAATTAATGTATCTGTTATCTCATAATGTCAGTCATCGTTGATTCATTTAATTTAGGACACTTACGTTAAGTCATTAGGTCCTTGTGCTGATTGCAATAATAGTAATTCCTCTGACAACCACTATCAATCGTTTCCAATTTTGAATGAATTAGGAACTGAACTACATTGTCAGAATTCCATTGGCCATCGAAAGGAAGTTTTCAATATGCCCAGATATCCAAGTACTATAACGAACCTTGGCGATTTTTTTACTCACTCACAACCGTTGAAAACGATACTGTTTACATATTTTAGAAATTAATCACACTTTCTAAAGTTTTGATTTTATTGACTAGTATTCCAAATAAAACACAAAATCGATAACAATATAAATTAAGTTACAGTGAAATAGTCTATTATTATTTTGTTTTGCCTCGGACTAAGATATCGCCATTTCATTGGGTATGACGAATCACGTGACTGCCTTCCATGGTTCTATGGACAGTCAGTAGCAAACAATAGACAATTATGGCGGATGATTCAATACGCAAATATGTGTCCTGTGGCAAATGAAGACATTTTCTAAATGATATTATAGTCTCCGACAAAACAAAACAATAATTAGGTATATTACTGACCGTCCACGGGAATATTTCGCCTCGCCAACTTGACCAATCCGACATATTAAGTCCATGGAAGGCACCTTCCATGAACTTGATCAACTCAATATATTCCCGTGGACGGTCAGATACAAACTTAATAACTAATAGTGTTCACAGAGTTTAGCATTTCTGTTGAGACATCGTACAATTGTCACAATGGGGTTTCGTGTCGGTATTGGACGTGTTCGTATGTGACGATGTTGTGTCGTTGATGTTGTTGTTGGAGCCGTATCCGCTGTTACGTTGTTAACGAACGGGGTGAGGGAATGTTGGCGAGAAGAATAATAATAGTCGGTGTGTGTGGCTCTGTGGGCCGTAAAGTAACGTGACGCTGTGGGCCGTAAGTAGATAGACTGCCGTATTCCCTGTGGTCCACCAAAATACAACTCCAGGAAGAACACTGATTAAGTTAATCCGTATTTATTGTCAAGCCGCAACAATGGAACAGCATAAAAGCACAAAATGTAACAATAAAATGCAAATAGTCCGAAATGATCAGTAATAAATAATAAGTCCAAAATATTGAATAAAAAGTATTAAGTCCTGGATTAAAATAGAAGGCAAGTTGGATATATGACCAGTAGTATACGTGGTCTCCAAAAACAAAGTAACGAGTCGGTGTTATCAGTAGTGTGTCTGATGTCCGAACTAAGGAATTGAAATTTTACAAAGGTATTTATGAGAATTTGGAACAATAGTTTGTAAATAATAGCTCTCGTATAAGTTTGAAAGGTGTTGAGTCAATTACCAAACAATAGCAAATAAATTAAATCCTAGTCAGATGTACATTAATATAATTGAGACGTTAAATAAGTACATAATTGCTTTGACAGTAATGAAAATAATTATGTAAAAAGAGGATTAACATGTGAAGTTAGTCCATTTCCCGTATTATAATTATTGTCCAGGTGTCACAAAGTCTAAGCACATGTGATGGGAAAACATAAACAAATGAATCAGTAAATTGATAATTATAATCCGTGTGTTACAGGGTAAATTAAAAGGTAAACATACATGTGAAAATAGAAACTTAATTTTGTTTTGCAAAGTCCAGAATAATAAAAATAAAAATGTCCGAATTCAGCTTCACCAAGGAATGATGATCAAATTATGTCTATTCAAAGTAGAACGACGCCCAACCTTTGCTTTCTATAAAAACATTTGTCTCCTGACGAACGCTAGTTAAAAGAATGGAAGATGATTAAGTATTCTCATAAAAAGATGATATTGTCTCTCATTTCTTATCAAATTTCCTTAATGTCACCAAAGAAAAGGGAAACCATACTGTGTGTTGCTATCTATATATACATTTACAAATGGTATCTCTAAAACTCCAACATCTTAACCGATTTAGAACGTTAAAATGTTTAAAAAAAAACCACAACTGTCATTTGTACTCACTTTTAAATTATCAGTTTAAAATTTAGCAAATGACACTCCTTCCATACACAAACATTGAATGTCAGAAATATTCTGAGACATTGACAATTCTATAATTACATTTTTATAAAGTAGATAAGATATTGATGAACCATTATAGGGGTAATGTTCACGTTTGCTTCTTCGTTCGTTTATCATTGTTTCACATCCCGTCAATTATTTTTCACTTATATTGATATGTCACTAGCTTTATGTGAAGTGCCACAGATGTTGACCTATGCTAGGGACAGTTATTTTACGTGCCACACCTTCTGTGACACAGGACCAGTTTTAAGTCTCATCCGAGAGATCCATGACTTCGTATGCCAAGCGCTTGGCAAAGGAATGATAAATACCATTTTAAAAGTATTCGGTATGGCCTGGTACCGGAAATCGAACCGGAATCTTCCGTTTGTGAGTCGAATGCTCTATGGCTAGACCACCACAAGAAATCTCTTAAATAGATTATCCAATAGTAAGTATAACATTTTATTGATTTATATGATTGAGGCAATGTAATTAAGAAGCCCTATAATACTGCATTTTCAACACATGGTTATACATGTATTTAAAACAGAGTAATACATCATATATTTCAGTGAATATAAATATTTTATGAAAGGGAGAAATGAGTGAAACCTCTACAGAAATAGTGTTATGTTATCCTACTGTAGATGCTATTGTCAAAATAGTGATATATGTATAGAGGTACATGTATTTATGTATGGTAACACTCCAATATCATCTTACTGGTATCAGTATTATATCCTGGGTTCATGAATTGTCATCTCTTTAAAATTTCCAAATGCAATCATTTAACTGTTGGATTTTCCAGGATTGCGCACTCACTGTTTATAAGCTTAGGGAAATTGAATTCTGGTAATAAAATCATAACCGGGTAAAATTGTACATGGTAAATATAAGCACTGAGCTGTTTACGTGATTCATGTTTCCCATAATGTCCATGAATGCCAACTGAAAGCAATCAATGCTTAAATTGAAAATCAGATTAGCCGTCCAATTATGTTATACTTCGTGTCTCCACCGATAATTTTCCTTATATAGACTACAGTATTATCCGAGAAATAATTGAACTGAAGGAACGTACAAAATGTATATAATATGTAGAATGTATTTTATGTAAAGACTAAATATTGTCAATCAATATTTGCTTGAGTATTCGATGAAATGAAAATCAGCTCTGAAAGAGTAAGAGCGTTTGATTTTATTGTTTGATGTCAACGTTCCGCTAATTTTATGGTCGGTATGATATCCTTGTTTGCGATGACCCTTTCGTTAAATGAAATGTTGAGTTACCTGTTCGATAGCGGTTGTTTACTCATCTGTACCAATTGTGACGAGGATTTGTTCTTCACTTATTTATATTTACATACCGACTGCAATTCCCTTAATTGCAAGTATATAGAGCGATATATTGTATATTCCGGTAAATGCAGTCGCGTGCCCCGAGTATTAACCGCTTTACTTTTCAGCGTAAGAATACATGAACGAATCAATAAAGAAAAGAATATCACATGTTTATTTCTTATATATTTAATCTTTAAAAGCCATACATTAGGCCTACCACAAAACAAATAAAAATCACAGAAAGAAATCGGAAACACGAGACTACATCTATAGCACATTGTACAGCCTACAGGCCCATATCGCGATATATCTAGGTCATGTTATGACCAGAACCACAGGCCACCGTCTGGCACAGAAACGAAAATTCGCTTCATAGTTACAACAGAAAAAAGAGAGTAAGGCCTAGTGCAACTTTGTCAAGCATCTCTTGATAAACAAGTCGATTTGTTTGCCTTCACTGGATATTCTTATCAGGAACAATTCGTCACCCACATCGTGTGAAATCAGGTCGTGTGAAATAGCACTTCGTGCTGCACAGAATTTTTTCCATAGTCCATTGCATTTATACTCCATGCAATCCAAAAAATGAAAACAATCCTTAAAATTTGAATCTGACTGCAGATTCACAGCGGATGTGACGTGTCAACAAGAAATGCATACTCCTCCATGGCACCTGATCCCAACTTTGGATTTTCAAAGATCCGTTTTTTTCAAATATTCACTGGATTTGTATATGTATCCTGGACATTCTGAAGATTTATACTTTGGTGTCTGAGATTTTTATATTGTTTCGATATACTGTTACCCAGCAATATGTGCTGATAGTATTTTAGTACTGGAACGTATTGTTCAGCAGAAAGCAGTTTTATATGGCTTTACGTTATGCTAAGAATTTTTCATTTTCATAGAGACGTCAATCACTGTAGGTGAAGTACAGCAAAATTTGACCGGAGTTTCGGGCCGAAGCCAAATGAAAAAATAGACATCGAAAGATACCGACGCAACTTTAACTTCTTATGCCAAAGCTAATATGTTTTTCCCCTCAAAGATTAATTTTGGGGTATGTTTTCGGAAAAGGTTTATTGAAATGCTAGAAAATGAGCAAGGTTAGCACTTTGGCCGTTGGGGCATTTAGGAAGTCTGGGACAAAACCATAGAAAAGTAACATAAATCGGTGAAAATATGAAAACAAAAAATCAAACAATATTATCTCAGAAACATTTTAAAAATTGTAATACTCTGACGTTGGGACGTTTAAAATTTGGTACCATATTTTTCAAGTATACCAAATTATATATACATGTATACTACACCATATTGCAGTAACTTTTAAACCTAGGTGAGTAAATTTGATGTTAGATAAAAGCTTGTGAAATGTTCTTTCATTTAACCCTTAAATATGTTAATTATCTAACCCGATGATTTTTTTAATAAGTCACATTCCGAGGAAGTTATTGATGTATTCAACATTTTCGACAGAAATCCATTCCTAACAGAAAAATGAATTAAAAAAAATTATTAACGAAATTCTGGTAGAAATATAAAATTTCTTCGGTTAGCGAGATATTATAAAGTTGTGTTGGGACATTCTATGTAAGGATAGCCTTACTTCGTTTCAGATAACTGATTGGCTGACAATATAAAGAGTAGTTGGATTTTCCTTATATGGAATGTCATATCATTTGACCGTTTTAACGTCAGCCAATCAGCGAGCGTATCATAGTTTCTTACGAATACATAATTGAGTCAGGACGACATATACACGGGAGTAGGTACCTGTAATTCACGAAACCAGTGGATGCAATTATGTCAAGACACAACTTGATTAATGGAAATAATAGATCAGATAAGGAACTGACCAAATTTCAGACGACAGCGACGAGAAATACGTAGTTAAACAGATCGATGTGTTGCTGTGAAAATGTCAACGTATCTTGCTACCATATACGACGAAAGTAAATGCAAATACTCATTAATTGCTTAATTGTTCATTTATTTTGAAAATTACTTTCCGAAATGTGACTTTAATGAATTACCTGAAAGCTGGATGAATCGAACAATTTTTAAAGTATATCAACTCTGTTAGAAGTACATGTATATATCATTTAATAAATGATACTTCAAGTAATACCATTCTAAAGTACACCCTCCTACATACATTCTGAAGTATAGGCAGTATATTAGCCCTTCGGATCCTTGACATTTTGTGAATAGTACTATAATACATAATGATATTAATTATGTATTCATAACAACATTAACAGATTTTTTTCAAAATTTTGCAAGCCCTTTACACTAGTTTGTTTATTCAATAAATGAATAAGTATTTAACGTAAAGATGATTTAATCAATTTAATATCGTAGCATTTGTTTACTTGTAATTTTAAACATAATTAGGTAAACAGCACAAAGTTATCTATGTCACTGAATTATGAGATGAATACACACATTATTTAAAGATTTCTGTCTCAAAGAGTGATTTACTCCACATTGGGAAAATAAAGAATGTTTAATGTACTTATTATAATCATTTAAGATATCTGCCATGCTTTTATCACTTAGTAACAAAAAGAAACAATAAAAGATGGATATCTTGAGTTTTCCTGCTTTCAGGGATTTTTGTTAAATGTATTGGATTTTATATCCAAAACTCTTTACCGCCCCATTGTCCAAGGTGTTTACATATCTCCATTTGCTGGCAGCATTTTTGATGAGTTTTCAGGAAAATATACCCTACTAAATTTACTCTATGGAGGTGGAGGTACAGTGTCTATTGGTTGCCCAAAGTCATCTCGGCAGATGAAAAGTAACAACTTTTATTTAATCAAAGGTATGATTTAACCCGTAACCTTGATCTTCTGTTTGCGGGTTTGAACGCTCTAGCACTATACCTCCCAGAGCGACATTTTTGTTTATATGAACCTCATTTTGTTTCTTTGATGATGAATTTGATGTAATATTCATCAATAAATCACTATCCAAGTGAAAATTGTATCATCAGATATCATAAACTGGCATATTATTAATAATGCATCATTTTGTCACTTTAACACTTCAAGTGTCTTCCAGTTATTTCCCTTCATTCACAAAAAAGAACAAATCGACGTTTTTCTTTTGTTATTCCGTCGCTATGGCAGTTACCTTTCGTCGATATGGTTGAGTGGCCATGACAAAATACAAAGGTTACTTTGCAGTGCATGATTACAATTTTTTGTTACTGACGAGAACTTTATAAATCAATATGGCGGCAAAGGAAACTTTTGGGAAATGTCAACTGCTACTTACTGTAAGGTACAACGGACGAGACAGACCGGAAAGAAAGCTTGAATACATCATACACAGGTACAGAAATGTTAAAGTTAGCAAACGGCAATTTATATTAAATATATAAAGCATATTGTTGCATAAAATCGAGCAACGCGATGTATTTATAGAGCCTTGAAACCTTTACTTAATACATGTGTCATGTTGGACGGAAGTATTGTATGAAAATGTTTTTGAGATTATTTTAGGTAATAATGATAATAATCATGAATTTTAACTTTACCAAAGTACACGATGAAAATTCCATTTACTGAAACAGCTATCTAATGATTCCTATAATTCCAATTAATTTTTGACAGAAAACTCAATTAATGTCATATATGAGTACATTTTTTCTCCAATGTATTGTTTGCATTTTGTCTTGATTATCCTAATTCTGCTGAATATTACATATTCAAAATTTTTACTGCAGTACATCATGATATCGATTGTATTAAATTTGTAGTTTAGGAGTGTGCGAACTTGTAATGCGATCAATATTAACCTGGCCACCCATGTTGATAGTCGTTCTGTGGGGTATACTATGCTTACAATGGCATTCTATATTTGATCTGAATACACATTCAACTAGTAATACAAATAAATTTCTGAACACATCTCTCGATCTATAAGCAAAGTTAATTAAAGAGACTTGAAAGAGTTGTACTTCAAGGTTCATCAATACAAAATTTTCAACTATTTTATTCCAAATTCTCTTTTTTAAATGTGTTCTTGAATTGATAGTCGTGTGTCAGGTGAAATATTATTTTAGCTTAAACTTATGTTTTTTATTTGATTTGAGGTGTTTAAACTGATTACACCATATTTAGATGTAAATTTCATTTTCAACTCATATGCCAAAATTGATCATGCGGTTTTTAAGACAATGCTAAAAAGATATCATATGATAGAAAAAGTAAACAAATGTTTTGGGAAATTTTGTGAAACAGTACTTTAAAAGGATATTAGCCTTGTATTCCTAAAAATATTTAATTTTATACTACTTAGATTGATGTACAATAACAAATAAGAGCTACACACAGACATAAACATTCTTATATTCCTATATATATTATGAAGATAAAGTCAAGTCCATGTATCATATAAAAATATTGAGGTTGAATTAATTATTTGCAAACGAATAATTGCCAAACTGTGTTTCTCAGGCAATTTTTGGAATTTAAGAATTTTTATGCCTGTGTATATCTCTTTATTGTTATTGTACATTAATCTAAGTAGTAAAAAAGAAAGAACAGGTTTTTTTTAAAAAAAAAAGTCCACAGGTAATGTCCCTTTAAAATAAAATATATAAAATTTCCATTCTCAGGATGGTATTATCAATTATGATCAATTCTATAGATGAATAATTAGCTAAAGTAAATTCCATAGCTCCATCATCGATATTTCATTAGATAGATGCATCATTACTATTTTTTTTAAATTTATTAAATCATAAACAAGGTCATGTAGAAAAAAAACGTTGGGAAGATACAAATGTTTTTCCTCAAATATTACCAATTAATCAGTTCGATAAAATGAAAATGAGCTCGTGCAGAGTAAGAGCGTTAGCTTTTATTTATATGATTTTGATCTTTTTACTCAGCTATTTTACTGATGTCTATTGTATTGTCTAATTGGGAACGTGCTGTTAAACAGAAACCAATTATTTTGTTTTATTGTTGATTTCATGTCATTATGAAAAAATCACTTATATGGAGACGTCACTAACCAGGGATGAACCACCGTCGATATATACAAAATAACGGATGCTAGCAAATGAACACTTTGATTCTGGTGTAATTTCCATATATCATGTATGTTAAAACAAAAATGTTCGTTTCTTCCAGGTAAGTACAACAGACTTTCACACCTCTGGGTCTAACACTTGATCAATTATTTATTGAAAGAAGCAAGCAATGGTAAGACTGATCGAATTATCCAACTCGCCTATTGTTTAATGAAGTGCGCAGTCCTTCAACCTGAACGGATAGTTAAAGTTTTACAAACGATGTCCGACATTATGGAAATAGTGCAGTAATTTCCGTTCTCGTGGGGGATTACCAAATGAAATCGAAGTGAAAATAACATTAGGTAATGTTATAGTGACTGATTTGATGTAGGTTTTGCATCAAGTAAGGTAAATATATATTAAATCACCATGCTTCGAAGAAAGAAATGTAATAAGTATTTTGGCCTTACCAGTTTTAAAGCAAACCTCGAAATATATTCACCATACTTAGCAATATTTCGGTTATGTAATCGTGTTCAGTTTGAATGGTGATGAAGAAAGTGACATTTAATGCACCAGGGACACACCAATATATTTCTGTAATGTAAATATGCAAACCTAAAAAATACATTGGAAATCGGCTCGAACTTTTGCTGATTAAAGGGGCATTTTTCTAACAATTTATTTTAGAAATGTAATACATTTAATAACAGAAATTTTATTGATTAATGTCTTTTTGTTCAAAATATTTAATCTTTAAATTACAGTTGAGAAATAGAACAAAAGAAGCCGCAAAATGGCACAGACGGAGGAGAGGAAAAAATATTGGAAAGACCAAATTAAAAGTATGGTTGGTCCTTGTATGATAACATTTGCAATACCACTGACAGTACCAGGATTAACTATTACCTTCGTTGCATACAGTGATGATACGTCATTTCCACGCTACAGTGCCATGCATATCACCGGACTACTTTTATTAGTTCTGGCTGTTTTTCTAATAATTTTGGGATGTTTTCTAAGATATTTTTGGAAGCCATTCTTAAACCCTGACCTTGAACGCCATCTATCACCCACCCCTTCTATGCTTAGTCATTCATCACATTCAAGAAAAAATCGTATGGATAAAATCTTTAAAAGAGAAAGATCATCTAAACAATCGCGTGAAAGTTCAAATACCGGTGCCGATCCTTTCACAAAAATTCAAAACGAAAGACAGATGTCTTTGGCTCAAGTCAGGGATGTTACTAGAAGCCAAGTGACACAAGAATGTGAGACTGAGTCTACCATTCCCTTACCGGAAGTAGAGGACAATAACATGTGTAGTTCAATGTTGGACACACAATTGCCAATGACTCCAAGAAGAGGACATTTGCCACCGATTAGTCCTCGGCCACTGTGTAGTAATAGTAATGAGCAGATAGAACCAATTGATGAGCCCAACAATTGTCCACCATCATTAAATGATATTCAAGTTTGGAGAAAGAAGAAACGAAAAAGGCGCAAAAGGAAACAAAAAACTGAAGAGGAAGGTGAGGAAGAAGTAAAGACAGAGTCTGGTGTTGTCAACAAGGCCAGTGATTGTGAGGATAAGAAAATACATAACAAGGACAGCGAAACAAACGATGAGATAGTGATTGCTCGGGACGATCTTGATATGTCTGGGTAAGTTAGAAGCTTGTAACACACAAATTGTTTATACTACAGTAATATTTCGAATGGATAGCACCGTTTAAATTCTAAAATCATCATTCAATTTACAGTGGTTACTCACAGCACGGTTTTTGAAGTACATTTAGGTTATGTTTTGGCCTTGTATGATACTACTTCCTGTTTCGGAACTTAACATCTATATTGAATTAGAGCTGACCTGATGCCGTTTTATTAACAGAAATGATAGTCTTGATAATTTGTTTTGACCTTCGTTTTGCAAAATATAACTTTGGTATTATGTTTATAATATTTACAACCACTAGGACGTTATCATTGCTGGTGGACAGCCTTAGTCCAGGAAACCATAAAGCAAGTAATTGGTATTTTTTAACTACTGACTATTTTCTACTAATGTAATATTTAGAATGGATAACAACGTTTAAATTCTAAACTCCTCAAAAGCTAAGATGTACATCTTTTTACAGTGTCTACTCATAGACGGATTTGGGAATGCACTTAGATTATTTTTGTACTTTGTATGGTACCACGTTCTGTTACAGACCTCAACATCTATATTAAATTTGAATTCAACGAAAACGATCGTCTTGAATATTTGACTACTTTTTGCAGAGCTATAACTTTGATATTATGTTGATAATATTTTAAATCGATAATGATGATGATGTTGATGATGATGATGGCGATCACGATGATGATGATGCTACTGCAGCTGTTAATGATGGTCTTATACATGGTCTTGTTATGCATCATCATTATCATCATCATCATCATCATCATCATTATCATCATCATATTGAAGTACGTAATAAAATGTTCTCTCATTAATATAAACAAAGCCATTTCTACATATTAAGATATAACATCAAAGAATCGATTACTGTCTTACTTTAATCAATAATTCCAGAGGATCCATCAGGTCTTCCAATCACAGTTTATTAAATGAAGAAAATGAGCCACAGGAAAAGAAAAAGAAGAAGAAGAGGAAAAAACGCAATACTTTGTCGTCACTTAAAATGGACTCGACTGAAAAGTCACCAGAGAAACACAAAAAAGAACATTTAACACAATCAGCCGAAACAATATCACAAACACTGCCATTACGTACATCTACAGGTAAATCGGACGAGTCCGACGGAAGTATTGGATCAATTGATTCTGTGCTTGCACAATATACATCAAGATCAGATAATACCAATCAGAAAGTGTGAAAACGTCGGATCGAAGCAATAGATACAAGTCAGGTCCAGGATTCTTTTCAAAGGAAGGGAGGGATATCATATATTATTTAAGTGATGTCCCCTCTACCCAAAAGTTTACAGTTTTTATCAATAACAAATCAGTAATCCGATTAAATGTTAGGTGATGTGCTTCAAAAACTTTGTGATATTTAGCAATCTGGAAAGGCACTAGTATTTTCTAGTTCCCTTACACTCTTCGTATTTCCAAGATATCACATCGGTCATCCCTCTTAATGAGTTGGATTCAGAAAACATAAACCATACAAATACTGGAAGAAATGGGTATGTTCCTACAGGAAAACTTTACATTTCCATAGATTCCAAACACTATATAAGACCCCAGTTGACTTTTCAAAAGTATCACAGTGATAGCTTTATTATCATTATTATGCAAAACGATTTGTTTATTTGTTTGTTTATTGTTGTTTAACGTCTCACTCAATAATATTTCACTCATATGGAGACGTCACCAAATGCCGGCGAAGGGCTACAAATTTTGGCCTATACTCGGTACTTACGGCCATTGAGCAGTGAGGGTTCTTTAACGTGCCGACACCTACTGTGACACGGGACCTCCAGTTTTTATTATCTCATCCGAAAGACAAAAGAGACCAAACTGCCGCCGGCGGGTCTCGAACTCAAGACCTCACGATCCAGAGTCGAGCGCGTTACCGACTGAGTATGCAAAATGAGGGCAAATTCAGCGGACATAAACCTATCACTACCTGAATATTAAGAGGTTCAGTAGTCTGTTCCCTAGTATAGACTAGAGTCTCGTGCTAATATATTTTTCATCTATTTCTTAGTTTAACCATAAAAGATAAATTTATCTGAATATAATAATTACCGAGGACATTATACAGCATCGTGACAAAATTGAGTCAACTAAAGTTATTTTTATAACTGTGTCTATGCTAAATCAACTTTTTAGAAAAAATTAGCCTGACTTATGTACTCAGTGAAATCTTATGAACTTTGCGCATTTTTGTGGAAGTCTATTTGCTATCTTTTTAAATTGGTTTGGAATGTTTAAGTTTCCTTTTATGAAAACTGCAAGTTTTTGTAAATCACATGCGAAATTTACAGCTTCATTTCCATCTTAGTTACTGTACGTGTACTTATTTTAGCGGTATTCTAATTTTAGCGCCTTTCGCGCTTAAGTCAATGGACTAATTCAAGGGCAGCGCTAAAACTTCTCCATCCTGTCATTCTGTATACACGACAAAGCTAATGAAATTAATTGCGCGAATTTAAGATTGCGCTAATAAGTCTATACCCCCCATCAGAGCGCTAAAATATGAGTGCGTTAATTCAAATACACATACAGTAATAGTAAACGGTGTCAACAACAACAACAACAACAAAGATAACTGTAAAGATAAAATGTTGCTTCTCAGAAATAAAGTTTCAAACTATTATCAGATGATAATGAATACATTTTATTATAAATATGTGAATTTTGACAAAAATTGACACAAGCATTACTTTGTGACAGGAAATTGAAAAGCGCGGATTTGACATAGAAATCTATGGTAAAATGGCTACATTTGACTTTTGGCACGGTGCTGTTATATGCTGAAAACATTTTATAATACTGAAAACAATATCTGTCAGATGTAAGATACAAGCAAACTATCTGTAAGCAGCCAAGCGACAGGTTTTATATACCGATTGTGTTAAAAAAAGAAAGAGATGTTATTTTATTCTAAGTTTTAATATATCAAAATTACAAACTGATAGGTGTAATTTTTCATCATTTCGAATATCCGAGTACTCATTTTGGTATTAAACAACTGGACCTTCTGTGTAGTGCTTGGTTAACCAGTTACTCGATCACACACACGCACGCACGCGCACAGACACACACGCATGTGTTTAAAAATATTAATCAGTATTAACATAGCATTGGGCTGAAAGTATACAAAACAGTTGTAATATATAATTTGTTGAATTTGTTTTATATACGAATTGTACATCAATTTTGAAATGCAAGTTTAAAATAAGCATAACCATTGATGCAATACGGCTTGTTAATTTTTATTTCTATACAAATATAAGACATTATCTCATTATTTACACTATGTTTGAACCTATATTATGATATGGCAATGCCAAAATTGTATACGATATCAGATGTCAGCTATCTATCTATCTATCTGTTTGTCTGTGTGTGTGTGTCAGTTAGTCTATGTCCACCCATCTATCTATCTATCCATCCATCCATACATCTGTCTGTCTATCTATCCATCCTTCCATACATCCATCCATCTAAGTCACTAACTAACTAAACTAACTATCTGTCTATCTATCTATCTATCTATCTATCAATCTCTATCTATCTATCTATCTATCTATCTATCTATCTATCTATCTATCTATCTATCTATCTATCTATCTATCTCTCTCTCTATCTATCTATCTATCCTGGAATACTTTTAGAAACACGTAATACTTTGTTTTGACTTTATCAGTGTGCAGTATGTGATGGAACGCTTTTCTTTGTAATTGTAAATGTTGTTCAAACTTCTTTGTCACTATTGATACATTTGTTATATTCAAAACAATTTTCTTAGCCTAAATCTGTGATAAAATATTTTATTGTTAAAATACATTTTACGATGTAAATATATTAAATAAGTAAGTTTGTTTTTATTTTTATGCGTATGAATAACCCAAGCAAGATTTGAATGATACAGATTTAATTCAAAATTATCATTTTGCAAAAGCTGAAATTCATTCCTTTCATCATTTATAAAAACATATATATGTATTAGGCTAATTGATTTAAATATTCAATTTCGTTTCTTGATAATAGCCGGAATATTTGCCAAGTTTAGTTGCTCGTAAATGTAATCATAATTATGTATACAGCATATAGACCTTTTCACGATAACCGTGTTCCTACGAATTTCATCTGTCCATCGAAACTTCCGGACGGCATCAGGGAGTTTCGTACCAAAAACAAATTGTGCCCAATGAAGGACAAATCACACACAGGGTACGATTTGTCTTTCAGTAGGTAGGGTTTGCTTGGATACGAAATGTTTTGGGCAAAAAACTCCTTGCTGCCATCAGGAACTGTTTGTGCGCAGGTGAAATTTATAAGAGCGCAGTTATCGTAAAAAAGGTTTATTCAGAAAATTGCAATTGTATCCAAATATCAAGGTACATTGTCCATTTACTGTTTATAAAGCAGTTTTGTAAATTAATCGCGCATAATTGTCTATTTTATGAATGTTTTATATGTTTATCAACGTTCGTTAAAAAAACATGAAATGTACATTTTTAATGATAATCTGTAATTGCTTGAATTATTGTCTTGAAACAAATTTTAAGATTACTATACTTAAAACCAAGTAGATTTACTTGTGCTTTGTACTTGTAATGTAGTACCAATTTGAAGGTTTTGTTTTCATAACTGTTCTTATGAAAGTATAGTAATAACTAAATATTTCCATATTGATTGAACCACATGGACCCAAAGTCACCAAATAATCAAGCTGAAATTATATTCTATTACTTTGACTACATTTTTTCTTTTCATTCACATAAAACCTGGATAAGATTTATGATTTTCCCATAAAAATTAAGGAAGATGCTGGGTATGTACTCAAACTATCTTTGTATGTTTCTTAAGTTCCCTTCAAATCAGCAATTTTCATCATTATAAATATACAAAATATGTCCGGTTGCAGCACATATTTTGTTTTTATCTCAAAATAATAAACAAGTTAATCGAGCTCGAGTGTTCAGTAAATTTGGTGATTCCAGGTCCAGGATGCTATTAACACATTGAAAGGAAAGATTTCCTCCACGATATTGTCTGGGTTACATGAGATAAAATTGTAGTGACTCAATAAGTAGTGCACACAAGATTCCACAACATAATATATTTCTCTTTTAACACTACAACTATAAATAAATGTTAAAACCTTAAGTGTTTTTGTTTTTAATCACTTAGTACTTGTCAAATAATAATAATCATCATCATCATCATCATCATGACGTCGTCACCATCATCATTGTCATCATCATCCGGCTGTATCATGGGGAATAGGTTTTAATTGAAATACATAACTATAAACCATTTTTGTGTTCGTGCGTAATCCGTTTTAGGATCCTAATTTTTCTTGTGCCGCTACAACTTTGTTAGCCCTAGCGATTTCCGGTATGTGTCTTTGCATCGATCATGAAATAAAAAGCAATTATATCTGAGGATCAAATTATTGTCAGTCCATTTATGTAAAAATAAATTCAGTCCATCCATCCATACATCTGTCTGTCTATCTATCCATCCTTCCATACATCCATCCATCTAAGTCACTAACTAACTAAACTAACTAACTATCTATCTATCTATCTATCTATCTATCTATCTATCTATCTATCTATCTCTCTCTCTCTCTCTCTCTATCTATCTATCTATCTATTTATCTATATATCTATCCTGGAATACTTTTAGAAACACGTAATACTTTGTTTTGACTTTATCAGTGTGCAGTATGTGATGGAACGCTTTTCTTTGTAATTGTAGATGTTGTTCAAACTTCTTTGTCACTATTGATACATTTGTTATATTCAAAACAATTTTCTTAGCCTAAATCTGTGATAAAATATTTTATTGTTAAAATGCATTTTACGATGTAAATATATTAAATAAGTAAGTTTGTTTTTATTTTTATGCGTATGAATAACCCAAGCAAGATTTGAATGATACAGATTTAATTCAAAATTATCATTTTGCAAAAGCTGAAATACATTCCTTTCATCATTTATAAAAACATATATATGTATTAGGCTAATTGATTTAAATATTCAATTTCGTTTCTTGATAATAGCCGGAATATTTGCCAAGTTTAGTTGCTCGTAAATGTAATCATAATTATGTATACAGCATATAGACCTTTTCACGATAACCGTGTTCCTACGAATTTCATCTGTCCATCGAAACTTCCGGACGGCATCAGGGAGTTTCGTACCTAAAACAAATTGTGCCCAATGAAGGACAAATCATACACAGGGTACGATTTGTCTTTCAGTAGGTAGGGTTTGCTTGGATACGAAATGTTTTGGGCAAAAAACTCCTTGCTGCCATCAAGAACCGTTTGTGCGCAGGTGAAATTTATAAGAGCGCAGTTATCGTAAAAAAGGTTTATTCAGAAAATTGCAATTGTATCCAAATATCAAGGTACATTGTCCATTTACTGTTTATAAAGCAGTTTTGTAAATTAATCGCGCATAATTGTCTATTTTATGAATGTTTTATATGTTTATCAACGTTCGTTAAAAAAACATGAAATGTACATTTTTAATGATAATCTGTAATTGCTTGAATTATTGTCTTGAAACAAATTTTAAGATTACTATACCTAAAAACAAGTAGATTTACTTGTGCTTTGTACTTGTAATGTAGTACCAATTTGAAGGTTTTGTTTTCATAACTGTTCTTATGAAAGTATAGTAATAACTAAATATTTCCATATTGATTGAACCACATGGACCCAAAGTCACCAAATAATCAAGCTGAAATTATATTCTATTACTTTGACTACATTTTTTCTTTTCATTCACATAAAACCTGGATAAGATTTATGATTTTCCCATAAAAATTAAGGAATATGCTGGGTATGTACTCAAACTGTCTTTGTATGTTTCTTAAGTTCCCTTCAAATCAGCAATTTTCATCATTATAAATATACAAAGTATGTCCGGTTGCAGCACATATTTTGTTTTTATCTCAAAATAATAAACAAGTTAATCGAGCTCGAGTGTTCAGTAAATTTGGTGACTCCAGGTCCAGGATGCTATTAACACATTGAAAGGAAAGATTTCCTCCACGATATTCTCTGGGTTACATGAGATAAAATTGTAGTGACTCAATAAGTAGTGCGCACAAGATTCCACAACATAATATATTTCTCTTTTAACACTACAACTATAAATAAATGTTAAAACCTTAAGTGTTTTTGTTTTTAATCACTTAGTACTTGTCAAATAATAATAATCATCATCATCATCATCATCATGACGTCGTCACCATCATCATTGTCATCATCATCCGGCTGTATCATGGGGAATAGGTTTTAATTGAAATACATAACTATAAACCATTTTTGTGTTCGTGCGTAATCCGTTTTAGGATCCTAATTTTTCTTGTGCCGCTACAACTTTGTTAGCCCTAGCGATTTCCGGTATGTGTCTTTGCATCGATCATGAAATAAAAAGCAATTATATCTGAGGATCAAATTATTGTCAGTCCATTTATGTAAAAATAAATTCAGTCTGATCAATATAACAAAGATGGAATGTTTTGACATATTGATCTATTGTATGAAATCTTTAGCATTTTATCTATTTGAAATCGCTAGGGCTAACAAAGTTGAATCGGCGCACGAAAAAAAAAAACAGATCCAAAACGGGTAACGTAAGAACTCTTGGTCTATCAATTTTCTATATTAAAAATGACAATAAGTATATCACCGGCGTCACTTTGGTGACATTTACTTGAACAGGTGCGTTACGGTGAATGTGTAAGACATCCAGGAGGTAGGCTACCAAAATAAATAATATAATGTATAAAATATATCGAACTCAACGAAAAACCGTACTTGTCAACACGAATCAAGAAACTGTGTACTGCTATAATGTACAAGATGGTTCTAGATTTACAAACAAAGCTTATGTGGAATAAAATTTGTAAGTAAATACATTTTAAGTATAATTATTTGAATAAATATGAATATATTTGTATAAATTAGTGTATGTATACAAAATCTTTTTTTTTATCATATGTTATTGAAAAGTTTAGAAACAGTTGAAGATGAATTAGTGTTTACAGGTTTTCGCCAATTAACACTGCTTAATAGATAGACAATTTATGATGTTTATATTGACTAATAGATTTAACAGATATCAGCGATTCATTTTAGAAATCCGCAGATTTATAATTTTTGTATATCATCGTTTGAGTTATCTCCCTTCCAACAAGTTTATTCAATTCGAAATACAATGTACATATCTTCCAAAGAGCCTACCTGTGAATTAGTATATGTCTATCCATCTGCCAATAGAATATATACCTCCATGGTTATAGGACGCACCTTAAACCATAAAGTCTGCCACCTCTAGCCAGTCAGGGTTCAAGCACTGATGGAACCAAAGTTGAGTTTAAGAGAAAGATTGTCACTTCGCTGTACATTCATATATGTCTGTACATAATGGAAATTTACTTTATTATATAACCAAGCCAAATAATAGTATCTATTTTACAAATAAACTGTCCACTCGTCAAATAAACGAGAATATTGCATGACCATATTATTCTTTACGTGCTTATTGACTCTTTTTATACTGTCTTTTTTTTTTGCTAAATTGTTATATCAACCTCGAAATTGTTGATATAACAACCCAGCAACTTGCATATTGCAGAGTATCATGGCGTCATCTTCGTTGTTGTTCGAACACCTCTCTACAGAAATAAATTAAGGTCACTAACATACATCCTCTTTCTATTATATTTATTTGATATGAATTGCTAGATAAGATATGTAATCATGTAATAAATAATAACTGTTGATTTTATATCCTTTAACACATTGATTTGTAAACTTCTGTAAAAGTGATCTTCACCTCGCCCAATATAACTTTCCTGGAATTGAAAATCAAGGTGTCGACCTCTTCAAAAGTCAATCATGTAATAAATTACAATTGCAATTTTTTATTTGCCAATACCTTCATTTGGATCAATCTGTGGATATATCTCGAAGATACTTTCCAAGGGAAATTTTAATTTATGTAAATTAAATTGAAATCACAAGCTGTGTGAAAAGAATACTTCGCTATTATGTTTTTAGGCATTGCCAATGATTCAGCAGCTGTTGGTGATCTACTGATAGCAATTTCAACTTCCAAGCCGAACTTCCTAGTTTTGATACATAGCGTCCCGTCATACCTAAGATTCTAAAATGGAAGTGCCAGGTATTTCCCCGATCGCCGTCACTAAACTTGAAAAGTGATCCCGTGTCTTTGGATGCAAAACACATCAAAGGAAACAAAGTGATATATGTTCATAATTTAGATGGAAACATATTAGCAAGACGAAAAACAACGCCATAACAAACATATGAAAGAGTTATCTTTCTTTGTTTACAATCTGATTCATGCATTGCCAGGCACATAACTATCTTCTAACTATTACTTTACCTGCTTCTTTTAGTTTTTGAACACATAATTAAATATCATAAACATCATAGCTTTAGACAATTTTCGAATTTAAATAGTGCTAACCGTGCCAAATATTACTTTAGTATAAGATGAACAGCTGGTACCGATATACCAGGTACTAGGTTTATGTATACCCTCGGGGACTCAAACGGTCCACCAGCAGTGGCAACGACCTAGTGGTTATAAATATTATAAACATAATACCAAAGTTATAATGCTCAAGACGATATCGTTTCTGTCAATTAGACTTCATCAGCTGAACTCCCATTTTAGATATATTTTCTAAAGAGAAAGTGGTATCAGAGTTTCAGTTTGGTAAATCAATTTGTCTTGTTTGTTTAATGTTTATTGAAGCTAGATAACATCACTGAAAGTTTAATTGGGTAGCTGCTGAATGTTGCTCTAACTATAATGTTACGCATATTACTAAATGCTTTTGTAATATAGCTCATACCGTTTTGTAATATCACTAATAGCTTTTGTAATACAGCTCATACCGTTTTGTAATATCACTAATAGCTTTTGTAATATGTTCAGTGTTATTGTTACATTAATTGCTCATAGCTACACTAATGCTATTGTAATATTGATAATAGCTATTGTAATGCTGTTGTAATATTGTTAATTACTATTGTAATTTTGCCTATATTTATTGTAATGCTAATGTAACATTGCTAATTACTATTGCAATTTTGGCCATAGCTATTATTATGTTATTGTAATATTGCTAATTACTATTGTAATTATGCCCAAAGCTATTGAAATTATATTGCAATATTGTTCATAACTATTGTAGTATTTCTCATAACTATAGTTACATTACTCATAGATATAAAATTGCTATTGTAATATTGCTCATAGATATAAAATTGCTATTGTAATATTGCTCATTGCTATTGCAATGATATTGTAATATTGCTCATAGCTATTGCAATGATATTGTAATATTGCTCATAGCAATTGCAATGATATTGTAATATTGCTCATAGATATTTGTTTTGATATTGTTATATTGTCCATAGCTATTGTAATGATATTGTTATATTGTATATGGCTATTGGTATGCGATTGTTATATTGCTGTGACATAGTTATTTCAATATTGTTCATAGCTATTTTCATGTTTCTGTAATGTATTTTAAAGCTATTGTAATATTGATTACATAGTTGTTGTGATGTAGTTGTTGTAAATTGTGAATTGGTAATTACATAGCACGAAATAACTTATAAATCGACTCATATACTAAAGCTATTTTCATCCCTTAGTGTCTCACTTTTTGTTTTTGTTTTGATTTTACATACTGCCAAGAATTTTTCACTTTCTCCCGATATAAGTTTTAAAGTCGCAAATTTTATCAAATACATGTACTATGAGCTGACGTCATTGGAGTGAAACCTCTTAACATGCTATGCCTGCCTGTCACTTTTTCAGTATCAGAAATATTTGGTATTACCTAACTCGAAATAAAATCTAGTCGTTATATTTAGCTCACTTCGATCACTACATTAACGTAATTAATCTAACTTTGGCCGTAAGAGGGTGCTGTAATTATTCGAGTTAGGTATAATAACCCGATATCGGAAATAGTACCAGGGAACTTCCGCTTGTGAGTCGAGCACCGACATAAAAGTCTGTCTTAATTGGGTAAATAAACATTTGTTGGTGAAGAATTATAGTTCATGATGAAAAATAAAACATAATTTTGTGAAATTCTTTGAAATACCTGATTTAACATGGAAAGTTAAATAACGTGCATATGGAATGTAATTTGTGGTTTTGGTGTGTCAAATGAATTTTAATTATTAGAAAAGGTCTCGAAGATATAATTTTATTTTACACAAGTTTTATTTTCCAAGGAAAATTATAATTTATGTAGATTGAATTAAATCAAGTTGTGTGAAACGTTTATACTTTACAATTATGCTTTTAGGAATCGCCTTTAACAAAGATTCGCCATAAGTGATAAGTGAAAGAAGATTCTGATTTCAAACAGAAAGCCCAAGTTTCGATTCGAGAGCTCAAAAACCTAAAAATTAAAAAGGTGGTGTCTTCTTTCTCCAAGCAAGTGACACGTTGAAAAAGTCCACACCTGTGTCAAGTCACACAGTTAAAAGAAACACGACACTCATCTAAAATAGTGTCACCACTTTTAGTTCAAGTGTCACAGCTTTTGACCACTGCTTTTGGACTGACGTCAATACAGTGACAGTTCTTTGACGTGTCACGTGATACGGGCAACGGTTTTGCATCTCCTCCAAAAGACTCGTGACTTTCATTTTTGCCCTTAGCCGAGGAACAGTAACTTCCATCTTTAAAAGTCTTTGGTATGACCTGGTATCGGGAATTGAACCAGGGCCGACTTGTTAGTCCAACACGCCACTACAAAATTAAATCAATTGCGAATGCACATTTAGGATATTGAAAACCGCGTTTGATGTCAACGTTCCGCAAATTTTACGGTTGGTTTGCGATTACTCTGTTTCACTAAATGAAATGTTGAGTTGCCTGTTCTATAGCGGTTGTTGAGACGTCTGTAACAATTGTGACAAGGATTCGTTTCTCATATATTTCATTTGGATGTGCCTGTGGGCTCATGGCGGTTGTGACCGGTTAACAGGGGATGCTTACTCCTCCATGACACCTGATCCCACTTATTGATTCCCAGAGGTTCATGTTTGTCCATTTCTGATCAGATTCGTATCTATATCCTGTACATCGTATATATTTATACTTTGGTATCTGAGATATTTTTTATATTAAAACAATGAGATAAATGACGTTTGTTGATGAGGAGAAATATTCCATGACGAAAAAGAATATAAAACATAGAGTTTTATGAAACTGCTTAAGAGGACGTTAAATGAAAAGTAAGTAAAATAACGAATATTCTCAGGTTTTAAATCAATAATTGTACATGATTACAGAAGTGCATACATGTAAATGGTAGTTTGTGGTTTCAAAGTGTCAAATGCATTTGGATTACCGGAACATTTTCAAAGAATGGAACAATGGAACATTGGAATGATTCTTTTAGAAATTGCCTCTGATACAGAACTTTTCTTGTTGGATAAGCGGAAGATCCGTCGACTTGAATGCTGATGGTCCCATTTTCGAGACCTGGTGTCCATTCGTTCTTAAGAATTTGAAAAGGTTATGACTGTTCTTTCGCTAAGCGCTCGGCATAAGGAAGCATCAGGTATATCGGATGTGACTTTTAAATCTAATAAATTATCTCCATTGTTATAAAATTACTTATAACTAAGTCTAATGAGATATACCTCTAAGTATCTAAAAGGAGACGTCCGTGGTCACGTGGTTAGAGAATCGTTCTTTGAACCATAAAGTCTCTTACTAGTCAGAGCAAGTTGTAGCCCCGATGGGACCCAAACTGATTTTTGTGAGAAAGCTTCCTAGTTTTCTCGCGGAAGGCCGTTGGTAACCGGATTTTTTCTCCTCCACCATTAAAATTGGCTGCCACCATATAACGGCTAAATTGTTAAGTTTGGCATAAACCACTTCTCAAAATTCAAAAACGTATGTAAACACGTCATTGACATTGCCCCACAAAATGTAGGTACACTGTAGTATCAGTTTCAGTGGGTGTGAAATTGATATGTTTATACATTGTATTTGTTTATGCTTGGCATTTTTAATAATTATACCTATTGTGGTTTTTTTCCTTCTGGAATGCATATTTTATGTTTAAAAATTGTATTATGTTGACATTTACAGTATGTAGGTCTCTTAATGAGTCTATAAACAATGATAGGCAATTGTTAAAATATGCTGGGTAATATAAACTTGGCATCCTATATCAAAATTAAATATAGAACAGAAACTGAGTTTTTTGTTGTTAATAAGACATGAAATACCCAAGTAACTCGAATATCTGTACACGATTTATTGATAAGAGTCATTCAAAAATCATTCAACCACGACTGGGTTTTAAATTTTATTCAAAAAGTATGACATACATACCATTAAATTTCCCGAAGTGGTAAGATATTATTATGATATCACTTTGATATTGATTGTTTTTGTGTTATTGAAATGCATTTACCAAGTATCAGTTGCTGTTTAATTATTACTGAGACCACATGTTATTACGATATGCCTCATTTTTGTTGATCAAAGGTAGATGATATTGACGGTATCTATTGCTAAAGTGTTAATAAATGGGTGTTTTCATAATGGCCCTGTTATATTTACAAGGTCTATAGTAATATTAACAATAATCTATATCATGAACATCAATTCTTCTGAAAATCACCCATAATCTATTTCATAAACTTGTACAATTGATTTTCTGTACCCAATAACTATTCCGTGAAGTGATGCTTCCTAAAATGGTCAGTCATCTCGAATTTTATTTCTTTTCCTAATCAACTGTTGAATACATAATGGCCAGCTAATAATGCCCTATTGGCTGCAAAAATTCCCTATATATTTGAAGCTCGCCACTCAACACCAAGAAGTTTCAGGATCAGCAGCAATATCAACACTACAACTATCGAATAGCTATCTCCCTACCTTCTATTTTGTTTCTATAACTTAAACGTTATATCGCGTGTGCCAATTGTTAAACCATGGGATGAATCCTGTGGATAATGCGATGACTTTATTTAATTTTGAATGATACTGCCCTATTTAGTGAGTTTGTTTTGATATTTGCGATTTCCTTCATTCAGATCTAGGCCATATTTCACAGATAGTTTATTTTGTCATGCATCAATAATCTTTTATTTTGAACTATGCTGTCTCATGCGGATAGTTCATTTGGCCATGGCTCACATTTGCTTGCAGTTTTACATGACCAATATGTACTGGTCCTAGCAGACAAAGCCTCAAATAATATAGTTTTTATTTGTAAGGCAAATTACTATAATTGTTTATTAGTAGAACTAGGGTTTTATACGAATTCTGGTAATCCTATATACACACGTAGCTCACTTTTAAAGGACGAGATCCTTCAAAATCACGTGTCCGTATTACGCTCTTTTGATGTACCTACATTAGATACTGATTTTGAGTTACCATATTTATATTGTATACCTAAACTTCATAATACCCCATATAAGCAGAGGTACATAGCAGGGTCCAGCAATTGTTCTACCAAACCTTTATCTGTACTCCTTACCAAGATACTGACATTAAGGAGAAACTTCAGCAATACTGTAGAGTTGCTTATTCCAGATGCGGTGTTAATCAGATGTGGATACTTAAAAATTAACATCTTTTAGGAAATTTGAAGGCACATAATTTTTCTCAAATTCACAGTATCAAAACATACGACTTCTCTACTCTTTACACAACAATTCCACATACAAAATTAAAAGAGAGACTTTTTTAGCATCATATACAACTCTTTTTTCACTATAGGTGGTACCCGAAAATTTAAATATCTAGTGATTAGTTATCACGATACTTATTTTGTCCAACACCACTTTGATTCTACACATAAATACACTGAAGTTGATATAAAAAAGATTCTGGAATTTCTAATAGACAATATATTTGTAATGTTCGGAGACGTGGTCTTTGAACAAACTGTCGGCATCCCTATGGAAACAAACTGTGCCCCTTTATTGGCCGACTTGTTCCTTTATTCATACGAAGCAAACTTCATTCAGAAGAGAAGGCTAACATTGTGCTTTAATTTGATATTTAGATATATCGACGACGCTTTGTCAATTAAAAACGACAATTTTCATACATATGTCAATACGACATATCCCAGCGAACTAGAAATTAAAGATACAACAGAATCAAGCACACGTGCTTCATACTTAAACATTTTACTTACTATAGACACAGAAGTGAAATTGGCAACATAGCTATATGACAAACGCGACGAGTTCGGCTTTCCCATCAACATATGAGCATTTCATATACAGATGTAAACTACTCACTGACAAATTATTGACACCACGTTTGACGTCAATGTTCCGCAAATTTTACGGTCGGCATAATAGTCTTGTTTGCGATTACTGTTTCACTAAGTGAAAAGTTGAGTAGCCTTTTCGTTTGCGGTTGTTGAGACGTCTGTACCCATAGTGACGAGGATTCATTCCTCATGTATTTTATTTTGATTTGGCTGTGGACTCAGGACGGGTGTGACCGGTCGACAGGGGGGATGCTTAGTCCTCCATTGGACCTTATCTCACCTCTTTGTTTCCAGAGGTTCGTGTTTGTCTATTTTTACCAGATTTGTATCTATATCCTGGACATCCTAAAGATTTATACTTGGTATCTGAGATATTTTAATATTAGTAACAATCTTCGTTGATAGCGAATGTCTATTACACAATCCATAAGACCAAATGGTGTCATTTTGTTATCTGTACTTTTCGATGTTTTCGAAATACTATACCAGCGCCTAGGAGCAACTATACTGTCTTATGCGGATAGTTCATTTCATCCTGTGCGATCCCTGTAAGTAAATTTGTTATGTAATCCAGGCTATCACTTCAGAATTATACTGACTAGGTTGGTTAGCCCCTTTGATATTGGGTAAAAATGTTTTATTCAAACCCAAGGAGTGGGGCCAAGTCTATCACAATTCCGAGTGCAACTCGTATGGGCGTGTTTTTGGGTTACCCCCAAATCCATGGCGGTTTTTCTATCGCCCATATTTGCCCATTTCACTGTCATATTGTTATATACAGTTTTATCATGTAAATATCGACCATTTGTCATTGTACTTTGTTGGTATTTTCACCATTCATAATTTTCTTACATTTTCAAATAAATGGCCAATTTCAATTCTCAACCGTGTTTATTGTTCATTGTTCATGCATGCTCAAACCAGCTTCTATGCAGTCGGAGTCACAGTATATCAATAGCTATATATGTAAATTCCTGTGTAATTATAGCCCTCAGCATGTCTAAATTGACATGTATTGTATAGCAGCTTTTAATATCACCAGATTTGTATATGTATCCTGGACACCCTGAAGATTTAAACTGTGGTATATGAGATTTTATATCTAAAAGAAACCTCAAACCTTCAATTAATATATGCATGTACACGTAGTTAAATACATGTACTTTGATTTGACAACATATTCACTGTGGTTATAATCTATGGTGCCTAACCCCACTTCTAATTTCCTGTATAAATCCACTATGATCATTTGTTGTTTAATGCAATCGATTATATAACACGCATTCTGATTGGCTATATGTAAAAAAGATCGTCTTGAGCATTTTTTACAAGTACTTTTCAGGTTGACTCATATGGATAATGGACCCCTTAACGAATTATGCTATCTCTGTCTAATATCTAGTAGCATATCAAATAATATGATTTTAAGTGTGAACATATTTGAATAAGTATCGTGTAACTTTACCACGTATTATGCATGTATAGTCAGTAGATGATTTTAATAAGAAATGTGTCATTTTACCCGGATGCAGTACTCGATGGAGGAATTACATTTCAGAAAAATTATAATTACAAATAATTCCCATATGTATTCCCATACAGTAACAGATCATCGCGAGTTATCTTACATAACAGAACAATTCCACATAGGAAACTTAAACTAATGAAATGCCAATATCACAGTTGACGATTATTTTTCACCAAAACTTGGAATCCGGTTACTCCAAGACATATACAAACAGGTTTTAAGATCGCATTCCCTAATATAACGGTCGTTGTAATAAAACAGTTTTGTAATATCACACTTCCCTTTCTGTTATATTGATTTAATTCTTCTCAAATGCGTGTGCAGTATCCGTTTTACCGACTCTGAATGAGTTTTACCTCAATATACGAGCCGGCCATGCTCAGTCGGTATCGCACTCGACTCTTGATCGTGAGGTCGTGAGTTTGAATCCAGTCGGCGGCAGGCTGGTTTCCTGTCTTTCCGTGTCACAGTAGGCGTCGTCACGTTAAAGAACCCTCTCCGCTCAATGGCCATAAATGCCGAGCAAAGGCCAAAATTTAAAGCCCTTCACCGGCATTTGGTGAAGTATCTATATGAGTGAAAGATTCTTGGGACGTTTAACAACATTAATCAATCAATCAAACAAACAAACAAACCTCAACATACATATTCAGAATTTTCCCGTTCCGACATGGTTCGTAAAATATTATACACCTTCAACGAAAATGTATCCTACATAACTTCCGTTTAGTGAGTTTATCGCATAGGTGACCATATATATGTATTACGTACAGTGTGAGAAGCCAGATTTGAAGTAGTCTAAAGGAAAGGCGTGTTACTTGCCAATGACCATTTAGTTTAACCCCCCACACACCCACACTCACACACTCAAATGTCGTCAATGTAGACATTACGAAACCGGACATTACTATTTCACATTTCTGTTGACGTCACATGATCCGAGTACAAACTATTCCACAAAACTGAACGGAATGGGATAAATTTAAAAAGGTCTATTTTTATCTTGAATAGATTAAGGACCCACAGCAAGTTTATATTCGGTCTTTTTGGCACATAATCTTACCTTTGGCTGTTCCGTAAGTCTTTGTATTATTCCTGTCTTGGTTTTACATTTTGCCTGCCGAGATTTGATATTTTCTATTATGAATCCTTGTTTCTTCTTATGTTTGTTTGGAAGTCGATAAAAGCTACACTCAACAATTTTCAGTCAAATGGTGGCGGCCATTTTTAATGGAGAAGGAGAAAACCCCAATACAATGTATTGGGAAGAGACCACCGGCCTTCCGTAAGTTAACTGGCAAACTTTCTCACAAAATCAGTGTAAGTTCATCTATGGTTCTAAACTGATATTAATGATTTCCCGTCTCATATTTTCGTATGTAGGATCAAAATATTAATTTCTCGAGATCTTATGTTTTTGGTGAATTAAAGATAAGTATATGGATTAAAAACAATACGAATAACAAAAACAATGATTAAATGCATATGTTTTATACAGTTATTAAAGGAACGTACAAAGTGTAAGGCTATTTTGTCAGTAAATGGGTAGAATAATAAAAACAATTACTTTATGGAACTCTGTGAAAGAGCTCCCTTAAAGCAACGTGAATTACTGCACAATGAAGCAATCCAACACAGAGAAGAAGAACATTAACCTAACAGCAAATACTAATGATATTCATGATATTATGCACTCTCTTTTTATCTTGCATTCATTTTGCAGCACACTCTGCGAATCGTCTTTTTGCTGGAAGCGAGATAGCTATAATATAGCTATAATTTTCCATATGGCAATTAAATCGCCGTATTGATTTTATTGTGTTCGAGTTGAATTCCTGATAGTAATTCTCATTATCAATTAAAGCACCTTGTATCATAGTAACAATCAGTTATCTTGAATTTTCACTCTTCATCAAAGAACTCATCATGAAAAAGATATAATAAAATGAATAAGATACAAAAAAGCCATTTTGAAATAAATAGATCTATCATGCATCATTTTTCCCGATATATATCAGGAATACGGATATAGGAGAAGACAATTGTATTAGTAGTGGTGAAAAGTGAAGATCTGAAGTGAATTCATGCTGACTTTACTCTTTATATACACGCAAGAGCGAACTGCGTTGTGTCTGAAATCCAGTTTTCAATTACTTATAAAGACCAGTGATTCAATGATTAGAAATACTTATATTATATTGTTATGATCTGTAATAATTATAAACATTAACATGACCAAATGAACTACAACAAAAAAAGGTGAAAAGGTTAAACGTTTATACTGAATGGTGAAGCTAACGTAAGTCATTTGCTAACCTTGAGCATTTGTTTTAACTTTTTTTTCAAACTTTGGTTTTATGTTTATAATATTTATAATCACTAGTCTCGGGTCGATTTCACTGCTGGTGGACATGTTGGGTCCTCGATGTTATACATAAACCCAGTATCTAGTATTTCGGAAACCAACTATTTATTTTATACTAAAGTAAAATTTCGCTCAGATACTATCATTTAAGTTCGGACCTTCCCAAAAGCTAAGCTGTTCATTTTTACAGTGGGTGCTCTTAGACGGATTTAGCAACATATTTACATTTCTTGTTTGGTCCTGTATGATACAACGTTTTATATCGGAAATATACACCTATGTTAAATTTGAGCTCAGTTGAAGAATTCTTATTGAAAGAGACGATTTTCTTGAGCAGTTTTTTTTTTTGGCCTCTTTTCTAAAACTATAAAAACTAAGATAGTCATCTTTTCACAGTTGATGCTCTTAGAGTGACTTTAGACATTGAGGATATTGTTGGCCTTGTAGAATGCCACTCTCCGTTTCGGAATTCTACGTCAGCTATTTTATATTTCAGCTCAAGTGATGAGTTCTTATTGTCAGAAACGATCATCCTGTCTGTTTCAACCTTTTATCAAAACTATATAACTTTGGTATTGTGTTTTTGATATTTTAACTGATATTAAAAGCAAGCACACTCCCGAATGCTATGGCAGTGATTGGCGTATCATTAAGTACTGTCTGTTATTAGGTCGAAATAAATTTGGATGGTGTTTTATGCTACACTCAACAATGTTTCAGTCATTTTGTGGCAGCCAGTTTTAATGGTGGAGGAGAGAACCCGGTTATAATGTATCCGGGAAGAGACCACCGCAAGTAAATTGACAGACATGTAAACAAAAAAATAGCTTAGGTTCCAGTGGGACCCACATCCGCGCTTACTTCATAGTATAAAGGGGCACTAGCTGAGTTTTTTTTTTTATCAAAATTTGTTTTTAGATTGATATACAATAACAAAAAAGAGGCATTAAAAATCTTCAATTTCTATTTATTTTGTGAAAATTGCTTGAGAATCCGAGGTTTGACACTTTTTCAATTGCAACTGATAACTCAACGTTATTATTTGTACATAAATACCACAATGCCCCCGACTTTTATAGGAATATATATTTTGCCTGTGTATAGCATTTATTTGTTGTTGTACATCAAGTACAGGGAGTAAAAGTAGAAGAATCGAAATATTTTTGTTGGTAAACACAGTTAATGCCCCTTTAAAGTGCAAACTTCTACTACAAAACAGCTACAGATGACTCATACAAACTATATATATTATTTGTATATATATATATATATATATATATATATATATATATATATATATATATATATATATGTATATGTGTGTGTGTGTGTGTGTACTCAGTATATCTATGTATGAATAACAAAAGTGTTGTTTGAAATAAGAAGTACAATTTCTTGCATTCAACAAACCATGTAGGATTTTTTGTTTGTTTGTTTGTTTGTTTGTTTTGTTAGTATTTTATGCCACACTCATCAATGGGACTAATTCATGTACCATGTGATAACCAATTACGTTTGTGCTGTACTTGTAGGAACTAACACTACGCAATCTTCCCGCTGAAATGACGTTACCGCGGGATATCATCTGCAAGCGTCATTCCATCACTGATAGAAACAATAGTCCCGCAAAAAACGTTATCAGGTATCACGTGGTACATGAATTAGTCCCATTGTTTAATAACTGGTGGCGGCCAGTTTTGAGTGATGGAGGAGAGAACCCGGATACAAGAAATATCGTTATACTGTCAGAATGAATTATGATCAAGGTGTCGTATTGAAAATGTATCATTTAAACAATATAGACATGAAATAAGATCCACAGTGTAAGTATGGCGAACAACTTTGGACTGACAAAAAGGACGATAATTTTAGTATCATCTATTGTGCAGTAAGTAGTTTGTGGTGCTACGAGGCAAAATCAAATAAAAATAACAAATATAAATAATAAATAAGTAGACGATGAAATCAGTCGAGTGACATTTAATGTATGAGTCTGTTGTCATGAATATGTAAATTCTGTTTCAAAATAGTGCACAGCATAATGATGACTGGGAAACAGGATTCCTCCTATTACATACCTTTGTCATGTATCTGAAAATCAATTTCTATTTATCAAGGAAAACTAATTTTAAATGTCTCAAAACAAATTGACACTCCGTAAAATTAGAGTGTACATAACGAGGAAAGTATGTATGTTTGTAGAAGTATTTACTATCAATCATACCTACAATTTTCTAGTGATAGTCTTATTTCAAGGTTAGACAGCCGATCTTTTATATACATATTTGTTTAGACACTGTTAGAACAGAAAACTTTCAGCTTATATGTGAGCCATGTATCTCTTTAAGATTTGCTTAGACAGTCAAGTTATAGATTAAGTTTCCAAAATGACTTTTTTGAAATATTTGAATAATATATTAAGCTGTTTGCATTTTGTTTTTTACCTTTCCAAACTAATTTTAACGGCGGTATCTGGTCTACTAACGTGATTGTATTCTATATACATGTATTTGAATATCTAATATGAGGGAGTGTCAATAATATTTTAACCTTGTAGAGTTGCAGTGGTAATAGCTTTTTTGTTCCTATGTGGTTCGTTATATTACTGTAATCCCAGGTAATATACACACACTGGTGTTATTGCTCTTCTTAGAGTGCTATAAAACTTTGCTTTGGGTACCCTTATGGAAATCTCAAATATGAACAAAACTGAATACAAAGGTTTGATAGAAAAAAGACCCTGAAAGGCGAGAAAGGACAGTGACGTGACCCCAAGTGACCCCTTTGTATTTCCGAATTTTGAAAAAAAAGTGATTCAAGCGAGATGAACATATGTCATTGTTATATAAAGAAATGAGATTAGGTGTCAGTGACGCGTGCTTTTACAGGTAATGATCACTGTGAGATAAACACATGGCTTTGGTATACAAAGAAGTGAGATCAGTTGCCAGTAACGCGTGACTTTACCGGTTACGCCCACTGCAAAACAAACCCATGTATCTGGTATATAAAGAAGTGAGATCAGGTGTCAGTGACGCCGGTACCGGTAAGACCGACTGTGCAATAACTGTCACATGTCTGTGGTAGATAACGAAGTGAGATCATGTATCAATTGGTCTTGACTTTGCTGATTAGGTCCATTGCCAGACAAACACATGTCTCTGGTATATAAAGAAGTGAGATCAGGTGTCAGTGAGGCGTGGTCTTACCGGTAACGCCCACTGTGAGACAAACACATGCCTATGGTATACATTTTATAAAGAAGTGAGATCAGGTGTCAGTGAAGCATGGACTTACCGGTAACGCCCACTGCGAGACAAACACATGCATATGGTATAAATTTGTACATTGTATAAAGAAGTGAGATCATGTGTCAGTGAGGCGTGGCCTTACCGGTAACGCCCACTGTGAGACAAACACATGCCTATCGTATACATTGTATAAAGAAGTGAGATCAGGTGTCAGTGAAGCATGGACTTACCGGTAACGCCCACTGCGAGACAAATACATGCCTTTGGTATACATTGTATTAAGAAGTGAGATCAGGTGTCAGTGAGGCGTGACTCTAGATTCAAGACAGAAAGAACGGATACAGTACTTTATGAAACAAACCCAAATTTCATACCATTACTCGTTGTTTAATTCTTTCAGGAACATTTATCAAATAGGCAAAAATAAGAGAAAGAGAATGGCACTAAAATATTAACTTATACGTACAGTTGTGTTACTGACCATAGTTACAGTTCTGTATTGATCTCTGTCAACATAACACTTACAAGTATATAAATATTTACGTAGGGAAATACGACATCATATTAAGAAAGTTTTGAATAATTTATTAAGTGGGAATTATCTCTAAAACTTTATGTATTCTGAATGTAGCGCGTTTGTCGTTTAATTCCTTGACATTAACTCTCCTATGTATGACTTTTCTGTTTTATGCTGTAATAGCTTTTTATTTTTTATAGATTTATTTTATCATTAAACAGTGGGATCTCACTTAAAGACAATCTTAGCCAGCAGCCCACCTCGTTATAGACCGTAAATATTCAGTATTTTAATTTTTTTTTAAAAATCAAATACATATAGGTAAAGGACTGTAATTTTTTCAGACCTCCGTTGAGATAACTTTGAGTCAGTCAGTTAGGTGGTCTTAATTGCGGGTTCCCACTTTATTTGGAGAGGGCTATAAAACGTGTCATAAATGAAAAAAATATATAAAAACAAACAAATAAAACCAAATTTATTTCTTTGATAACAAATAAAAACGTAGACAATCTACAAATACCGCAACGTGACACGCGTGTACCTTTTTAATCATTTAAAAGTGGATATAAACTTCCGAAATCTGGTCTCAAAATGCAAAACATGTGAACTATAAGGGGACGACCATTTGATTCTGAGGGGGGGGGGGGGGTTTGCTGGCAAATTTTGTCGAGTCAGATTTTTTATTTTCATACCATCACAGAACAGAATATTAATTTCCAAGCAGACCAGGGACAGATTATTTATTTTCTTCATTTTTTTCACTAATGTCATGTGGTCAGAAATATAATATATTGCAGTGGTAGATCTAGAAATTTTTCAAAGGTGGAGTTGAGTGGATAACATAAGTATATACTATTCAAAAGTGCTATAAAATACAAATCTCACTGCACCCTGGATTATTGTGAGGAAAGATTGTGATAAGGAACCCACAGAAAGGTAATACGCTATCTCATTTCGATAATTTGGAAGCCTTAACTGGTATTTGTGAGGCCTCTGGGGACGAGTGGTTAGAGCATTGGGCTTTGAACCATGAAGTTTCTCACTTCTGATCAGCGCAAGTGCGAGCACCTCTGGAAACTAAGCTGATATTTGTGAGAAAGTTTGCCAGTTTGCAGAAGTCTGGTGGTGTCTTCCTGGTACATTTTTAACAAGCTTTCTTCTCCACTTACATGTAAAAATACTGGCCACCACCATATAGCTGAACAATGGTTGAGTGTGGCGTAAAACACAAAATTCAAATTCTAGCATAGGCATCGGAAGCAAATTGAAAGTGTGTGTGTGTGTGTGTGGGGGGGGGGGGGGGGGCTAAACCAACTTAAAACACACACACGCCAGAAACGTCTTGGGGGCTAAGCCCCAATTTTCAACACCTATGCCTATCTTTGCAAAAAAAAGTGGGGGGCTAGCCCCTAGCCCCCCCCCCCACCCCCACCCCCGGCTCCGACGCCTATGTCTAGTATTTGGCAAGTGTACAAACACACACAAATGGATGGAGACAGACATTGTACTATCTCTTCAAAACAAACTTTGTTATTCCAAACTACAGTTCGGGTCCAGGAACTTTTAATGAAGGAGTGCAATTTTTGGGGGGTGGGGGTGACCAGCCGCTGTACATGTATTTATGAAAATGGTGCGTTCATTTCAGTGTAAAGTGTAAAGAATTGGATATCATTGAAAATAATTTTTTATATCTACGTGATAATAACACAATTAAGGGAAAAACAAATACATTTTGATATAAAGCAAAATGTGTTCACAAACAATTTTTCATATTCATACATACTTAGAAAACGCAAACCAAAATTTATTTACTGGTATGTAGGGCAAACACTATAGAGGTAAACTGAAATAAAAGTAAGTGAAGTCAAAAGCCATGGAATTCAAAATATAAAGACAAATCCAGGGTGGATCTATGATTTGAAGTAAGAGGGAGGAAAAGTATAGAGTTGTTTATGCCGAGCGTAGCGAGGTGTAAAAATTTTGGTAATTTTTTTTCTTAATTTTCCAACTCCTTATTCAATAATATAGTGAAACGTTGCTATTAAGACCACCTATCTGACTGACTCAAAGTGGTCTGATTAATGAGGTGGTCGCTTAAGTAAGGTTCTGTGTTGATTCAACATTAATTAAGAGACTGGAAATTCATGGTCTTAATTGTGAAGTGGTCTCCTACGCTAGGTTTTTTTTTTTTTTTTTTTTTTTTGGGGGGGGGGGGGGTCCAAGTCTGGGCTTTTTAGCTTATTTTAATTTACTGTACATATAGTAAATCCATATAAGCTGGCGGGATGGAGTCTGATGAACCCTTTCTTGACCTGGACGAGTTTAACTTTTAGGTAATAAAGCATGACATTAAAATTACACTGACTAGAGTAATTGTATCTATTTCGTGTCATACATAAGATACTATCTTGTACAAAATTTGAAGAATGAAATATGGCGAGCGAAGCGATTTAAACATTAATTAATTTTCACCACAACTTTGGCACCAGTTAAGGTCAGATTACTTATTTTCTTGCTAGTCGAGGACAGATTATTTATTTTCAAGGCCAGAATATTTATTTCCAAAATCTGCTAGCCCTCCCCCCTCAGAATCAAATGGTCGTCCCCTAATCCCTCTCTCTATACCGTTACAATGAATCTAGATATAACGAATTATATTGACGTGTTCTATGAAGACTTACTGTAACAAAAATATGGAATTCAATCTCAATTATTTAATATATTTGAGAGAGAGAGAGAGAGAGAGAGAGAGAGAGAGAGAGAGAGCGAGAGAGAGAGAGAGAGAGAGAGAGAGAGAGAGAGAGAGAGAGAGAGAGAGAGAGAGAGAGAGAGAGAGAGAGAGAGAGATCTAGCTTGACGACTATTTTTTGAAATCTTTATTTTAATATTTCTGCAAATTTTACCATAATTATGCATTAATTCGTGTATCAATTTTACAGTCTTTGAACAAAAACTCGTAAACAAACGCTTACATAGGAAATCATCAAAGTTTTCTGCAGAGCTGTCAATTTTGTTTTCAACTTTGATGTTTTGTACGTATTGTTATACAATTTCCCCATTCAATTCATTTAACATCTTTTGCGACATATTTGAATGTTAATATATGTCGTATAGTGTAATGTATGTCGTACAGTGTAATGTATGTCGTACAGTGTAATGTATGCCGTACAGTGTAATGTATGTTGTACAGTGTAATGTATGCCGTACAGTGTAATGTATGTCGTACAGTGTAATGTATGTCGTACAGTGCAATGTATGTCGTGTAGTGTAATGTATGTCGTACAGTGTGGTGTATGTCGTACAGTGTAATGTATGTCGTACAGTGTGGTGTATGTCGTACAGTGTAATGTATGTCGTACAGTGTAATGTATGTCGTACAGTGTAATGTATGTCGTATAGTGTAATGTATGTTGTACAGTGTAATGTATGTTGTACAGTGTAATGTATGCCGTACAGTGTGGTGTATGTCGTACAGTGTAATGTATGTTGTAGAGTGTAATGTATGTCGTACAGTGTAATGTATGTTGTACAATGTAATGTATGTCGTACAGTGTAATGTATGTTGTACAGTGCAATGTATGTTGTATAATGTAATGTATGTCGTACAGTGTAATGCATCAGCGTCGGAAGCAAATTGAAAGTGTGGGGGGGGCTAAACCAACTTAAAACACATACACACACTAGAAACGTCCAATTTTTAACACCTTTGTCTATCTTTGCCAAAAAGTGAGGGGGGGCTAAGCCCCCATCCCCCCCCCGGTTCCGACGCCTATGTAATGTATGTCGTACAGTAATGTAGGTCGTACAGTGTAATGTATGTCGTATAGTGGTGTACTTCTTGATAACTTGTGGATTCACCCGTAGTCATTTAATAAAGAAACAAGGTCCATTTACGATGATTCATTGCCATGCTTTAACTGCTGGTGGGTGTATTTGCGTTTATCTTTGCATGTTTCTGTGCCCTTGCGTATGTATGTGTTTGCGTGTGTGGCCCTAGTATTCATACTATATAAATGTATACCTAATATCAAACAAGACCTAAAAAAATTGGAGCCAGGAACGAGCTATGATACTTATCAAAATCTTAATATAATTCGGAATTAAACATAATATTCGTCAAAATGTACAGAATCATTGTTCTATGACCTACTAATTTTAGCAAACTATCTAAACTATCCAATCAATGTCTAAGGGTTTTATGTTAGTTCTAAGTAGTTAGTTAATCCATCTTGATCTGAACAGGACACGTGTAGTTTAATATTGTTACACACAAACATAGGCGTCGGAACCGGGGGGCTAGGGGGCATAGCCCCCCACTGTTTTTGCAAAGATAGACATAGGTGTTGAAAATTGGGGCTTAGCCCCCAGACGTTTCTGGCGTGTGTGTGTTTTAAGTTGGTTTAGCTCCACCCCCCCCCCTCCTACTTTCAATTTGCTTCCGACGTCAATGCAAATAAACATCAATGTCAGCTTAATAAAGAGCTCTGTCTCATTTTAGAATTTCTATCAATTTTCAAAATAGATAATAAAGATTTTGACAGATAATATATATATATATATATTTGGTTTGCTTTGATTACTTAAAAAGTATGCTGTCACACTATGACAATTATTTGACAGGGCTTGTGAGACTTTCAATACGTAAATGATATTCATTTATTTTCGTCATTTATTGGTTTTTCAAGTTCAGCAATGTCTACAAGAAATTGTTTCGATCAAATGATTTAACGACAGCAAAACAAATACAGTCGTATCGAATCGAATGATTAGAAAATCTGAAAACCACGGTGAAATGAATTATAAATAGATTTGATATCCTCTTCAAAGTATTTACAAATACAGTCGTATCGAATCGAATGATTAAAAAATCTGAAAACCACGGTGAAATGAATTATAAATAGATTTGATATCATCTTCAAAGTATTTTCTGTTATTCCAATATTCATTTCAGGCATGAAATGAAAATTTTTAAAATTTTTGAGAAAGATCATTATTTTATAAATGTGAAATGCATTTCACCCCATTTCTTCCAACGCGTATCGAGTTTTGGCTGATTGGTATGAGTGACCTCAGCATAACTCTGGCTAGCAAATGTTCGAACCTAACTTGAAGCCGGAGTTGATTTTGCCAATGCTTCCCAGTTTATAGGCGGTAAATTAATGTGTTTATTTTCCATGTTTTCTATTCCGTTTGAAACTGGCTTTCATCGTGTAAATTAATTTTTTGTCATAAAATTAATAAAACGAAATATACAATTCTAAGACATGTAAAACGTATTGTCATCTCATTATGTGTTCTTCGAGATAGCATTTCACTGTATTACAAAAATGCAAATATGTCTAAAAAAATCTTACTAAATTTTGAAAATATCGACACATTCAGTAAATACTTTTTTTAATTTATTTGGCCATTTGTCATTATCACAAAGCAATGATAATATAAGATAAAACTATTAGGTAAATCGCTCGACTCTTGATCGTGAGGTCGCAAGTTCGAGCCCAGCCGGTGGCAGGTTGGTTTCCTGTCCTACGAATTGAGACAGTAAAAAACCAAGGTCCCGTTTGTTTGTTTGTTTGTTTATTGTTGTTTAACGTCCCACTCGAGAATATTTCACTCATATGGAGACGTCATCAAATGCCGGTGAAGGGCTTCAAAGTTTGGCCTATGCTCGGCACTAACGGCCATTGAGCAGTAGGGTTCTTTAACGTGCCAACACCTCCTGTGACACGGGACCTCCAGCTTTTACTGACCAAGGTCCCGTGTCACAGTAGGTGTCGTCACGTTAAAGAGCCCTCACTGCTCAATGGCCGTAAGTGCCGGGCATAGACCAAACTTTGAAGCCTTCACCAAAGATTCTTGAGTGGGACGTTAAACGACAATAAACAAACAAAAACCTGTTAGTTTCCTTTTTACGCGTAGGTGTAAAAAAAACAAAAAAACAAACAAAATCAAGACTTATTCAATACTATTTTATTAAACATCAACCTTCTGAACTCGATCAACTATTTTAAATAGTATAAATAAATATTTTTTCATTTCATATATCTATCCGTTACAGTCATTTCTGTGGTAGAAAATTGAAATCTGCCTAGCAACAAATGATGGAAATTGAAAAAAGAAACTAAGACTAATTAAAACATTCCAAAGTATGTGTAAAAGACAATAATTTAACAATTTACTATATCTTATTCACCCCTAAAAACACATTTGGATTGATCTAAGTCATGGTTTTACAGAGGAATCCATTCCTTTTTCATGGGTCGATGAGTTAAGAATGCATAAATCTTTTCTGGGTTACTGATTCCTTTATGACATCTGATCCCACGTCTGGGTGTTTTATCTTGTATTGATATTCAAGTATAATTGTGGAATAATGATTCATATTGTCTTTTGCGTCACGTGTTCTCAATATCGACCCACCCGCTAGGTATTTTGTAATCTCAACATTTCGTGTAAGCTAACTTTGAAAAGCTTTGATGGTGTTCACTGAAAATTATAAAATTAAAGTTCTACTAAATTATTGGGTCTAGGAAAATTATATATAAATGCAAAATGAATCAAGTTAATCTAACACTTCAATATTTACAAAATCTCTCTCTCTCTTCCCGATTACTCATAAACAAAATATGTATAAAGTAAACCTTTATTTCATGAGAGATAAATTTTTGCGTAAATTCGTGATGGGATCGATTCCCGAATTCAAATATCTAGTAAATATATGTGTATAACATCTGCATTTATAAACTTTTGTCCACGTACATTTTATGTACCATCACTATGTTTTTATTAAAGAGTCTCTACAAAAACCTAAGTATGAATAGTTCTTTATCTCTAGAAATAACTTAACTATGGTACTGAAAATAGCAATAATTACGACCTTACTCTTAAACCGTCAAACCGGATACAGTTACACAATGTAATTATGCCTCTGTTTATATACATGTTCAAATATTACTGTTTCATCGTTTTGCATAATTAAAATTTCACTTTCATGTATTTGCTGTTAAACTTGAAATGATTAGTACGTGAAATAGAGTCGGATAAGGGATAAGATGAGGGATTTAAAGTATCTTCATCTTCGAAAATCTTTGAGCAACTGTATTTTTAATTTTTTTTTTCATGATTATAGTTGGTATTACCGTTTCAGAGAACCTGCATTATTAGTCCTGTTTTGACATGGTCCATGGCCACAGGACAGGGAATATCTTAGATAAATACGTAAATATAGTTTTAAAGAAATCATAAAGACATTTAAAAAAGATAGACCAGACCAAATTTACTCAGTACTCAAGCTCAACTAACTTTTCATGATTTTAAGGTAAAACATGCAAACTTCATTCTGAAACTGGACATGTTTGTATATTGATGGCATACAATTGTAAATAATGATAAAAATTATTGCTTATTTGAAGAAAACTTTAGAAATATTAAAAAAATGTTTGAGTACGTACTCAATTCTTGAGTTCCGTACTCAACGTATTTATTCGTTTTTTACAGAAAAATCATAAGTGTGTCGCAAAAATTTATATGTAAATTATAAAAAATCATAATATGTTTCCGAATCACTAAAATCCAAAAGTTTTATCTACAGTTTTATAATCAAAATAATGAAATAAAAGTTGAGCTTGAGTATTGAGTAATTTTGGTGACTTCGGGCCCTGTATTTATACAAATGAAAACAATAACTAACATTTTAACAACAACAATAAGCACACAGATAGTTATGGTTGTTGTCTATAAAACACCAAAAAAACCATTTAAATATACTATAGTAATATTTTATTCGAAAATATTCATAGCGGTGGACATTTAATATTCACCTAATAGAGCTCACTCGCAGGTAACCAAAACAAACCGTATACATAGATATCCGGTTAATATATGGAAGCGGATCATTGTTGCTTAGTTAATGTAAAATGGCATAGAGTTCCGTCAACAAATCTTGCTGTCAATAAATATGTATACTGTATGTTACCAATTTCTCACCTGTGACGTAGCTTGTTGTACTATATATTTTGTACTTGATTCATTGAAAGCGACATTTATATAACTGAGGATTATTTTACGGTCACTTAAATCGATACTAATCGCACTGTACCGACCGTCGGAATTTAAAGTACACGTGATCGCATGGCCAGGTGGTTAGAGCATCGCGTTCTGTCAGCGCAGGTTCGAGCCCCGCTGCAATCTAAGCTGGTTTTGTGAAAAAATTGCTACTTTACTTGCGAAAGATTTACAGTGGAACCTCGTTATTAAGACCACCTAACCGACTGACTCAAAGTGGCCTTATTAGTGAGGTGGTCTCTTAAGTGAGGTTCTGTACTGATACAGTTTTAATGAAGAGACTGGAAATTCATGGTCTTAATTGTGAGGTGGTCTCCTAAGCGAGGTGGTCTTTAGGCGAGGTTCCACTGTATCTATTTATTTATTTAAAAGAATCAAAGTATATGCTTTACATAAAAAGGTAAGCTGACTCATCCGCTACATATCAAGAGTTGTTGTTGACCTTTGCATATTAACAAGTTTGAATCCCTGTGTTCTAGCAAACATAAAGATGTTTATCGCTTCTCTTTTCATATAACACCATATCACTGAATTTGTAGATAAAGAATTCCATAAGAGTGCATTTTATAGGTGAACGCTTACATAAC
Source organism: Atrina japonica (assembly GCA_030159075.1). NCBI lineage: Eukaryota > Metazoa > Mollusca > Bivalvia > Pterioida > Pinnidae > Atrina > Atrina japonica. The sequence continues at coordinate 81,200 of BROG01000457.1, read as the reverse complement.
GATGCATTAAAGAGATATATCAAATACTCAACAAAAAACAGAGACGGCGTATATTAAGCCTAGATTTAAATCAATTTTATTGACGTTGTGGATTTGAAATAGAGAAAATATTATATTACATTCCGGTAAGTATATCTGTTAGATATAAATGTTCTTTTAATGTTTCAGATATTACTTGACATTTAAAATTTGTATCAACTACATGGAATGCAATTTATAGATTTAAATAATCTCCAACAAGAAACATTAAATTGCAATAAAATAATAAAAAAAATAACCGGGCTGCACAAATAAAAAGTTTAACAACTATTTTGATTGTGTATGTCGTAAAGGAGAAAGACAGTCATATTTTACTATAGTATACCATGTTGCAATACTACCTAATCACTTTCAACAGACATCCACTTTTGTGTTAAAAATGACAACGTAAAACCATTGCGCCTTAGTTGCTATAGCATAGCTGCAGAACTATTTTTATCTGATAATCTGATAAAGATTACAAGGGCCTTAAGAATATATCAGTCAAATGAATCGAAATAATAACTTCGAAAATTTGATCTGTAATTATGTGTGCATTTGATAATTTTGCATGTTCAAACACTTCCTTAGACTATATTTATAGTTCTAAGTTCGTAATTCAATGGTTTATTTACTTTACCCTTGCTTACTCCATCTACAGACCGATCTGTTTGATTTTATTGTATTGTGAATAACCTTCAATCGACTTTTGACGCAGAGTGGGCGTGACCGGTTACCACGTGATACTTACTCCTTCGTGGCACCTAACCCTACCCTTGGATCTTCTAAAGCCCCTGTTTATTCAGCATTTATCCAACATTATCTAACAAGATTCAAAAAGTTTTTAGTAATATGCTGGTTGTCATATGTTTACGGAACATAAAACGAAGTTACAATAAGAATTAGATGTTTTTGAGAGAATTTAAATTTTTAATGGCGTTTTACGCCACTCTCAACAATCTCTCACTTAAATGATAGACTGTTCGTTAAATTTAACAATATTTTGTGCAACCGGGCCCAGGTTTTAAAGGTGGAAGAGTGAACCCGGTTATAACATACTCTGAAAGCGACCACTGGCACTCTGCAGGTTTGTTTGTTTGTTTGTTTATTGTTGTTTACGTCCCACTCACTCATATAGAGACGTCACCAAATGCCGGTGAAGGGCTTCAAATTTTGGCCTATACTCGGCACTTACGGCCATTGAGCAGTGAGGGTTCTTTAACGCGCCGACACCTACTGTAACACGGGACCACGGTTTTTACTTTCTCATCCGACAGACAGGAAACCAACCTGCCGCCGGCTGGACTCGAACTCACGACCTCACGATCAAGAGTCGAGCGCGCTACCGACTGAGCCAGGCCGGCTCGGCACTCTGCAGGTAAACTGGCAAACTTTCTCACATGGTCGGCTTAGGTTCCAGCAGGACTCGAACACGTACTGATTTGAGGTGAGAGAATTTATGGTTTAAAGCGTGATGCCCTAACCACTCGGTCACAGAGACCCATTCAGACAGGTCTGATAATTTTGACTCGGAAGCTTGACGAATTCTTCCTTGGTTTGATAATTTGATTTTTATCTAGATCGTTTCCAAGGCTCTCGTTTGATTTTTAACTGGAAAGTTCCGATCGCTCTGGCCTTTGATGCCTTTAATCTTTCAAGCTAATAAAAAAAATGTATAGTAAAATTCATATCACCTGACGGACTCTCGTCGGGCGAAACAACGAAAGGTCATCAATTAAGAAAAATAAATCTCGTCCTGTCGGGGCGACACAACGAAAGGTCGCCAGAAGTACTAAATCTCGTTCTTTCGGGACAAAGCAACAAAACGTCGACAATTAAGAAGCACTAAATGCCCTCCTGTCGGGGCGAAAGATCGAAACAACGAAATGGCACAAATAAGCCATCGCAAATTTTAAAATTTGCAATAACGATACATAGAATGTGTTGATGGAATATACATTTTCATGCCAACATACTGTAAGAAAGGCGTTACCTTGACATCTTAGAAATATCAATATAGGAATTCAATTTAAACAGTTAGATAATTAATCGCCTACTGCCTTTTTTACATAAAGTTTATTTGTTAATTTGATTCTCCGAGGATCGTGATAAGAGGGAGTATTATGAAATAATTGTTGCTTGTTCATCCGGAACTCCTGTATGCAACCAATCAGTGTTACTAAAAACGGCAACAAACATTTATGGCTGTTTGTAGTGTTGCTAACAGCAAGATTTTTATTAGTACAAATCAAATATAATGTGCTACACGAAATGAACTAAATGTAACCGATTATTATGATCACGAGTGTATTTTTACTTCTGACGATAAAACAGGGACTGTTATAAATGTTTTGACGTATATTACTTTTAGAATACAGATCAATTTTCCCTTTAATTGCATTGAGATTAAATCACAAACATAATTTTTATCATATAGGAATTCCATGGTCTAGAAGGTCTTTTCTGTAGTAGAATGATGTAATATCGTAAAACCATTTACATATTTTTTATACGCTATCAATGAATTGCTATGCGTGCTTCATTTCTTCTACCAGGACAAAGGGCATCAGATGACATACCTTTATAATTATTTAACTATGAAGAAACACGTCTAAGAAAGCATAAAAAACTGTCTTTGCTTTATAAAAATATCAGATACGAAAGTATTAATCTTCAGGATGTTAAGGATATATATATATATATATATATATATATATATATATATATATATATATATATATATATATATATATATATATATATATATATATATAAGTAGAAAATTCATAACGAGTATCATAAATGTGATATGAATGGAAAACTCGTGACAGATTCTTTTTATCATATGATCAAACATGCAATTTAAACGGCATTTTCTGATGACTGAGGATGAAAATCTATATTCTCCTTTCTGTCAGGTTGACCAAATGAAACTAATTCATGTATTAAGTGATACCCGATAACTTTTGTGCGGGACTATTGTTTCTATTGGTGATGGAATAACATTAGATGACGATATCCCGCACTTACATCATTTCATCGGGAAGATTACGTAGAATTACGTTCCATCACCAATAGAAACAATAGTCATGCAAAAACGTTATCGGGTATCATGTGGTACATGAATTAGTTCCATTGTTCCAAACAGATAAAATACTTACACCTAAGCATTATATATCAGATGTCGAAATTAGTAAAATTGCCGATTTGAATACAACAAATTTTAAAATTATCTACACATGTTTTATTCGATTGATCCCATTCATGTTCAAGTGACATCCTAAACACCAAGTGACGTCATCGCCAACCTTCAGTGAATGGAGTGACGTCATCGCCAGCCTTCACATGAACCAAGTTTGCGTACGTGCTACGTAGTGCATCAAGTAGTTCAGTTTGCTGAGAGAGAGAGAGAGAGAGAGAGAGAGAGAGAGAGAGAGAGAGAGAGAGAGAGAGAGATAGAGAGAGAGAGAGATCGTTATTTCGAAATCGGATGATTTCCGGCTATATCGAAGTTGGACAACCGGTCCTGATTTTGATTGATAGATAAATAAACCTTAATTAAATTTCTGTTTCTGTTTTCGAATTCCGTATATCTCGAAGGAATAGGGGTGGTACCATGAAGTTCGAGACAATGATATTGGACAAACATTGGACAAACACGATCTTCAGGAAATCAAGAGGTGGAATCAGGATTCATGGAGAACAGGAGGCCAAAACTATGTCAATAAAATAAAATCTAGTATAAACATGGGTCTATATCATATTTTATATATAATAATACGGAAAGGAGTCCAACGGCCGGCGAAATGAAAATGTAAACAAACAGATTGACTAGTCTGTGTCTTGACTCACAAAGGCCCAACAATTAAAACTATCTGTACTATTATATGTAATAAATATGATATAGGCATATGTTTATACTAGATTTTATTTTATTGACATAGTTTCGGCCTCATGTGCCATGGAGGAGTAAGCATCCCGTATTGACCGGTCACACCCGCCGTTAGTCCGCAATAAAATCCAACTAAAATACGTGATGAACGAATTCTTGTTGCAATCGGTACAGACGTCTTAACAACCGCTATCGAACTGGCAACTCAATATTTAATTTGGTGAAACAAAGTAAACTTTTGAGAGCACTTTAAAATTGATATACATGCATGTTGCACTCAACATTTTGTCGTTTGATGAATCAGCATTTAACATTAATCATGTAATTTGATATACTGGTCACTATATTATCATTCTACCTTTACAAGTCAATTCAACGATCCCTTTTTCTGATTCTGTCCTTTTATATCTACACAATGATTGCTATTTTCTCATTCTGACTTGAAGGCGATATGACTGTACACAACTTTCTGCTGCTCTTACAAGTCGATACAAAGTCCAGTTATTGTAGCATTCTGATCAAGACGATAAAAGGGTTTATTTCATTTTCCCTTCTATGTCGATGACAAGACCCAAGGATCTGTTTTCAAACTCTGCGTTTACAAGTTACTAAAGATGACAATTGTGTTCAATATTACACTGGATAATTTTCAAAATCATGGTACATTTTAAATGGTAAATTGACGAAAAATTATCTGATGTAATGTTATATTGAGCATATGGATCTGTGTTTTCTTCTTTTGATATATATGGAAGAGAAAACTTGGAAGACCTCGTATCATCTGAGAGAGAACGGTCTTGTCTGAGCTACAGGAGATGGGATACACCTTGGGACAAGCGCAACACATGGCAAAGGATCCGGGGAATAGCGGGAACTTGTTGCGGCTTCATGTCCCATATTGGGTGAAGAGCATAGGTGAGGTGAGGTTTATAATATTGATATCAGAGACATACATCGACTAGTCATTGTATTTTTTCTCGTAGATTTATTGATATATCATAATAACCATTGATATTTGTAAATAAATTTATAAATATTATGCGTGACATATAAAATGGAAAACATATTGTTTTTCAGATGACATGAAAATATCTCGTATAAACATGCAAAATTAAAGCACTGTCATCTATGAGATATCAACTTTTTGCATTATCTCACGATATATTATCCTTGAATTTTATCTTCTTTTGTGGAAGGCTGTGAAAAAGTACCGAAATATCAAAATTTGAACAATGGAACATCTACATGTCAAAATGTTAAGGTTTTGTATTCTACCATTCGAATAAGTGTTGATAATTGAACTATAGGTTAATCTCGTATCTGTTGATGTTTCGGCAATCGGAAACTCAGCACAAAGCATAAACATGGACACCTTTTATACATCGATCCTTTGCAATTTCGAAATTACCAAACTTTATAATACGGATTAACAATAACTTCTAAATCTTCTAAAAAGTTCTCGGCAAATCTACACTCTTTAGCCCATTTGCTGTCCATCCATTATCACATATTAAAATTAGAATAAAAGCTCTGATTATTCTACACGTTAATCCAACATTCCCTGGGATGATTCGGACATTGATGGCGAATGTGGAGGAAAAAGAAGTGCTTTTTAGATGATGAAGAGCGGCTAATATGTTGAAGAATGGATTGACTGAGGTGCAAAGCAGAGATACAAAGCAGTGTGCAACAAGGTGAATCCAGTCTCAAGTTATTGGAAATTGCACTGATATATTTTCATTCACGGTTTTAATGCAAGGTGTATCTGAATAAATATATTTTTATACACACACATACACACATACACACACACACACACACACACACACACACACACACACACACACACACACACATATATATATATATATATATATATATATATATATATATATATATATATATATATATATATATATATATATATATATATATATATATATTCAAGTACAGATATCATAGTAATAATTTCCAAAATATCCAGCAGACAAATCTGGTACAGACTGGACAAACGCTGACCTCTGATAATCCTAATGTGGGATCAGGTGCCATGGAAAAGTAAGCACCCCCCTGTTGACCGGTCACTCTCTCCGCGAGTTCGCAGTTAAATCCAATAAAATAAATGATGAATAAATCCTCTTCCCAATTGGCACAGATGAATTAACAACCGCTGCCGGATAGGTAACTCAATATTTCATTTAGTGCAAAAAATTTGAGGAACGTTGAGATCAACTAGACCTCTGTGATATAAACTTATTAGTAAGAGGCTTGCCTTTGTAAATGAAATGTTCATATGTTGAAGACGCCAATGCAGTTGATTGTGGGATATCATTGGAAATTGGCGATGAGAAAGCTGAAATCGTCCCGTCGTTGATTTGTTTAAAATGTTGTTATACGCCATACTCAACAATTTTTCAGTGATATGGTGGAAGCCTTTTTATCTGTGGAGAGAACCTCGTTACAGTGTACCCGAGAAGAGACCATCGGACTTCCGCAAGAAATCTTTTTCACAAAATCAGCTTAGATTCCAGCAGGACTCGAATCCGCGCTGAATAGGAGTGAGATACATTAAAGCGCGATGCTCTAACTACTCATCCACGGATGCCCTTGAAGCACAGTGTCTGGTAAAGCAAAACTGAATGCTTTCTTTTTCATAATTTATTGTATATTTCTTACCTGTCAATGATTTTACCCAATGTGTGCGGCTACACATAAATTTAACCAAACATGTAATTATTTTCAGTTGTCAGTGAGTTCAAATGCATGTAAAGTTCACCAGAGATGGTTCAAAATACAAGAAATTAAACTTGTTCTCTAAACCTCATGACGACGATCCCCGACCCTTTTTTTTTACTTCATCCTGTTATGACGTTTCTTATTGGTTCAGCCATATTGTCCAAAGATAATAATTACTTACAGTTTTGCGTTTACAAAAATATATACGTTTCCCTTCGAAGCCATAACCTTCGACTCCAACCACCGTCTTTCATGACCTCACTATCCTTCTGACCTTACTTTAGGTATTACGTAATTTCATAGACCAGAGGTGAGTCAATCATATGACTCACACCGAGGTTTGCAAAAATAGCGGATACAATACAGTATCATTATACATGTATTTGTTTGTCAATTGTCTTAACATAGGGCGCGAAATTTTAAAAACCTTATTTCAGACTATCAAGTTGGTTACAGTGGTTGATTCATAAGTTGAAAGTTTGAACACTTAAACAGAAATATATTTTATTTTGATAACATACATGTATATGTTCTTGCATTAAATCAAGTTAATGTTTTAACCGTTGTTTTGGGTTTCACTGAAGTTGATACTCGTCCAGTCTGTTGAGATTTGTTTTTATAATTTCAATAATATTTTTTAAAAATATAGATTTAATAGCTACATGTTCATACTTTAAAATTTGGCGATAAAGGGGCTTAATATAGGTATGAAATGCACAGGTGGCAGGAAATTGAAAAGCGTTTCACTATATAAAGCCGAATCTGTGCAAACTAAAGCAGATGAATATATCAATATTGCAATATAATACATAGTTTCAATATACTTTTCGTCTAGGAGAAAATTTCATAAATACAATACAATACGATTGATTTACGATTATATCCACATGGGATGCGACAAACAGCTGTTTTCACAATAATACATCTAATAAAACTCAATTTTTCAGCTGTTTCCACCACAAAGTTTATATAGACATTATTCAGTGACAAACATATTCATATTTTGTATAGAATGTAATTTAATGTTTGGATATAAAGACGTGTAAATTCACTGTTTTATATAAATATATTCTTAAAATTCGACGTGACTTTTCTTACCTGTGGCTCGAATGAATTACATGTACGTTACCAGATGAAAACATGGACAAAGAGAAGAATGTGACTTGTAATATGGTAACAAAGGTAACGGGACATTGCTTTAAAAATTTCAAGGAATCGGCCTGGAAATACTGCTCTAAAGAACTATACGGACATTTAGCACTTTTGGGAATAATTTGCTTAAACTTTGGTATATTCGTAACAGTAAGTGCAAGTAAGAATGTGTTTGTATTTGGAGTAATTTCACCTACCGCCTCGTCCGTAATTGGACCGATATTGATTGTATGTGGTGCTTCATTTATGATTCTGTCCTTGATAATTTATAATAAAAACCGAACTTGTATTTGCTGTCGACACGATTACACTGAAAAGTTAGACTATAGATACATTTATTCAGAGAAAAACTACAATCGAGAAATCGAACAACTAGAGATTGATGATTTTCACATGGATCCCAGTTGGGACGAAATGTTTGTACAGAGAAATACCCCATATATGATAACCGGACCATGTTTTGATGAAAAGTGCAACTTATGTGGAAGAAATAGACAACTTAATCGGGAAAGGTATTTATAGATCTATTTTTTGTTGTTGTATCGTTGTTTAACGTCCCACTCTAGAATATTTCATTCATATGGAGATGTCACCAATGCAGGTGAAGGGTTCAACATTTGACCTGTGCTCGGCACTTACGACGATTTAGCAGTGAGGGTTGTTTAACGTGCCGACACCTACTGTGACACGGGACAACGGTTTTTACTATCTCATCCGTAGGAGAGGAATCCGACCTGCCGCCGGCTGAACTCGAACTCACGATCTCACCATCAAGAGTCGAGCACACTACCGACTGAGCCAGGCCGGTTCTATAGATCTATAATTGTAACTTTCTGACTAATAAAATCAATGTAACTATCGAAGGCTATGTAAGTACCATGACTCACCGCTGTTCGATTAAAAACTATATTGACATTGGATTGAAACATACATCAAAGAAGTACTGCCTATCACAATGGAGTGACATATAAAGTGATTATAGATATTGCTATTGACATTCTTTTATTTGAACAATTGTTGTTTTACATCCCACCAAGAATTTTTCACTTTTATAGAGATGTCACCAGCTTTAGGTGAAGTGCCACAAATTTTGGCCTGTGCTATGCCAAAGCAATAACTGATGTTTTGCATTCCAGACCTGCCATGTCAGGAAGTATGTAGTAACATACAACGGCGTTATAGTAAAATTCATATAACCTAGCGGGTTGGAGTCTTGTGAACCATTTCTTGACCTGGGCGAGTTTAAATTTAGGTAATTAAGCATAACATCTAAATAACTAGAGTAATCGTTCCTATTTTTCACCGTATATAAGAGAGTACTTAGTGAGGAATGAATCGTTTTTTTTCGTACAGCTTGTCATAACCAAAAAAGTGAGTATAATCATTCGTATGATAATCAAAAGGTTACTCTGCCCCGCCATCTTATGTGAATCGGACAATAACATTCACATTGTGTTACACGTGTATTAACACACTAAGGTGTTAACATCGCACATTATTGTTACACGTGTAGTAACACTGAGGTGTTAACATTGCATATTGTGTTACACGTGTAGTAACACACTAAGGTGTTGACATTGCATATTGTGTTACACGTGTAGTAACACACTAAGGTGTTAACATTGCACATTATTGTTACACGTGTAGTAACACACTAAGGTGTTAACATTGCACATTGTGTTACACGTGTAGTAACACACTAAGGTGTTAACATTGCACATTGTGTTACACGTGTAGTAACACACTAAGCTGTTAACGTTGCATATTGTGTTACACGTGTAGTAACACACAGCCTTATTAATAATGAATATTATTGTTGCAGGCATAGTAGCACACAACGGTGATAACATTGAATATTGTTGTTAGACGTGTAGTAACACACAATCGTGTTAACAATGAACAGTGTTGTTTTTGTTTGTTTATTGTTGTTTAACGCCACACTAAAAAATCTATCACCAAGTGCCGGTGAAGGGCTTCAAAGCCTATGCTCGGCACTAACGGTCATTGAGCAGTGAGGGTTCTTTAACGTGCCGACACCTACTGTCTCATCTAAAGGACGGGAAACCAACCTGCCGCCGGCTGGACCCAAACTCAGGACCTCACGATCAAGAGTCGAGCGCGCTACCGACTGAGCCAAGCCGGCTCAACATTATGGTTACAGGTATAGTAACACACTACCGTTTTAACAATGAGCATTGTTGTTACACGTGTTGTAACATCAAACATTGAAGCTGAATATGAAGTACCACTGGACTTCTTATGGGTACTGAATCTCATAAAAGCTGGTCTGTACTCAAGATTTGAATTTCATACTTAATCATTTTTTAAAAAAAAACAATTTTTTTTTAAAGATTACTTATCCCTTATTTATGTCAAAAACAGTATTATTGTAATGTTCTCCATTACAAATGTTTGGACAATGTTTTATTCATGACGATACAATGAGCCATTGGCTGAGAAATGGGGTCTTGCAACATAACCAATGAAATACCAGAAATTCCGTCTGACGTAATATTACTAATTTTGAAGATTTTTCGCGGCGCAAAAAACATTTCCTCTCGTCTGCACTCATTCTCAAATTATATTATTTAAATCCACTAATGTTCAAGTTTCTTGAAACACAAAAGTAACAATTTGTACCCAAATTGTCCTAATGACTCTTTTCTCAGCCGCTGACTCAATATATTAACATACTAGTAATGATATCATGAATTCATATTGTAATCTCTTTTCAGTGTTTACACGAAGAGGGGTGGTTGTTGGTCTTGTCATGTGCATGAATACAGCTCAACGGGTTCCATCTCGCAGACCCAAATTACGCTCGTTTAATTTGCATACATTCTAAAAATAGACTATATCTATTTAGTGAGTTTAGTGTTGAAAAGTTTCGTTTATGAATATTGTAAAGTTGAATAATACTGTCACTTGTGTATGTAAAATAATGATTAATGTTTTTACATTTATACAGGATATATAGGATTACTTTTGACATGCGTATGTCAGATTTATGACTATCGCCAGTATTTATCAAATATATTGCTATCATCAGTGTACTGATATGTCAAAGGTAAGATATTACTATCGCCTGTGTATTTCAAACTATGACTATCGAGAGTGTATGTCAAAGTCATGACTATCGACAGTGCATATCAAAGTTATGACTATCGAGTGTCTATCAAAGTTATGACTATCGTCAGTGTATATCAAAATTATGACTATCGAGAGTGCATGTCAAAGTTATGACTATCGTCAGTGTATGTCAATGATATCACTATCGAGAGTGCATGTCAAAGATATCGCTATCGAGAGTTTATTTCAAAGATATGACTATCGCCAATGTACGTCAATGATATAACTATTACTAACATAGGTCAAAGATATTACTATTTTAGTTTATGTCAAAGATACGATTATCGCCAATGTATGTCAAAAATGTGACTATGTCAGTGTATGTCAAGATATGACTATCGCCAGCCAGTGTATGTCAAAGATATGATTACCACTACCATGTCAAAGGCACGACGATCGTCAGTGTATTTTAAAATAAGACTATTGCCAGTGCATGTCTAAGATACAATTGTCGCCAATGTATGTTCAAATTGTGACTATCGTCGGTGTATGTCGACAAATGTTTATGCACGGAAATAAAATAGGACGCAACTTTTAATGCACTGTATTTTCATCACATAGAAGCACCACTTTATAAAATTATATTGTGACGTCATATCGCGTGTAGCTCGTCTACACCCTAGGGTCTGGACAGAGAAATTCTGGCCTGGGAAAATTGTAGATACACCTGTCCAAGGTGAGACAAACGACTATCACTAGTCTAGTATATATGTTAAAGATCGCTAGAATATGTCAAAGATGTGACTAGCGCCAGTGTATGTCAAAGGTATGACTATCGCCAATATATGTCAGTCATGTGACTATTGTCAGTGTATGTCAAAAATATGACTATCGAGAGTGTTTGTCAAAGATATTACTATCTATCAATGATATAACTAAAATGTTCCGTCGTGCACTTAATATGACTTTTAAGTTGTCAGTAAGTTGTATTCACTAAATATGACTGTTGTATGTGTATATGTAACAATATGAGGTACGGGAGATAAATCTTTCAGGAAATTATATACGTAAATAAATTGGTGTGACTTGAAATAGTATTGATGTATATTATATATGTATTTGGGAAAATACGGGCAGCTAAAATTACATGATTTCTAATTCGGTCAAGTAAATATGTTGACAAAGTTAATTTAGATATAAAATTCCAAATTCAAAATTACTCAGCATAATATTTTAGTAATATGACTTAGCATTATTATAATATATAATATACTGTTTTGGATAAACAACTTGTCAACACCTTTACAAATTCAGCAGCAATTGAAGCTGCATGTTAAAAGGTCAAAATATCTGTCATCATCAGTTTTGGTAAACAAGAATTGATGTTAATGATAATTAATATAAAGTACTGAAGTTGTACTAAGAATGATAGTGTAAAAAGGTTACCAAAGGTTGCATTATGACAGATTTTGATGATGCTGGCGCCCATATTCTTCCAATTGTAGATGCATTTAACTCTCTAGAAGCTTCTAGAACTTTAGTGTTTTGCGTTGGTCAAAACTGACAAACGTATATAAGCACTGAAGTTCTGGAAACGAGAGAGACCAGCGGGAAACCGCCTAGAGAGAACACCACCATACTCTCTGATTGTTGAAACATTTGTTACCATTGCTGTACTCTGCTGTGCTGAGAATAAAACTATACGATCACAGACCGGACTTTGAGTTATTGATATTTGTGGGTTGGTTTACAAATATCGATTTGGTGCCGTGACCTGGATCAGACCTGGGAACAACACAAGACTTGGAACTAAAAGGTAAGGCTTTTACTTTTCTTAGTACCTTATTATTTTGACCACAAATTGTGAACATTCTTTTTGACAAACTCTAAAACTTAAAACTTAATTTAATAAAATTTAAATTACCAAAACTCTATCTTAAACAAAAACTACAACTTTAATTTATTTAGGCAATAATATAAAAACTTATTTTGAAAACTTTAACAAAATTAGTTAAACACAAAATTTAACATTTGAAATAAAATACAAAATTAAAAACAGAATTAATAATGGCAGAAGAAAATAGTAGACTAAAATTCAGTAGTATGGCTACGGCTTTAGGAGAAATTGAGGATAATTTAATTTTAGAAGAAGTAAATAAAAATAGACCAACCACGTCAGATCAGACAGACATGCAAAATGAAACTGAAAATAGAAATAAAACAAAAGCATCAGTCAGTCAGACGTACCAAACAAAAACCGAAAGTAGTAGTAACAGGTACTACAGTATATCGGGGGGAGTAGGAAATAGAGAACCACCATTTTGTAGAGTGTCTGGGATACCTGAAAACAAAGGTGATAATGATGAAAAAAGAGATGTTTGATAACATTTTGAGACAATTCTCTAACATGGCAAGTGCAATGGCAGTACCTGTACATCAGGTAATTAAGAACTTTTCGGGTAAACCGGCAGACCTTAAGGCATGGATATCAGACATAGAAAGATATGCAAATTTAGTTGAATTAAATGTACAGAAAATGCCGGGTATAGCATTGGTAAACATGTTCAGGGGCGGTAGCGGATTTCATTAGGAGGTATTTAATAGAACAAGAAAATAACGAAAATGTAGCTAGTTGGGGGGACCTCAAGAAATTATTAAAAGAAAAATTTGGGGAAGTGACAAACAAAAGACAGGCTTTAATTAAGTTAAGAAATCTAAAACAAGAGACAGACGAATCAGTACAAATGTTTGGGGAAAGAATAATACAAGCATCTGAGGATGTTTATACGACAGAGCAGACTAAAAACAAAAGCACAAAAGACTTAGTAGAACAACAGTTGATAGACATATTTTGTAAGGGGGTGACTTTTGATTACATCAAAATGAAATTGATTAGAGAAGAACCTACAACTTTAGAAGCCGCAGTTAAAATTGCGACACGCGAACAAAATGTTAGGGATCAAATTGCATTGACGTTAGACGGCACACAAAATGTGTTTAGATTTAAAACTGAAAAAGAAGACAGAGACATACAACAATGGAAGTAGATCACTTAAGAAATAAACTATGTAAGAATTGTTTAAGAAAAGGTCACACTACTCAAAATTGTCCTAAAAAGGTAGATGTAAATGCAGCTGACGAGACAGACAGTGACAGTGATAGTGACGATGACTTACAAATATCAGTAGCAGACAATAAGAAACAGGTTAGGTTCAAAAACGCTAAGAAAACTAAACAACAAACTCAACAAACGTTTAGACCACAATATCCAATACAAAGAAACCACCAAGTAGGTCCAAATAGACAAAATTCACAATCTGTACCAGATTGGGTATTAGGCGCAGAATGTTGGGTATGTCACATGATAGGTCACCTTAAAAGAAATTGTCCAAATCGAAACATTAACCCTCGCAACTGGGTACCATATTGGCAGTATAATCAGGGACCGCCAACGAATCGTGGCAGGGGTAGAACAAATAATAACTATCAATATAGACAAAATTACGATCCTCCACCCTCGCAGTTTACACACAATACTTATCGGAATAGGCAAAACTTCAACTTTCGACCTCCACAATTTACATATCAGCAAAATCAGCCAGATGATCAAACATTAGCATTACCAGAACCACCTCAGATGTTAGCACTTCCGGCACCCCCCAATGCGAGATAATACGTCTCAGTCAAATAAAACAGTTAGCACTCCCTGCACCACCTGTAGTAAGTGAACAAACTTCAGAAAACTCCACCCAGCGAATAGGACAACAATGGTCTCAGTATAGGGAACATAGGGAACAGGAAAAACTAGAAGGCTCTTCTTATAAGGAAGCCGATAAGAAGAGTTGTAGTAGAAAATGTAGTAGAAAATTAAGAAAAAGTAAGGTAGATAACTCTAGTAGTAAATTAGATAAAAATTATGAAATTCAATTGGCGGGAAATCCAAGTTCATGTGTACTATGGATTCAAAAACAAAAATTTAGGACTTTAGTAGATACAGGGGCAGAAGTATCATTAATTAGTAAAAAGTGCTTCCAAAATCTTCCGATCAAGGTTAAGGTTGTTAAAGAAAAAACCAAATCTCAGGGCAGTGAATGGTCAATCACTTAAAGTAATAGGTGCAGTAAATATTAAATTTACGATGAATAAAATGACCATGAATCACAAGTTTAATGTCACCGATGGTTTGAATAGAAACTTTATCCTTGGTAGGGACTGGTTAAGACAAAATGGAGTAAGACTATACTTTGATTTAGGTTGCTTAAGAATAGGGAGAACCTATGTCAAATTTGAAGATGACACTCACATATCATCCATAGTAAGAGTATCAAAAACAACTACATTAAGACCACAGAGTAAGACAATATGTTTTGTTAGGACAAATAGAGCATTTAACAGGGGGAATAAAGAAAATTTTGAAATCTCAAGTATCAATGATGGATGTCTTTTAGATGACCCAGGACTTGTAGTTCAAGAATCAATAGGAACAGTAACAGGAAATAGAAACATTCCAGTATTAGTAGTTAATCAAACAAATAAATTTTATAGATTAAAAAGAGGTCAAGTGTTAGGAAAAATTAGAGCTTTAGAAATAGATGAAATACAAGTAGAATCAACAGCTTTAAGTCCAGAAAATACAGTAGGAGATGTAGATTCTTTTAAAGATATTGACGCACCTTCGGAGTATAAAAGAAGTATTTTTAGTCTGTTACAAGAAAACAAAGATATTTTTGCAAAAACTGATGCAGAGTTAGGTCACACTAGTACAGTGAAAATGAAAATAGATACAGGAGACCATCCACCAATCAGAAATAGGCCGTATAGAACACCTCTTAACAAACGACAAGTGATTGACAAGGCAGTAGATGAAATGTTAGATGCAGGTATTATAGAAAGGTCAAGGTCAACATGGGCTTTTCCATTAGTTGTAGTTGGGAAGAAAGACGGATCTAAAAGAATGTGTGTAGACTTTAGATCTTTAAATAAAATAGTGAAACCTATATCATTTCCCTTACCATTGATTGATGACATCTTAGCTAGGTTGGAAAAGCCAAAACATTTCACTAGTTTAGATCTTAAAAGTGGGTATTGGCAAGTACAAATGGATGAAGATAGTAAAGAAAAAACAACATTTACTTGTCACAAAGGGTTATTTCAGTTTAATGTAATGCCCTTTGGGTTAAGTAATGCTCCAGCTATCTTCCAAGAACTCATGAACATAGTATTACAAGAATGTGAGGACTTTGCCACTGCTTACTTAGATGACATCTTAATATTTTCAAAAGACTCAGAAGAACATCTTAGACATATTCAAATAGTGTTTGATAAGATCAGGCAACATGGTTTGAAAATGAAGTTGAAGAAATGTAGTTTCTTTCAGAAAGAAATAGAATATTTAGGTTTTATTGTTAGTGAACATGGAGTGAAACCTAATGAAAAGAAAGTGAAAGCTATAAGAACATTACCTGTACCAAAGAATGTAAGAGAAATTAGGGGATTTATTGGCATGTGTAGTTATTATAGGAGATTCATACCAAATTTCTCAAAGATAGCAGAACCTTTGATTGAGTTAACTAAGAAATATGCTAGATTTAGATGGTCAAAAGAATGCCAAGTAGCCTTGATTTTCTCAAAGACAGTTTAACAGTAGTACCTTTGTTAGCTTATCCTGATACAAACAAACCTTATGTGTTATACACAGATGCTAGTGATACTTGTGTAGGTGCTTGTCTCACACAGCTTACAGATACTGGGGAAGAAAAACCTATCTATTATTTGTCTCACAAATTAAGCAAATCTCAGAAAAAATGGTCAACAATAGAAAAAGAATGTTTTGGAATAGCATTTGCTCTTAAGAAATTAGACTTATATTTACATGATGCTCAGTTTGTAGTACGTACAGACCATCGTCCCTTGAAATATTTATTAGATTCACCTATGCAAAATAAGAAAATACAACAATGGGCTCTCAGTATCGCAGGTTATAACTGTAAGATTGAGTATATAGAAGGTAGATTTAACTGTTGCGCTGACTTGTTGTCAAGAATACCAGACAGTCAAGAAATTGATAATTCTGAATCAGAGTCAGAGTCAGACGAAATAGAAATAGATGATAGATTTTTAGAAGTAGGTGCATTAAATTCAAACAAGTTCACTCCAAAGAAATACGCTAGTTGTAAGATAGATCCACCAGATGACTTAGTCAAGCCGTTTATAGATCTTCCAGGGGACATAGATATAAAAAACAGAACAAGAAAATGATGAAAAGATAGCAAAACTTAAGATAAAATTAGACAAAGGTAGTGCCACAAAAAGGGAACAAAATAGTTTAATAGTAATAGATGGTTTGTTATATTTTTTATCTCAACAAGATTCAGAAGATCCAAAACTTAGATTGTACATACCTGAAAAATTAGAAAACATTGTCATTAAACAACATCATGATTTTGTAGGACATATGGCAGTAGATAAAACATATGACATCATTAGACCAAAATACTATTTTCCAAAAATGTACCAAAAGTTGCACAAATATGTAGATCAATGTGTAACATGTCAAACTAGAAGCCAAAAGAAAACACATCCACCTCTCAAAGAAACGGATATTCCACCTTATCCTTTCGCAAAAATTGGTCTAGATCTATCAGGACCATATCCCACCACCTTATCAGGCAACAAGTATATTGTATCATTCATAGATTTATATTCTGGATGGCCAGAAGCTTTTAGTGTACCAAGTAAATCAGCTGATAATATAGTCCATCTCATATTAGAAGAAATATTTCCAAGATATGGTTGCCCACTTCAGATACTAACAGATAATGGGTCAGAAAAACGTGAATAAGGCTGTACAAGAAACACTTAAAGAATTAAATATAGATCATATCACAACATCTTATTATAGTCCTCAAAGTAACGGCAAGGTAGAAAGATTTCATAGAACTTTACATGATGTAATGGCTAAGAAAATATCTGATGATGTTCAGACATGGGATTTATATTTGAATCAGACATTAGCAGCAATTAGATTTCATCCAAGTGAATCGACCAAGTTTTCACCCTTCTACTTACTATACAATAGGGATGTAGTATTACCATTAGATTCAATTCTTAAACCTAGAAGAAAATATAATGGGGAAGACCAATATCAAATAGCATTACAGCAGCAACATAAAGCTTTTACGTTAGTACACAAAAATTTAGAAGACGCTAAGAAAAGACAAAAGAGATATGCAGATAGGGGTAGTCAAGAAATTAATTTCAAGATAGGAGATCCAGTATATATTAAGAATCAAAGAAAAACCAGTAAATTTAGATAATAAATGGACACCTTATTATAGGATTATTGAAGAAAAAGGACCTCTAAGTTTTATAGTTAAGAATCAGTTGACAGGAACAACAACTAAGACACATGCTCGACATCTTAGGTTAGCTAATTTAGATGATTGGGAGATACCCCAAGACAAATTAAATAGACCGATAAGAAAATCAACATATGTAGTACCTCCAGATTCAGAATCTCAGATGACGAAATTGATAAGAATGAAAATCAAGATATTGTAAAGAGATCTAGGCAAATTCGAGATGACTCAGATAGTGAGGATGATATTCCTTTAGCAGAATTAAAGAGAATATACAGAAACACAAAGTTAGATGATAGAGAAAAGTTAACACAACAAGACACTCAGACAGAAAACAAAGAAATAAATAAGGATACAGAAGATACAGAAATAAATGAAATTAAGAGTTCAAAAAGACTTGTAGACGAAATAGACCCTACTACAAAAGAAATATTAATAGTCTTAAATTCGACTTTTGATAACATGAATAAGAATAGTTTGGATATATTTGAAAACATGTGTAAGAATAACTTGTTGAATGAGAATAGTTTGGATATATTTGATAACATGTGCAAGAATAACTTGACTATGTTTGATAATATGTGTAAGACGATGAAAAGTCTTAAGTTTTAGACAATTTACATATATAATTACAGGAAAACAAAATTCAATATCTCTAAATTCAATTGAATATGTTATCACTGGGACACCTCGCACCCTCTGTCATTCAACCTTTACAGTTTCGGCAATTACTTTTATCAATCAAAAATCAATTGAATCCACGTTTTGCTTTGCCTTTTGACCCTGAAAAAGATCTTTGGGACCTATACAAAACATTGACTTGTGCTACATATTTCAAAGACGAAAACATTGTAGTTATTGTGTCAGTACCTTTGGTTGACACAACAAATGCCTTAGAAATTTACAAGATACATAACTTGGCATTGCCACATATGAAAGAACCCTCGGTACTCGCCAAATATGACTTAGAATCAGAAGCCTTAGCGGTAAATAAAGAGAAAACACAATTTGCACTTTTGACTCAACAGGAGTTAGAAAAATGTTCAAAATCCGTCAATAAGATATTGTTCTTTTGACAGCCCTATCTATACTGTTTCGAACAGACAGACTTGTGTGATTTCTATATTTCTGGAAACACGATCAAAAATTGAACAAAACTGTAAAACCACACTGATCAATAATGCAATTCTTCCTCGAGGACAGTATGTTACAGAAGGAAATTGGTTAATCATTGCTGAAAAATTACAAAATTTCATGATCATGTGTGACAAAGAATCAATGATTAAGAAAACATTGCCACCTCTAGACATTCTACATTTGGAACAAAATTGTCAAGCTTCTAACGGGGATATGACTTTAACACCTTACATTTATAAGGAAAGTAATTTTAACTTTAAGGATCCTTTAAAAACATTAGTTGATAAGTATAAAAAAGACGAAGTAAGTTTGTTTTGGAGATATAAGCAAAATTTCCCACGATATGATAAGATTAAAATTCCTAAGACGTTGAAAACCAGTAAAAGAAATTAATTTAGATAATTTGATAAATGAACTAAAACTAGAAGAAATGCAACCAATGCCAGAAGATGATTTTTGGGTTAAGAATGGTCAATACTTTCTCATACCAATAGTGCCAGTAGTAACAATCTTAATAATTATAATGATAAAATGTGGAAAAAGAATAATAAGAAAATGTAGAAATAGGCATTCAGAATCTTCTGTCAAAAAGAAAAATAAAGATAATTCTAAATGTTAAGTGGTCAAGTAGTGAGGGAAAAGAGGAGTTGAGTCTTCCAAATCTTTCAAGACTTCTAAGAAACCAGAACCAACAGCCATATCAGGAGCACCAAGTAACAAACAGTCGATCATGCATAAATACACAGTCAACAGCAGATGATAATGACATTCGCAATCTTATAACAGAAAAGATGAAACAACGGACAAGAAACACAGCCAGTATATACCAAGAAGACATTCAAACTGAACAAGAACCGAACGCATATCCAGACAGGAAACTTTGCAGTATGTACCTTAAGGATAAACACGACATAGAATACCCAGACATGAAACTTTGCAGTATGTACCTTAAGGATAAATACGACATAGACTTAATACCAGTAACTGATCAAACCAGAATTAACATTGAAAACCGAACACCATACAGTCAAGATAAAAGAGAAAACAGAAAACACGAAACAAAATAGTCAAGAAGAAATGAAAAAACAGTCAACCAAACTACAAAAATGAATATCCAGACGTACATTCCTGTGAAATAAAGGAATACAAACACGATAACCATGAAATAAACCATGAACTTTATCAAGACCCAGAAACAGGTGATGTGACACCGCAAGAATTTAACGATAATAATAAATCGTCGATCGAAAACATCGAAGTGGATGAGACCACTTGGCTTCGATCCAGAAGCCCGATTACCAGCTTTAAGTTCACCAGTAACTAAAGATACTAACATTCGACTATTGAAAACTATACAAGAACTTAAGTAATAATCACAGTGTAATGTGAATACAAAACGAAAATAATTTAAAGAAGTCGAAAACTTATTCTTATTTAAAGAAACAGAATTTACGCAAGGACGGAGGACTTTCCGTGAATGGAGGACTTTCCATGAATATTCATAAGGACGGAGGACTTTCCGTGAATGGAGGATTTCCATGAATATGTTAAAAGTGTTAAAAAAGTGAATTATTAAATGTATTATGTTATAATGAACTTTAACATAATGAACTTTACTTATGGACTGTAATAATGAACTTTATTTGTATTGAGACAATGATTATTGAATTGAATTATGCATAAATTCTCTGCTTATTGAACCGGTTTATATCGCTTTATAATGCATGAATATATATTGAAATTATAACCCAAGTCACATATTTTTATCCAGGTCACATTTTTATTTAATATTAATCCAGATCACGAGTTTTATGAATTGTTGAAAATCCAGGTCATAATTGATAGTGGATTATTGAGAAATCTAGGTCACAAGTTAATTTGTTATTACTCCAGGATATGAATTGTTTATAGATAAAAATCCAGGTCACAACTTATTCATTTCATGATTAACAGTAAAAACTTTATTGAATTGTGTTATAACTTTCAAGCCACACCAATGGGGGAAATTTTATAAAAAGTTACTAACTATAATTTAGAAAGTATTTATAAGAATGAAATTTTTACCATTTAGTAAAAATTTCAAGGGATAGGGACGTTTGTAACAATATGAGGTACGGGAGATAAATCTTTCAGGAAATTATATACGTAAATAAATTGGTGTGACTTGAAATAGTATTGATGTATATTATATATGTATTTGGGAAAATACGGGCAGCTAAAATTACATGATTTCTAATTCGGTCAAGTAAATATGTTGACAAAGTTAATTTAGATATAAAATTCCAAATTCAAAAATTACTCAGCATAATATTTAGTAATATGACTTAGCATTATTATAATATATAATATACTGTTTTGGATAAACAACTTGTCAACACCTTTACAAATTCAGCAGCAATTGAAGCTGCATGTTAAAAGGTCAAAATATCTGTCATCATCAGTTTTGGTAAACAAGAATTGATGTTAATGATAATTAATATAAAGTACTGAAGTTGTACTAAGAATGATAGTGTAAAAAGGTTACCAAAGGTTGCATTATGACAGATTTTGATGATGCTGGCGCCCATATTCTTCCAATTGTAGATGCATTTAACTCTCTAGAAGCTTCTAGAACTTTAGTGTTTTGCGTTGGTCAAAACTGACAAACGTATATAAGCACTGAAGTTCTGGAAACGAGAGAGACCAGCGGGAAACCGCCTAGAGAGAACACCACCATACTCTCTGATTGTTGAAACATTTGTTACCATTGCTGTACTCTGCTGTGCTGAGAATAAAACTATACGATCACAGACCGGACTTTGAGTTATTGATATTTGTGGGTTGGTTTACATATACAGTCAATACTAGTAGTATTGTCACGTACATGTACGTGCACTGAATATGCAAAACCACACATATTTGTTTATTCGAAGCACACTAATGAAATATCGTCTTCTCAATAAACGCATACAAACTTTCTTGAGGGAAACATAAAAACCATATATTTATGTTGTTTTTATATCATCGTTAACCTCAATATCTCGTAACAGTTCAACAAATGTAACGAGAAACATTTAATTGAATATAAATAAAAGTCTTTTATCGCATCTACAAAAAATGAACCAAGTTTTCATATATTCTCCACACTACGCTTACCAACTTACAAACTGCTGAACTTCAGTATTAGTTTCGTATGAAATACAAACTTAGAACATAAAGAAACATCAACCATCAACAAATTGATCAATAGTGAATTATCCGTTATCTGTAAAGGAAGTTCCAGTATAGATATAAAGTTCCGGAATAATCTTGCTCTTTAGTCCGGAACAATATGTAAATAATAGACATGGCCCATGGTCATCAGCTGCTGAGTATGTTAATATCAGACTGTAATTGCCTCCTAATAAGTATCTTGACTCGCAAGCAAGAAGACCTGGGTTCGATTCCAGGAAATGGGTCATACCAAAGGCAATTATAAATGACTGTCCAGTTTGATATTTCAATAGAAAATTTATCGGTGAAATCATCATTGATTCTTTGGTTAACACTTAAAACGAAAGTTTAATGAAATATTAATAAATACATGTTTAAGTATTTATATTTGAAAATGTATTTATTAATATTTCATTAAACTTTCGTTTTCAGTTTTGACGTGTCGTGTACGCAGAGGTATTGCTGCAATTGTATCCGGTGTTGCGCAATCGAGTCCTGTTTGTCGAGTTGTTAAGTCGTTAAAAGATGGTCAACAAAAAAAAAAAACAATAATCGCTGCATCATTTTCTTATATGGAATACAAATTATTATACAGAAAAACTAAGAGAAAATACAAACACGAATATATCTTTGTTGTATAATATATTGTTGTTTTAAAAGTTATATGGGCTGCAATGAAATAAATTTGGTATCCAAATAGCGCAGTGATTAGCGTAACCGGTTTTCTCCAATTCGATCTGACTTCTATCATCTGACTGGACAGCATATGAAACACGTGGGTTTCCTCTGACATTTCTGCATTATTTCCACAGTAAGAATCCCCTCACGCCAGTCAGACCAAACGAAAGACATTGATAAAAGTTGTATAAATTGTTTGTTCATTTTTGTAACAAAAAATCTATATTCTATATAATAAATTGAATGAGATTGTCAGTTATCAAATTCGTGAATTTTCATGTGCGTTGTGTTAAATCATTATTATTATTATTATTATTATTGTAAACGGAATAGGGACAGTTATTGTTATTTGAATACAGAACATGCCATAAAATTCTGTTAACGTAGTATAAGAGCGCGCTCTCTCTCTCTCTCTCTCTCTCGGTACATTGGACTGCAATGATTTGATTTGGATTCGTTTAAAAGAGAACACTACTAATTATACACACAGGTAACCTTTTTAACTTGAATGTATTCCAACTATTGGCATTCCATAGCATATGTCTGTATGCATTATTACTATTGTCGACTTGAAGAACCGAGTTCCATTCTTAATATGAATAACATATCTGATTGTGACTTACATTTGTTACCTGATCATCTTCATTGTTCGTTAACGTCAAAAGCGACCCTAAAGACAAAGCATCTGTGCAAATAGTGCTGCATAAAATGAGCATGGTCTTTAAACAAACTGCTTATAATGTATATTCCATTTATTTCCTATGCTATTATGCATATATATTCTAAATGTTTGGGGTCAAATTCATGGGCTTAAGTCACGATATTTAAATACTTACTAGTTTGTTTTGGTAACACGCCAACATCTAATAACTCTTTGAATAACAAGCCCCTTTGATACTTTTAAAATTCCACACATAAACAATTTCTGAAACGCATTCAAATCATTAAGTTCAATGTCATGCATGTGGCATAGTCGAGTACAGAAGTACTGCATACTTAGACCATTATATCCGCTGTACTTCAATTCAACCTGGAAACCTGCTAACTGAACCACGTAGTAAAACACCCATATTAAATCGGGGTTGAGAAATAGAAATGAAGTGTAAATGAGTGTAGATTTCACACATCTGTCTGAGAACAGATTAGTTATACAACTTTAAGCGTTATCAAAGTTTAAGGCAAGAAATATCAACCAACAACTCTGTTTGGTGCCAACATTTTATCACATTTAATATCCCTCGTGCAGCATTTCCAATTTTATATTTGGTGTCATTAAAACGTGATCTCAATAATAATTTGTTTATGACTGTCAAATGTTTTATAATTTCTTCTAATTTTCTGGTCCGTTTTATCAAGTCCTCGTCGAACCTTTTTCTTAACACATACATATCTCAGACTGTTCAATCAACATATATTGGTCTCCTACTTAAATTATCCTGATAACAATTTTCATTTTAATATCATCATACCGGGAGCATTCGGATTTTATTAATATCTACGTATACACAACCTAATTATTGTCATATGACAGCTTTAATTCAAAATATCCTGTTTTCCGACAATATTTCATCGTTGCCAGCTCAGAGGTTTAAAATCTGGAGCATTGCAATTGTTTTTTAACTATCGTATTTATAAGCAGAATTTTTAGCGAGGGTTCAACTTTGGCATTATTAGCGAGAGTATTAATATCGCTAAAATTAGGGGCCCCCGTGGCCGAGCGGTTAGAGCATTGCGCTTTAAATCACAAGGCCTCTCACCTCTGGTTCGAATCCCGCTAGGGTCATTTCGAATTAAGTGGGATAGTTTGCCAGTTTTCTTGCGGAAGGTCGGTGGTCTTTACCCGGGTAACCGGGGCTTCTCCCCCACCAATAAAAACTGGACGTCATCATATGACTGAAAGATTGTTGAGTATGGCGTAAAACAAAACAAAAATCAAATCGCTAAAATTGAATATCGTTGACAATTCATTCCGCTTCGGATATAAGAGTCATTCATATGATTGTACACATTGCGTTACGATTTACTGTTCTGACTGAAGTCCTATAATAATTATGATCTATGCCGTGTAAATAAGTCATGATGTATAGTCTGGTGCCTATTTGACTATTATTCTTTTAAGTGTAAAATTTGTAGAAGTAAGTTTGCAATTTTTTCAGTAGATTGTACATGTATGATTTGTAAAAAAAAAAGCGCGTAATATTATATGCTATGAATTTTAAAGTTATTTACAGAATGATTCATATCTACGTCAAATTCTTTTATATCTCTACATTTCAGAAAAACAACCGGATGTCAAAATTTTGGAACCGTAACTCACGAATTACAATTTTACACCAACGCACTTAAGTAAAACGGCACCCTGACTTAGTGCCTTCCTTTTCCATTTACCGATTGCTACTTTGCCGTTTAACTGAAATTATCCGAAATCAACGATAAATACACGATCATTGCTATTTATACATAATAATTAACTTAAACTTTGTTCTCTTTATCACATTTGGTGTTGACATTTTATTCAAGATCTTCCTTTTAATGTTCAGAAATGAAACCGATTAATGTTTTCTCATTCTGTTCACAATTGATTTTTTTTACCGCTTGCTGCTGTTGTTGTAACACGAATTTCGGTGGTATTTTAAGCTTAAATTTTCCTCAAATGTTTCTGTAGACTTATAATCTAGAATTCGGGGATCATCAGAGAATTGACTTCAATCACTGGTTTTCTCCCAGAAACAGTATCCTGTATCCAAGATGTTCATGGATTCTGCATTCAAGAATAAGAAAGACTGCAAGACTGAAACCCTTTCAATGCGACACTGAAACTCGTGCCAATGACTTGAGACGCTCATGAAGTAAAAGCCCGCCCATCATTTAATGTTATGATAACAAGACATCCACAAAAAAAGACTACTTCACAGCGTTGAACAAAATAAATCTGAAATTCCGTGACATTGAAACAGGAGACATTTTAAATTGTTTGTATTTAAATGTCAATGGATAATATATGCTGAATTTAATATTATTAATTCACAGCATTTATAAAATTCAGAGTTTTAAATTCCATGACAATGAAATGAGATATTCCGATTTTTTGTATTATAAAAATGGATAATGCTTTCAGACTTTAAATGAATTTAGCAGTAATCTGGGATACACAAGAGTCATTTTATCAAATGCCCATTTCGTATGTATAGCTCTTTATTCAGAGACGAAAACGTGAGACAAGAGAGAACAACAACAAAATCTTTATCTTTTAATTTTTATTATCTTAGCAAAAAATTTAACAAAATAACTTTGCCATTCACTTAATAAATATCTTGAATGTAACATGACATGTTTCCATAGCGACATCAGTGTTTCACTTTTAGTGCTTACATATATAAGGCAACGTCACTTAGAACACTCTCTACTCGACTAAACCTAAGTAAATCATCAGGTAAGTCGCAAAATGTCTGTGACTCTGAATGCCTTTAGAGAAAGTTGTCCTGCAGTTAGTAAGAAGAAATTTTTTAAAAACAAAATTATTATAGTGAACAGTTACAGTTACTTACAAAAACCAAAAGTCAACGTGCTCATCAAATAGACATGACTGTAAATTTCAAACATACATATATTAAGGACATAATTTTTTCGCCTCTTTAAATTTCAATACACTAAAAACAAAGAGTTTCATGTCGTATTTAGCATTCGGATGCATTCACATTTAGGCTTATGGAATATATTATAATGCAATCCTTCCTAAAGTTACACACAAAACGAAAAATAATAAGAAGATGAAAAACAAATTTTTTTTACAGAAATATCTTAACATCAGGAAATCTTTGATGCCTTGAGAAACTAAACCCCAGGTATATTTCATCACATTGCAACAACAATATCACCAAGAGAACGTAAGTTATAAAACCACAAGAAAATGTAACTGTTAGAATTACTGTATCAAGTAAGCAGTGTTTATCAAATTCTGTCAGCAATAAATGTAAAATTACCAATGGTATCTAATGTTACAAAACTATTACATATCAACATCCATCCGTGTATATGCTAGTTGCCAGAACAACATTTATACAAAAAAGCCAGATATCAAATGCATCATGTTGGAACAATCAATATCTTGGTGAGTTCTGTAGCACTGAAATTTACATCAACTATCAGTTATCCAAACTTCATGTGTTAAAGAAACCATGGTTTAAGGTGAAAACTGGAGGGGGTCGTCATTGCTACTCTTGTCGAGTCAGACGTACACTTTCTCCATAATTCAGATTTCAAAACGGAATTTAATAATGAATGTTACTAGATATTATAAAACGCACTAAAACTTAAGATAATCTAACATCAGTTCAAAAATTATACCCTGGGTACTACTATGACAATGGACATTAGCTGATTAAATGCTGTTTCAAAGACACAAAAGATTGCATTTCATATCTTGAATTCGTATAGGGTTCAAAGCAAAAATAGAAAGTTACAGTCTGATAGTACATTAGAAGGAATATATTGCACAAACTCTGAATCATGGTTTCCTTATATGTGTGTTTAAAATGCTCCACTATGCTATCTTAAAATTAAATATCTTAGGTCTCTTAATCAGATTTCGTTTACAATGAAATGGATAATACAAATGAAATACATGTACTACATATTTATCATATACAGTCTAAAAATCTTAAGGACTCATCTCTTTAAATCACAATACACTCTATTTGATAATGTATATTAATAACATTCTCGCTTTGCATGAATCACACTGAATCTCATTACAAAAGTACAAGCAATCAGGAAAAATTCATCGGCAGTGTTATGAATATACCACATAGAAAATACAACGAATCAATAAAGCTCATGAAAACATGAAGTTTAGCTTAATGTAATACATCAAATAATAGAATATTTATCGTCCCCTATACTACTGCTCCCTCCTAAAAAGAAACTAGCCCTACATATTAAAGTACAAATCATTTAAAAAGTCAGAAATGTCATATATATATATATATATATATATATATATATATATATATATATATATATATATATATGTATGTATGTATGTATGTATGTATATATACACACATACAAAAACAGCATTGCAACTTTGCAAGTTCATAACAAGTCATGTCAATTTTTTCACATCTAAAGCAAATCTGAAAGGAACAAGTACTTTGACAACCTAAATACTCTGTTGAGATTCACCAAACGATCTTTCTTCATCAAAGTTGTTATCAAGCTATACCTGGAAATTTTAATTCCGTTTAATTTTTGAGATTTTCGTCTTTCTATGAGAGGGCGAATTTGCAATGAGGGTGAAAATTTCAAATTGAATAACTGAATGTATGGTCATATACAGGCCATCAAAATTACTATGATAATTTAGGGCAAACTTAAGATGGTGGGTATGTTTTCTGTCAAAAAAGGAGTAAAATTAAACCAGGGTTTAAAAATTTTCAGGTATGCAGTATATGAAAAGACTATGTGTGCTGAGAAATACAAATATACATAATTATACGCCTACACTAAAGTACACAAATGATAACAGGAATTGTATGTGAAATTTGGCACAAAATCTAACCCAGAAAATGAAGTCCAAATCATGTATTCATATTTTTAGAAAATGCTATATGATTTTACAAATGAAACTACTGTTTACATTACTGAATTCACTACCAATAGGGAACTTTCGAGTTAGCCCAGATTACCGTTGTGATTCTGTATTTATTCACACCTTCTCAATTTTGTTCCTCATATGTTCTTCTGGTTTTTGTATTTACCTTCCCAACATAGGTAAAGTAAATGGAAATATTTTTACTTCTTAGCGCATTAAATTTATTTTGTATAAAGAAACCTAGGAGACATTCTAGAGTAGCTTATTTACTTAACGCCAAATTACTAAAATGTAGCAGGAGGGAAAATGTGTGAACAGACCGCGAATCGAACCCAGGACCTTCCGAATACTTGCAGAGCACTTTTACCCATTGTGCTATCGTGACTATCTATATATTATCAAAACCAGAAATAACATTGAGGAACATTTTTCTAGAATCATGCAACTGGCAATAATAAAATCAGGATTATAGCAGTAATCCGGGCTAACTCGAAAGTTCCAGATTGAAATGAAATTATGATAATGCAGTAGATGAATAAAATGTTGGTATGATTAGATAAATAATAAAATGTCTGTATGATGATTGTAGATGCAATGTTCACTATAGCTTCAACTATCATAGTGACAGTACGAGATCATAATTATAAAATATCTAATTGTACAAACTTAAAGATGCATTTATATCGTAGTAACGAATCAATACTTTAGGGCCTGTGTCATATATTACATGCATTTGTAACCATACATTTAAAACACTGACTTCAATACGCCAATGCAATGCATAATGGGTAATTGCACTGCAGTTGAATACCAAAATTCCACCAAAACTACTTTTTTTAATTGGAATTTCATTCATCCAAAATATTTGATAACATCATTCAAAGATAAATGAATTTTGAATTTGTGTACACAATTTTATAGATATAAGGGGTTTGTTATAAAGTACAAAATCACATAAATATCAGGCTGCTATCATGTCAAATAAGCAGTTACAGATTTACTGTTCATAACATGTGTACAGAATAACGTGAGGTGTTGGATAATGTTCACTTGTACATATTTTTATATTTTACACATAATAAATGAAAAAAGTTATCAATCAATATCTGTGAACCATTTGTAATGAATGCTTTTTTTTCCAAAATCATTTGTACATGAATGATCAAGAAGGAAATCTTACTGTCAGAGAAAATGATTTGAAATATTAAACTTCTGTCTTATATCTAATACCTAGCAGTATGTTATGTTTCAGCAGTTTTTTATTTGTATAAGTCAAATCGTCAATTTCAAATAGCACTACAATAGTGCATATCTTGTAAATGTCTATGCACAATGTAAGCCAGAATTAAATGCAGTTCACACTTATTTGTACATGTATGAAAGCTCCTAAAAAAAAAGCAACATCATATGGGATTTCAACACATCATTTTCAATTACCTCCGTCTTAATTTCATACACACCGGTACATGTACATGAAGATGTAAAGTTCCTCTAGTGATGCTCATACATGTTTTATGAATTATTAAAATCAAAGGAAGTAAAAATATGTATGACATCACAAAATCTACGACATTTCGTCTCTTATCCAAAATCGAATCTTAGTGAACTTTCATCAGCGATGGTTTAAATGGAGGAAAATGGTTCATTTGTAGGGGTTTAACCCTTTCAGTACTATAGTACCCAAAACTGCCCGCTTAATTAATGTTACCTTTCTTTACTATAGCGCCCAAAACAGCCTGTAAAGTTTACTAGTCCTGAATTACTATAGCGCCCAAAGTAGCCTGATTTTTGCGTCCATTTTGGGGGGAAATTCCTGTTACTATGTTTACATTGAAGTAAACAAGACTTAAGTGTTACATCCTTTCTATGTAACTGAGCATTCTTTGCAACATAAGTTTGACAGCTGTAGTGTGGCGATTTCATTGTATATCATAATACTCTAGTAGTCAAAGGGTTAATGGGGAAAACATAAAGATTTTACATTGCAGAAAAAATTTTTATAAAGGAGAAATTACTCCAATTGTAGCAAATCAAATTCTCAACCCTGTTTCTTAAACATCTAATTATATTTCTATCTTACTTTCTCATCCCATTTTATCAATTAATCATATTCTCCCTTAAAACACCCCAACACCCTTACAAACATTTCACCACATGTGGGTAGATTGGGCATAATCAGGCTGGCCAGAAAAAAAAAACCCCAACGTTATTTTGAATGTACACAGGTAGACTAAATAAAATTGAGCAGAAATTAACACTTGAAATCTTTGTGTATATAGTAAACAGAATGATTACAAGTTTATTAATCAGTTTCAAATATGATAAACAAAATGTATTCAAATACCGAAAGGAAAAACAACAACAAATGATTGGAAAAAATAGTAAAATTAGCTCAAAGGACAATATGAAATATGAAGTGATAGAAACTACTACATGTAATACACACTGAACATGAAATAGACTGCCAGAACATGTATATATCACAGTGTAAACAATATAAACATTAAAATAAACATAAACAAAGTCTCTTCCAAAATTAAAAGGGTATATCTGTTAAAATTTGCATCAAAGTTGCAGGTATTGCATTGTATTACCTGTATCCACATCATGATACATAAGATGAATGTGTGCTTATGACGACTTTCGCATTAACCATAAAATGTGAATGTATGTATAACATTGTATTAAATCTACCTCTTGTGGTGTCTAATGGTAAAACAATGTAAGTTCATGTGTTTGTCACTAATTATGGTACTTTATGACAAAAATGAATTTTCATTTAAGTTTTCAAGCTATGATTGACACCATCGCATCTCTCTACAGGTATGAGATTGAAATATGAGCCCTTTTGGCTGTGATCTTCAAAGTACGTGTGCACTAAGACTATGTACTTCAAATGTATCACACATACAGGTACGTGAAACAAAATCATGTAAAAACAAAAACTATGCAAACAACTACTGTACACATACATTTAAAAATCAGTCACATGTTAGGTACATATATACACAGAATTATTGTTCTTCTATACTGTAACACACTTGTAAAGAAAATCTGCATTGTTATCTTGCATCATACAAACAATTATAATTATAAAACCAAAGAAGTCCAGCTCCTTTATCTCCATTCAAAATAAGACATAGATCTGACAAGCTAATGGTCATGTACATGTACTCTACATGTACATTGTGCAAATATACCCATCATATATACAAGTGTAAGTACATTTATATCTCTCAGACATTTATCCATGTATCTAATGAAATAGACTGCCACTTTTATATCCAAAAATCTCCCAAAACAGTCGTACCAATACATCTAGGTACGAACCAAGCTAATGATTTTCAGCACCTCTCAAAACAACACACACACACACACACACACACACACACACACACACACACACACACACACACATATATATATATATATATATATATATAATATATGTATGTGTACATCTCCAAAATTATTGTACATGTATACCATAAATTATTTATCACAAGGTTTCAAGTTATAGATATTTGTACAAAATTTTTAACATTGTTTAAAACCATCAGCATTTTCAGTGAAAGGGAACAAGAAAACACAGAGCACATATATTTATCGGTACCAATGTCATTCATGTACACACTGTAGAAGTTTATTTTTTAAACTTCTAATTATAAAATGTAATGACTCAAAATTTATGTAGCTCTTACACAGACTTAAGAATAGATGTACCTTTAGTACAAATGTTACTTTGTTTCTAATTGTATCACAGAGAGAAAAAAAATAAAGAAAAAAAAAATTATAAACAACCAGTTGAAAAAAGAAAATAAATAATTTAGATAAAAGATATCATATCTTCAACAGTAATTTATGCCTGAATATTAAAATAATTGCAGAAAAAAAGATAAGAACTATAGTTCCACCACAGGTTTGCCTATTGTACAGTCTTCTCTAGACAAACTATCGGTCTTTTCTGATCCCATAAAACCACTAGACGTAGATGAACACTCCCCATCAAATGCTGCTTTGTCAATATCTGTGTCATGATGAGACACTTTAATATGAGGTGCACTAAACCTATCATGTTCATTTTTATCATACATATCGTTTCCTTCTGTAAATTCTTCTAAACCTACATCTTTCTCTGAGAGTTTTCTAGAAACAGCATCTAATTCTTCTATTCCTTCTAACCTACTCTTTTGCTGGAAAATCTTGCGCTTACTGCGACCTCCCTTTCTGTGTTTGTGCTTGTGTCGATTTGGAGGCACGACACTAGAATGCATACTATTATTAGTAGTTGAGGACTTGTTAACTGTATTTGTTTTTGCCCTGGTAGCAGGAGACTGTGAGTCCCTAACTTTCCCCGTTTTTGTTCGACTACCAGCTGAACCTTTGCGAGATGAGGTAGGAATTTTATCGAGTTCATTAGGTGTAACAACTTGTGGTTTGTTTTTGGAACATAAGTACACAGAACTTGATATCACACTCACGATAACACAAAGGAGTCCCACGACCGTCAAAATGATTCCAACTGTTCGCTTTCCATCATCATTTTGCAATTCTGTAGGTAACAACGACAAATCAAAGTATCCATAATTTAGAATGAGACACACTCCTGTCGCAAACATGATTATACCAACCAGAAACATAAAGACACCAATAACACACAAACAGCATTGAGTGGAACTGGAGTGCATTCTCGGCATCTGTAAAAGACAAAAGATGAATATACGTACTGGTATATACGTGACAGGTATTTAGAGGGTATTGATGAATCATGCTCAAAACATGTCGCTTTATGTAATAATGTTATCAAGAGAATGATGAGCAAAACTATAAGCAAAACCTTAACCAGATAGACATATGGATGGACAGATGGAGACAAAATATATATTTTCCCCATGGTTACACCTGAGAGGGACTAAAACCCAAAATACTTACGTCATGTACATTTTGTACATATGTTTATACACAGATCACAATACATGTTCATGTATATGATGTACATCCTATATACACGTATGTACAGTAGTAAGAAAACGTTATTTCTACTTGCTCCAGAAAAATTACCATGCTGAAAACGACTGATACTTAAAACCAGTTTGTATCAGTATTAAGTTATACATGTACATGTGTTATACCATTCCAGAATTCTCTCTGCATGTATATGTACATGTACTGTTCAAATATATACCAAACTTTTAGAAAAAATTACATGTAGACAGAAACAACATATTTCAAGTCTACATGTTATTGCATTACTTGTACTTGAGACAATGATATACATTCATCTAGTAAAAATGTTCAGCTGCGTTACTGCGTATATTGTTTAAACTCATCATGATCAATCCACCCCCCCCCCCCCCCCCCCCCCCCCCCGCAAATATGTTCTCTTCTGTAAATAAATGATTTAGGCAGTCCAAATGGGTCTTTAAGGTTGAATGGGTTAATTCATATACATGATAGCCAGTTCATTTTACATGTACTAAAAAATAAACAACTACTCATAAAACCAGGAACATGAGAAGCAATTGCTCTCTAATATAGGAATTGAGTTTGATCTACCTGTAGTGTTCGACATTAAACAATGAAATAATCAATATCGTACACAGGCTTACAAATGTACCTGTTTAACCAGAAATAAACTGGTGTTCAAGGACTGATATGGATTAGCTTTGCTTCTTCTTTTCTCGGAAAAAACTAAACAAAACGAAGGCATGATCAATATGTGAACTTATAGCGTACTTGTAAAATAATGTACCTGATAAATCCTGTGGTAATAATGTAGTTTATTACATATGTTTATGACAAGTGCAGATTTCAATGAACTTGTAATACAAATGGTGTTACCAACACTGCAACAACATGCATAAGGCAGAAATATGAAGGTACATGCAGAATACATGTATATCATGACATTCATGTTCAAAAGTATGTTTACTGGTTTAAAAACACAATGAATCAGATATCAAAAGGGCCCAGCTGGTTTAGTAAAAGTCTTCGGTTTTCATCCATATGTTGACTTTCATTAAAACATTTACGAATAAGATACATGTAAACAACTGCTTCAGATATTGTAGGCAGGATCTCTTTGTGGGTGAAAACATTGTTCATGATTTACATATGAGCATGATTCCATGTGCAGGGACAAAATGTATAATACAATGTAGACATGTATGTATACATGATGTAGATATATTGCACACTGAAGCTGTTCACATGACCGTCTTGTACATATTATGGAAAGCTATGAACATGTGTGTATATATATATATATATATATATATATATATATATATATATATATATATATATATATATATATATATATATATATATATATATATATATATGTATTTCCATTTCCCTCTTCAAATGGCTGTCATATTGTCTTTATTAATTTGTGGTTTCTCACTGAGAATTTTAGACTTTAACTTTAAGTGCAAGACGCGTATGGTTGTGTAAATAGAATCAGACTTGGAGTGTACGTGAGGATGGTCATCTGAACAAAATTTTCAAGCTTACATGTGCATGTATGTGCATAGTGGTAATACAAATAGCGACTACATACCGATGATACCGTACAAATGTAGCAACCAGAAAAACTTGAAGCTTGATAGTAAGGTGTACAAATGTGCATGTACACTTGTAGTTGTACAGATGTAAGTAGCGATACATCTACAATGTCACGTGTACGTTGATGGCTATATACACAGAGACCCCATACAGGGGACAAGGGTACATAAATCATCACTTGTACAACACAAAGTACATGCACAAGATGAAATCTACAATATACCTGTCCATACACTTATCATATCCCTTGTCTGATATTTTAATGTACTTTCTTGTTGTTACTGCGGTATGTTTAATAACATTCCATACATGTCATAGGCGTCGGACCCGGGGGGGCTAGGGGGGCTTAGCCCCCCACTTTTTTGGCAAAGATAGAAATAGGTGTTGAAAATTAAGGCTTAGCGCCTAGATGTTTCTGGCGTGTGTGTGTTTAAAGTTGGTTTAGCACCCCCACTTTCAATTTGCTTCCGACAGTGTTGCATGTATCATTGTATAGTATTTAAGTGTCTATAAAATTGGAATCATTTCTGAAAACTTTCTTTCTGTTTCATAAGATCATTAATTTTACATGTATGTCTAAAAAGTGATTTTCCTTCTGTAATATATGGTGATTTTTACATGCCCTAATGGACAAATGTTCTTTAAAGTAACTGGAAATTTCAGTGTCCAACAGCAAGATGAACTATAGTAACTTGTAGTGACTACACAGTAATTGTTTTGCTCCCCATCCCATTTTAAGGGTCATTTTTAGTTTTGTACATTGTACATGTACAATAATGAAAGCTTTAAAATTCCCATGCAAATGTATTAAATCAGTACAGCACTTAGTAGACCAACATCTACTATTATTGCATTCTAACATGACCAAGGTCAGGATTTGGCTGGATTATCTAACAATTAAACTGCTTAAAATCAAAATGATATTTAAAATGCATTTTGTATCGCAATCTTTTAAATGAAAAGTCTTATTTATGGCTTTACATGTAATGATGTACAAATGTACTGTGTATGTACATTATATAGTTCGTTTGTTTTTTCCATTAATTTTTTTTATAAAAAAAGAAGAATTATCCTGATATGCAGTATTATATATGAACAAATTGTTGCAGAAAAAAAGTACATGCAGTGAATCAGTGATACATGTACATCTTGTAATGCAGTTGCAAAATGATGCTGATGTAATCAACAACCGATGTTTAGCAGTTAGATTACCATGAATCTACATTTAATCACTAATTAGGCTGAAAACATTAACAATTTGAGAATGAAGGCACTGACAAATTTACAAAATCTATACAAATTGTACATGTTATTATCATAGTTTATTTCGAAGTATGTTTTTGGGTGTTGTAATCTGACTGGACTGGTAATTAAATGCATGCAATAACAAAAAGCTACATTGTAATTACTATGTATACAGTGGAACCTGTCTTGAAAGACCACCCTTTACGCCACTGAAATGAGGTCTTACAAGAGTCAAGACAAGCGTTCTCTCAGTTTTTTTTTTTTTTAAACTTTTAAGGATAATTGAACCAATAAACCATTTTCGAGTTGTCCGATTCTGTTCAGTTTCATCACAATAGTTTGTACTTGGACTACGTGACGTCATCTGAAAGTTGGGCAAGGTCGATTCAGGTTATGTAATATTTTCATTGACGATATTCTGCGATATCTTATTTCCGGAATATAGTGATGCCCTACTTTGCTCTATGAAACTGCACTCTACTATGACGAATCATGATGTAACAAGATGACTCGAAAATGGTCTATTTTGCAAGTAAGTCACTAAGTGGTCTTTTATGACAGTGGTCTCTCTGACTCTAGACAGTATCCACTGTGCTATACTGGTATATATATAAACATTTGTGCCCATTAATACTACTTTGTATTACACAAGGGTAGCTCTAGTGTGTGGCAAGGGCTTTGATCAACATGTCACATGTCCCATGTCGCACTATCACCACTTATCGTATTGTAAAAAATTGACAGCTACTACCAACAATGTACAATAATTCAATATATACACACAACTTGCTTCTACTTGGACTTGCCTATTGCCACTTTAATTTTACCCTTTTATAGCAGAAAACAGAATCTTATATATTCAACTCTTAAACTCACATTTGATGACATGACTCATATGTTATACATATTATATCAGATTTCAATGTAAGCACAGTCACATTGATTGCAGGTACATTGTATGACTTACATGTAATTAGTCTATAGATACTTCATTTATTTACATGCAACTTGAAATGTTCGCCTTCATTTTATTTCCACCATCCCGTAAAATGGCAAAACTAAAATGGAGGGCCTACAGTTCCAGTTTTCAACTTACATTATAAACAGTATTTTATCACCGAACAACCTGATATCAAACTTTATAAATGAAGACCGTGTCACATGCATATACATGTAGGTTAAATATGGATGCATTTCACCATCATATATATAAATGTGTATACAAATGTATGCAGTATACACATATATGTGCCCAGCCAAAAATGTTGACAAATAAACATACATGTACATTTACCTACATGTATACATATTACTGTCTGGTTCACATAAGGTGGCAGGGCAGAGTAACCTTTTGGTTATCATACGGATGATTCTACTCACTTTACGGTTATGACTAACTGCATGGGAAAAACATTTTATTCCTCACTGGACACTCTCTTATGTATGGTGACAAATTGGAACAATTACTCTTGATCTAGTCAGTGTAATTTTAATGTTATGATTTATTACCTAAAATTAAAATTTGTCCAGGTCAAGAAATGGTATACAAGACTTATTTGGATTTTACTAATACTATACATACATGAACATTTGTGCTATCATTTTAGGTAATGAAATGAAAGCACCATCAAGTGATAACAAATATGAAAAAGAGGAAACACATGTAATCTACACGTATCTATCTATCTATCTATCTTATCTATCTATCTATCTATCTATCTATCTATCTATCTATCTATCTCTCTATCTATCTATCTATCTATCTATCTATCTATATATATATACTCGAATAGTGTATATATTTTTATTAATTTTGCATTTGTTTGATTTTGTCCTCTGAATTTAGTAGACATCTGAAATAAATGAAAAATGGCATGTTTATCCCTGGAAATCCAGGCCTAATTTTGATAATATTTTCATTAGTTTACCTCCATAAATTACTAAGGTATATACGGTTTTAATTTGGTGTTTATGAATTACGTCATAAATCCATTCATTGTCACTGTAATAAACAGTGAAATGACATCGCTAGAATTTTACTCTCCGAAGAATGATGTTTTTCTCCTGAAATAATAGAGATTGAAATGGAATTTCTAGCACATGATCAGGAGTACCAAAAGGTCAACTTTCCGTGAATCAGTTTTTGTCAAAACAGGATAAATAAATCACAAATTTGCTAGATCTAACAATATATAGAGTAGTGAAAATAAATTTTATATATACATGTACATTGTATATATATTTGTAGCAGGGTTAGTTATATGGTGTTCCTACTAGCTTGATTCCCGGTCTGGTGGCACAATTTTCCTCGCCTGTCACATATTAACAAAAAATAAAAGATTAGGGCCTATAGATTCATATCAAACTTGTTGCAAGTGAAAAAATTACTTTATCTTTTCCAAATAAAATAGTTTGAAGTGTCTCAGCCCCTGTGTTACTATAATATATATTTACAATACTATGTAAGATTTCTGTCCTAAAGGCGATAAAAAAGTAGTATTAATTTAGGAACAGGGAACTACAAGATCTAGCTGATTCAGCGACTGTAGTCTTACACTTAAGTCTTACTGTATTCAATGTTTTCATAGTGACACTAACACAAAGTTGCTTGTTATAAAATTGTAGGAGTAAGACCCCCTACATCATCTATTAAAAAGAACATGTTTAATTATTTTAATGTAGATTAAAAGACAAGTAACAACTGACCTCCTATTATGACCCCGATGTTTAATCCCTCGAGTCTAAAGTTGTAACACAATAGACCTAAGCCAACTGTAGCTGGCACCGTTGCCAACACGTAAAGCCAATGATTACTCGATTGTACATGTACGTTTCCCTCATGCTACTATAGAATTGCACATTTAGAAAACTAATAACGTGTTTAACGTTAATTGTAATATAAAAACGATATATGTTATAACGGTATATTGTGTATTGATTTTGAACTGTGTCACAACACACACAAAGCGCTATGACAACTTCCAACAAACTGTATTGTAATTAACTCAAGCACGGCCATTTTGTTTACAAGTTATTGAAATACAATCACTTTAAACGGATTGATATATTGAAGAATACTAAATTTACTTGATAATATTGATGACATTACCTGTATAACTGCCAGAATACTGAACTTTACTCGTTGTAAGAACGTAACATCCCTGTTCGTGTCCATCTTAACAGAGCACTCGACAAGTCCGTAAATGTCACGCTTTGGTAAATTTAAATACGGGGAATAACTCTGACCTTCGTCCGTCACATGGTTTACTAGGCACATGAAGAACTAGGCTATTCGACCCCACTTAGTTTCGTTCTTTGTGTACATGATTTGAAAACACCATTCATAAAATTATCAAGTGTGTACAACAGTTAAATACGGATATGTCTTCGTACTATCAGAGGCATTTGCGTTATAATTATATGTATCTGGTACTATAAATATGATAGAATGAAAAAAAATATACGTGACCGCTGACGTCGTCTCCGATATCGAAAGCAAATCAACGGTAGATCTATAGAACTCACCGAGTAGAAAATTTCCGTGAGACAACTCTTTGAAGTGTAAATTGATAGTCTGCACTTTGTGTACTAAGACCCATTTCTGACGATATCGAATAACAATATTCTTAAAACGTCAAAAATAATTTTCTTTAAGAAAACAAATCCTGTCACTGTGATTTTTTTTTCATTTTTCAACTTAGAATCCCGAAAATTCCGAAATCAGCAAATCTACTCAATACTCAAACTCAACTTTGATTTTAGGCAAATATTTTGATTATAAGATTGTTGGTAAGACTTCTGGATGGATGGGACTGACTTAAAAAAACCATTATTTTTTTCATTCACATAAAAAAACAAAAACAAAAACATTACGCCTAATCCATGCCGATTTTCTCTTAAAATTGAAAAATATGTAGAATACGCTAAGAATTGGAGTAGGCCTATTTTAATCTCAGGGTATTTTTTTTTTTATTTCTGAGTTTTTCTTCAAATGATCCTTGAATGTTTATGGTCATTATTTACAAATCTTTAGGCCTACCATAGGTTTATAGATATTACAAAAATATCCCGTGAGTTGCAGCACAAATTGGGTGTGTTATTATCATCATATTAAAATCATAAAAGTATTAGTATTGTCTGAATTTGGTTACTTTGGGGCCCTGCTTCTTGGTTTCTGAAATTCAAAACGTGACAATCCAATCGCAGAACATGGTCTATTTTACGGTGACAAGAAGAAGACATGAACAAATTCTATAACGTATGCACGTAATACATTTGTACTAGGCCTAGTACATGCACACGTAAGTTTCGAATTCACTGCCTGATAATCTGTGAAATAATCCCCCAAAAATGGAAAATACTGCAGCGTCCGCGGGTATTTCTCTGAAAATGCATATTCAATTAAATTTAATTTAATAAAACATATAATTGATTCCATACCGAACTATGAGTAGATCTTGGTGAGTAGCAGTTGGTGCGACTTCGCGCGCTACAGTACATCCTTCTATACCGAGTTGCTTCAGGCTGCAACTGTATACACTGGGCATATATGTATGTAAGTCTTACTCTTTTGCACTTAGTACTGAGTGCAGTGAAACTCCCAAAGACTTAGCTGCACGATATCTATAATTATCAATCTAACTGTGTATATTTCAAGTTTTAGATATAATTTATTATGCTGAATTTTGAAATAAGAAAATACTTCACAATTACATAGCTAACATGTATCTTCTTATTTACTTTACTGTTTGTTAGAATGGTTTAGTCCTGATTGTCCCACTTTTTGAAATTCAGTTATCCTGATTGTCCCACATACCTTGTACAGATTGTCCCACAAAATTCAGAGTTAACTTCTATTGTTAAAACAACAACTGTATTTCAAAAAGTGGGACAATCAGGACTAATCAAAATAATTGGTTTGCTTGTTTGTTTAAGTAAATAGGATCCCAATATGCAGACTAAAATACAAGAAATGGATTTAAAAACTAGTTAAAATTTAAATTGTGTCAGATAAAAAATATTTTCTATGAATACTTGTACAGTTATAATGGACAATTTTGCACCAGCTAAAATTTACAAAATAAAATTAAAAGAATTTTTAAAAAAATCAGTTTTGATAAAATACATAAAATATTTTCTAATATATTTAATACTTTTTTCCCTAAAAGTATCACTCAAAAATACGGTATGAAAAAGATAATAAGTAAATGTTCTCTGAGTCTATTATTATAATGATAAAGGTTAAAAATAACTCATTTTAATGAAAATAATAGTAACCATATGTTGAAATGACTTTAAAAACTATTCATAATTTTGTTTATTTATTTATTTTTTCATGC
The DNA here is from genome assembly GCA_030159075.1 of Atrina japonica. NCBI lineage: Eukaryota > Metazoa > Mollusca > Bivalvia > Pterioida > Pinnidae > Atrina > Atrina japonica. The sequence goes on along the minus strand of BROG01000457.1, from coordinate 39,224 downwards.
TATTTTCAATTATGCTGTAGAAAACATTTATTGATCTCATTTTTTTATTTAAGTAAAACATTCATTGATTGGTCCATCTTGTAATTATGTTTATTTTGAAAAGATATCTTTCAGCTGATATATGTTCACCTTATGGGAAAAGATGATTCTTGATTAATGTAGCAATTATGTATACACATGAGCTCATCTCTAAACTCCCAAAGTTAGAAAAAAAATGAGGAGATGTGCAGATAGAAACTGTCCTGCAACACTTCGCACTCTCCACGATATACCTGTGGGGATCAACTTAATCCACAATCACCAACCAGACCCAACCAAAATAGAAGTCACTAAAATATATATATTTAAATGATGAAGAACTGTGTGTGTTTATAAATGTTAATCTTGAGATGTTCAATTATGTGTTAGTAGTGCTACATGTATATATTTAAGTCATGGAAGAACTGTGTGTATTTATATATCTTGAGATGTTCAGTTTGTGTTAAAATTAGTGCTTTATATTTAAGTCATGAAGAACTGTGTGTGATTATCTATGTTAATCTTGAGATGTTTAATTTTGTTTTATTAGAGCTTTTAAATGTATGTTGTGTAAATTTGAATTAATATTTGTAATATATATGTGCTATATAAAGTAAAAAAATAAAATAACTTAAAATTATAATGTTCTGTTTTCATGTTTTCAATTTTGTGACATTTTCTTATCAAAACATTATACTTTAATAATGACATAATTTGTTTATACAGGTGAAAATACTTCTTTTACAATCAACACATGTCCAGATTGTCCCACATTTGAAAGTCCTGATTGTCCCACAAAATTTGTCTTAAATATCCTGATTGTCCCACATTTTGTTTTACCTTTTTAACTTGTATATACCAAAAGTGGGACAATCCGGACGTCACCTGTCACTTAGACTTAACAATAGAAATACCTATGTCTTTATCTAAGGCTTATACTAAATGACCTATTGTCTACTTTGCTTATATCATGTTTCCACTTTTTCATTTACCAGTGGTTTTACCAAAAAGGGGAAACGTATGATAGTTTATTCTTCACATTAAAAGTGATTGCTTATTGTAAATCATTTTGCAAAAAAAAACCCAGAAAAACACAAGTGGCCGAAAATTTGTGAAATTTGAGTGTTTTTCTGTTTTGTTTTGCATACTGATACTTCCCTTTGGAGGACATTAAATTTCAAAAAGACATTTTAATTTATCTTAACTTACTTTTGTAAGTCAGTTGGAGTCAGACTTTCATATTGGCATGATCCAGCTAATGTGTAATCCATTGTTGTAATAAATTGTTTAATGTTCAAAAATATTTTCATATTACAAATTGCTTTGTGTTAGATCTACTTGAAATTGTATTTGCTTTAACATCATATATTGCTCACTTTTGTATGAATCTATAACTATATATAGCATTACAGAGAGAGAGAGAGAGAGAGAGAGAGAGAGAGAGAGAGAGAGAGAGAGAGAGAGAGAGAGAATATGGAACAGACTTTCCATTTAAAGGTTTACTAATATTACACATGCATGCATCCAAAACATATTACACATGTGCATGTGTATATATATTTTGAATGCAAAACTTGAAATATTTCATATAGAGTGGGAATCTTAATTTTCAAAGTGGAGGTGAACTAAAATTGAATGGATTTTGAGAAATGACAAAGTCTGAAAAGACATCAAAATTAAAGATATTAAAAACTAAAACTGGAAGAATCATACAACCAAGTTGATCATTAAAATGCAATTAGTTTTTCAATTCAAACAGCTATTCTTGGGAGAAAATTATTTTCCAAAAAGAACACTTAGAGATCTATTTCGCCCCACCATAGATCTACACAACACAGTAGAATTAAGAGTTTTTAAGTACTCATTTTCTTACAGATTTTCGTCAAAACCCCTTCAGCAGTGTTGGAGAAGTAGCTGACTGTGTGAAAAATGACCCCTTCCTTTGTGCAGTCTTCAAAAATTTCGTAAAAATTGAATGAAAAAATGTATTTCAGCAAAATTTTCTGGAAAACCTTTTTTTACCTAGTTACAGTTAAAACACAATATAAATGCATCATAGTGAATCACAGGGGGTAAAAAAGAAATCCCAGAAAATGAATGAAAATCACTATGGTAAGTTTGAAAATATGTCAAAACGCACCTAAAATTTATTGTCTGATGTCTGCAAAAATAACAAACTTGAATCATACATCCATGTAAATCACATAGATAAATTTAGTTTTTCAATCCAGGCATCACTTTTGTAGGAGAAGAATTTCAAAGAGGGGTATCCCTGACAGGTATTGTGCACCAACCTGGATCCACCCTAACACCTATCAGAAAATAGATTTTTTGCCGAGATTGAGTTGTCGGTCCTTGCACTCCTTAACAATCTCTGTCTACGTTTAAAAAGAAGTCCCCAAAACGTGGTCATGTAACCCACAGAATGTGCATAGGCGTCGGAGCCGGGGGGGGGGGGGGGGGGGGGGGGCTTAGCCCCCCCCACTTTTTTGCAAAGATAGGCATAGGTGTTGAAAATTGGGGCTTAGCCCCCAAGACGTTTCTGGCGTGTGTGTGTTTCAAGTTGGTTTAGCCCCCCCACTTTTGGCGTGTGTGTGTTTTAAGTTGGTTTAGCCCCCCCACTTTCAATTTGCTTCCGACGCCTATGATGTGTAAAAATATAGAATAACATAAAGTAAGGATACGTTCCGCAAAACTATAGTCCCTATATTTATATCCATTTTTAAAAAAGTATTTTCACCTCAAATGGTATTTTTCTATGTCAACACTAAAAATGTATACAAAAACCGATGCCTTACATAAGCGGCTAAACCAACTTAAAACACACACACACGCCAGAAACGTCTGTGGGCTAAGCCCCAATTTTCAACACCTATGCATATCTTTGCAAAAAAGTGGGGGGCTAAGCCCCCCCCCCCTTAGCTCCCCTCCCCCGGTTATGCCTTATAAAGAGCAAAATCTATAGCCGAGATATATATTTTGCCAAAAACTGTCAAAAGTCGAACGTTGACAGATGAATGCAAGGGCCGACAAATCTGAGTAAGAGATGGAATAAGAGTGAGGCGCAATCTGCTAGTAAGTTTCTGATACTGATTGTAAATAATACACATGGAGTTAGTAAACTCGACCACGCTTGAATTAATTTCTGTTGTTATATTTCCATATATTTTTTAGTTATCTAAAAAACGCTTGGTTATACATAAAGCTTTACATATCACTGTTAAAATTAAACTATGGTCATGGCTGGCCGACGAACGGATTCGGATCGGATTGCCTTTAAGACAACTACGTTTTTTTTTTAAATTTTTTTAGAACGAAATCAATTCTTATAAACATTGATCTATCTAGCATTGGAAAAGAAGTTAGCTTTTCGGTAAAAGACGTGAGATAAACCACGACCGATAAGATTAAAAATTAGCTATTGACCCATTTCTAAGCTTGCCATAGTTGGGACAGACACTTGTACCAGTAATCCGTATCGTTTTTAATCTGTTTCATACACCAGGCATTTAAAGGTGATTACTTCATTTTCCCTCGCCATCGATCAATTTCTATCATACTGATTGTTTATATGCCGTTACCATAACAACATTCAATGTGATTTAGTGTGACCACAGGTTATTGCAATCTATTATTTAAATGTCGACGTGTATATTCATGTGTACATTAAAATCAAATTATATCTCAGCGTGGAATCTCTTGATTTTTTGCTTCTGGCGAAACATTAGGGTTTAAGCTTTTCTACCATTATCAGGAACAGACTTGGACTTTAATAGCTTCGGTTCTGTATGTAGGAAATATCTTGACATTCTACCATCCCACTTATGCATTTTTCATTGTATCATAAAAGGAATGAGGGATTAGGAGAAGAGAGCGTAAAGCTTATATTAATTCACCTCCTTATACAAAGATCAAAGTCGTCGGTCACTCTCTTAGATTTTGGTTTACAAACCATGGAAATATAAACAGAGTAATTCACAGTGCTGTACCTGTAAAATGGGGCTTGTTTCTATTTGGCCGAGCAGAGAAATTGCATGTATGAAAAAGAAATCCCTTTTCGCCTTAGTTCAGTTATCTAGGTAACAGATGACTAGGTCAAAATGGGGAACTTGTGTAAACACGTTACATGTAATTAACGTGAACATGTTTTTCCAACAATTATAATAACTGTTTGCTTTTAAATACCAAGACGGAAGTAAAATTATATTTTAAAAAAATTTAATATTTCTTTATGTTGGGGAAGCACAAGGAAATATAGATATAAAATTTAAATGGTTAAAGAATTATCATAGTGTAATGTTTTAGAAATATTTAAAAAAAAAAAAAGATTGGGAGTCAAGTGTTGAAAATTCACTATATATATAACTCAGATACCAAAGTATAAATCATTAGGATGTCCAGGATATAGGTATAAATCTGGTAAAAAAAAGAGAAAAACATAGACCTCTTGAAATCAAGAGATGGTATCAGGTGCCATGGAGGAGTAAACATCCCCTGTCGACCGGTCACACACACACAAATCAAAATGAAATACGTAAGGAACGAATCCTCGTCACAATTGGTACAGACCTCTCAACAATGTTATCAAACAGATAACTCAACATTTCACTTAGTGAAACAGAGTAATTGCAAACAAGTTTATTATACCGACCGTAAAATTTTCGGAACGTTTGCATCAAACGCGGTTTCCTTATCCCCATATTGCTATATTTTAGAATGTGCGGATCTCTTAGAAGAAAGTAAAAAGAAAAAAAATAGTGAATATTATTTTCAAAGATCACTTTAAAATTTAAACAACTTTTTCAGTTTAGCAAAAAATAAATTACCAAATTAAAATCATATATATATATATATAAATATATATATATAATAATAATAATAATAATAATAATAATAATAATAATAATAATTTTGAAATTCTTAAATCAACTTGTATACTGTCTATATGTAAAACCATGGCTATATACATGTACATTTATAATTATTTGAAGCTGAATGATTAAAAATTATATTGTAATTGTTTGGACATACTCTACCCCGATATCTCATGATAATCTAATTCTAGAGTTTGAATTATTTATGAATCTTCATTGATTTCCACAGTTCATCTTTTACATGAAGAGATCTTAGGACTAGAAGTACTCCGAAATATACATCAGCCAGCCAGTCTCTTAGCCATGCAATAAGGAAAAAAAAAAACCAAAACGAACAGTAGGAGTTAATGTTTTAAAACACTATTATATTAAAGCTGTTTATAATTTTTCATCTTTGGTGGGCGTATATTATATCGTGCATCAACTTTTTATGTGTCACTTTTAATTACTACTAGTACACGAAATAAAGGAATAACAATGTCGATAAGATTGTCTTTTATCAATTTATATCATTACAATACATACCCATAATGGTGATTTTTTCTTCGTTTTGATTTCCGCCATACTGTTATTGAGGACTCGTATCACAATAATTATCCAATATCAATTAATGATCATCATTTAGGGGTGATTATTTTTTCAGAATACATAAATTCTGAAAAATATATATATCCTACTGCCAATATCTTGCATGTAATCCCTGACACGAATGGACACAAACTAAACCTAGTTAAAAATATTTGCTCAATGTGAAAAAAATGCACGCTTCATTTCCTTATTCACCGAGAATCCTGTCTTGTTTATAAGTGGGATTTTAAACATATCTGATTCTGCCTGCTCATGCGTATCTCTCAGAGTAGCAGGTCCTACCTTGTTTTTCCAACAATTAATGTTTTAACGTTTGATTTGCCAGCGAGGCATAATCCGATGCGACACCGTATATTTTCAAAGATTTTTATTGCAATTAGTTCAAGGTAATTGATATTTTAAAATGCCATGATTGGGGGGGTCATACTGACATATTTCTTTTCTGGATGGTGTGTTTTAAATGAATTTGTCTTGTTGTAAATTTTGAATTTACTGGGTGGGTGCAAATACAAAATTTACAATATGTTAACTAGTTGTCATGTGGGAGATTTTGTAGTTACATCTACCCAGTAAATTCAATATCGATTTTTTGAAAATCATATATAACAGTGCAATGCAAAAGAGTCCCGTGGTATTGTCCCTTAAACACCTAAATGTAAATGTATTTTATAGAAATGTTTATGAAAACATGAGAAAAATAAAAATAATTATGTCCTTGTGTAAAAGGAAATATCAGGGTCTGGAGTCACCAAGTTTTCTTAGTACTGAAGCTCTTTACCTTTTCTCCTACACTAATAAAAACTGGACGCCATCATATGAAAGATTGTTGAGTATGGCGTAAAACAAAAAATCAAATTAAATCAACTACAGGTATTTCTTCATGATTTTAAAGTAAAATACCAATATTCATGTCACAACACCTTTTCTATATTGATTGCATGTAATTGTAAATAAAAATGTCAATCTGAAGACAGACTTCAGATTTTTTTTAAAAAATGTTTGGATACTAGTACTGTTTTTCAGAGTATTTATTAATTTTTACAAAAAAAAAAATATAAGTGCAACCAAATATTTTATGAAAATTAATAATAATAATAATAATAATTCAATATTCAACCAGTTTTAAAACAACTAAATAAGTCAAATTAATGAAACAAAAGTTGAGCTTGATTAAAATTGGTGACATTTGATCTAGACAATTGAGAGACATCAATAATAAGCAAAATACAGTGAAACGAATAATCGACCACATAACAAAATTAGAAATGAATAAACGATATTATATAAAAGCGAGAAGTGGGTAGAAAAAGATTAAAATCTTGTAACGAATTACCGTGTTTAATAACGCTTCAGAAGTCAATTGTCTGGATATTTTCCGATATTTGAACATTTTTATGAAAATGTAATATCTCATATCCAAACCATAAACTCCTTGCATATAGAATTATTCATATTTTAAAAACTAAATGATTATTGGACATATGAGCATTATATATTTTACTATATGTACATGTATTATCATTTTCGTACTACTCAGTGGCCCAGCAAGTTTTTCCATATATAATTCGTAAAAAAATGTTGTCGCGTGGGAGCAATATCCACATGACCATCAAATATGACCAATTATCGTAAAAAAAAAAATCTTGAATTATATATATATATATATAATTCCTTGAATTCCACTGAGTAGTACGAAAATGATAACGTCATAATTAATAATCGTTGTCGCTCGACAACGTTTTACTCTGTCTGAAGAGCCGCTATGGCGGAAAGCGCTAACAGAAGAATAATTATATTTACTATGATCAAAGGAATGTGTTGTTCTGAATGATAATTTTTCTACTTTTACTATATATATATATATATATATATATATATATATATATATATATATATATATATATCGTTCCAACCTTCTGTAGAATCTACAACGTACTGAATTTTATGGTTGTTATGTAATAACAACCTATAATGCGTTTACTTCGACTTTTCATCGAGGGCTATTCTGTTAATAGTGAAGAGGTTGCATTTGCGCTTCCTGTAAAATATAGTCCAACTCAAAAATTCAGCTTTTAGATAAAAATTACATATTTTGGTGTAAATGAAATTAAATCTGATTTAAATAATCATTAAATGAAATGTTACATAATTCTACTTACTTCTGCCTTTCGAAATTATACAATGCGATTTGTAGTTAGTTTCAACTCAACGTCATCGATCTATTTATAGATATAGAATCCCTCTAAGTAAAGTTCTGGTGACCTTGCACCTGCCTTTAGGTTGTAATAGAGAAATTGCAGCATTACTCCGCCATTCATCATATTGATATCGGCAGCTACAAGAATATTGAGAGACTAATAGGGTTGGCAAAAACATACAAAATATTGATTGAACCCATGTCTGCACAGCGATGTAAATAGTATAAACACTTATAAAAATAATTACAAATCGCTACTGGTACAGAGGCTTGTAAAACATTTTTTCTAAGAGAGCTGGCTGATACCAACACGATGCTAAATCAATTTCTGTTAAGCTCTCAAGAATATGTTTGTTTTCTAGACCATGGAAAAACGAAAATAAAAGCAGAGTAGAGGGGATAGCATCGGGTAGCAGGTGCTTGTTATGCAAGAGGCTGGAAATTAAAGTTTTTTTGTTTTTAGATCTACTTTACAAACTAGTTGTAAACCATAAACCAAAACCGAAACTAGTTTATCTGCAACAAAGTCGCCCTACTTGTGTATGTGTGATTTTAACCAATCAAGAAAAAAAATCCTAAAACACTCTGACCGTCAATCCACTTGATCATTGTATAACGTACTTGTCCATAAACCGAGTACGTAATTCGTAAAACGATTCAATTGATACGTTAATGAATTCTGCAGTTAATTCAATATGCAGGGTTCAGTTTAGACTATGCTAAGACTAAGCATCGGTTTTAAATTACAAACTCTCTTATTTCGTTGATTTTTGTATGATATGTCATGTAAAACACCATTGTCTATAGAATTTGCACTATTCTGTTATCTGTTTGATGTTTTGTTAAAGCCGTACTCGTATCATACCATAGCGTATTTTCAATATTTTCCAGACAGGGTTTTTGGGCAGCACAGCAGTTTCGATTGCTTTAGTCATTCTTAATACAACTTCAGTTATATTCGTAATTTCGTAATACAACAACAACAACAAAGGACAAAAACCACAATGAATAATATTTTACCACTTTTAAGACCCAGGAATACCATTGGTATTATTACGACCACTGAGGTACATAATATATATAATGGCTTTTAGTGGACAAGAGATGTAAATAAACATGGCGGACAGGTTTGTTTCACGCAGCGAAGAAGAAGTAACTAAGGTTAGAGCGGAGCTGCATTCAAAAATTACTTTAAGAAGCAACAAAAAAGGCAGGCCATTGGTGGGATAAATTCGTTATATAGTGTATTACAGGTGTGATACCGAAATATATTTGGTTAATGAAAAAAGTTGTATTGGGCTCGGCTTCGCATCGTACACTACAACTTTTTTTTCATGGACCAAACATATTTTTGTATCACCCGTGTAAAACACTATATAACTAATTTATCCCATTGATGGCCTGCCTTTTCATGTATATAATATGTATATACGCGATGGAATGAATTACATGTATTTGTTTTTTTATTTGTTTTATTGGTGTTTTATGCTACACACAATTTTAGTTACATGGATTTCGACCAGAGACTTTGATTCATTTCAAGAATAATGAGACGGCACTCGAGTTTGGCCTTAGATACTTGGATACAAGATGCAATAGTGTTTCTTGTCAACCACAGGGAGCTTCAAAGAAAGGAGTCAAATTTGTATCTAATTTCAAAAATGTAGATTTTCATTTTTCTTCAAAGAATTAGACATTTATGACATCCAAAATCCAAAATTCGTACCTGTTGATGACAGCAAAATCATTCCATTTTCTGCGATATAACAAAATTGAAAAGAAACAGTAACCAGATTGTACAAGAATTTACTAACAGGACTAGCGATCCTTACAGAACTAATAGTGGACCGTAAGTAGAGACAGAAGAAATCAACTCGAATACAGTATAAAATAGGCTAGATAATGTTATTCAAAGTGAGAAGATTTGCTTTATCACATGGAACATCAGACGAAGAATGAAGCAGAGTATATACAGCTGAAGCCAAATGACAATAGCATAATTTAGCTGACATTGTACGGAAAAGACTAATTCGAATTCATTATCTGGCATTTTGTTTTGGACACTTTTGTATCAATCAATCTTTCTGTAATTACTATATTAATACATGTATAAAAAATCTCAGGTAGCAAAGTATAACTCTTCAGGATGTCCAGTATACATATACAAGTCAGGTAAATGCATGTACATGTATTTGACGAACACGGACGTATGGAAACCCAGAGGTGGGATGGGGTGTCATGGAGGAGTACTAGTAAGCATCCCCTGTTGACCGACCACAGCCGCCGCTAGTCCACAGTCAAATTCAAATGAAAATAAGTGAGGAACAAATCCTCGTCACAATTGGTACAGACGTCTATACAACCGCCATCGAACAGGTAACTCAACATTTAATTAATAATTTTCTATGGCTAAATAACGTCCTTTGCGAACTGTAATTGTTTAGCTTTATCCCCAGGGAAATCATTCCTAGAATTAATATTTATGACAGAACCATACTTCTACCATCTATACTTAGTAATGTTATTTATCTTTTATTATCTACACCTCGTTGGTGCATCATTACACATATCAAATGAGTTGGTATCTACATGTTCATGGTTGGACGAATACGTTTTCTCTTGGGATTTGTCCGCATTCTGATATGAAATCCAGAAAGCTCAGCGAAATTCTAAATAACATTGCGTGTTTTCAGTAATATAATAGGAATAATAAATATTGATACTGCATTTTTAAATAGAAAATGAACTTTTTCAATGCTTTTACTATACACACACATTATTGCAGATGATTGCCAAATACACTATTTTTATAGCAACAATTCAAACACGTTTTTGATAACAGCAATGACTGAAACCTTTCGGGAAAACCCACTGCACCCATATTTCACAAGCCTGACTACAATGTATTCCATGTTGACAAACTGAAGACATAAAAGCAATACAGTCAGCATAATACATTTATCCAACCAGAGTCAAAATATCATCATTCTAATTCTAAACACAAATGTAGGGCTGGAATTTTACTTCTAGACTATGTTGTTCAAAAAAGTAATGATATGTAATATAATGAATATGTAGTCGTGTACTCATTTTCCATTGACCAAACTTTTAAAGGAATAAACTTCAGTATTTATACAATTTTATATCTAATCATTATGTTTACAATCAAATACCAATGAATGAATCACTTTAAATCTCGGTGACACATATCCCTATATGCCATGGGTAGGTCGTCTTTTTATCAGTGTAGGCCATTAGGTATATTTAAATGTACTGATACGAAAATATTAGAATAATTAAAACAGATTTAGGATTTTATTTTCAAAGGTTGTCAGGTAGAAAGATCAAATATTTTTATTTTCTCGAACACTCGTTTGTTTGTTTGTTTGAATGTATTTTTTACGCTACACTCAACAAGTTTCCAGTCATGATTATGGTGTTGGACAGTTTTCAATGATGGAGGATAGTACCCGTATGTTTATTAGGGTTATTACGTTAAATTGACTTACAACCCTGTAACAGAATGAACATATGGCATTTTGCTGCTGCATTTTACATAAACTAGCAGCACTATGTAAAAAAATATCACAACGTGTCTTATATTATGTAGGCGACCCCCGTTACCGAGTGGTTAGAGCATCGCGCTTCAAACTACAATGTATCTCACTTCTAATCAGCGTGGGTTAGAGTCCCACTGGAACCTAATCTGTGAGAACATTTTGACAGTGTAATTGCGGGAGGTACTTGGTAACTTCCCGGGTTATGGGAGCATAGATGATAATATCTTTTCACTCTCGTTCATCAAAATTTTGGATGCATCTTTTAAAACAAATAGATTTCAGTAGTCCCAAGTAAACTGGCAAACATTCTCACAAACATCAGCTTGCACTGCCGGAATAATATTACTAAGTCCTTTGTTATTTACTTGAATATGAGGTTGTTTGCTGACAAGTATATATATATATTTTCATTTTCATATCACCTATAAACAATATTAAGTATTGTTAATTCTATGTAAATTGTTTGAAGAACGTGCGAAAGGTAGTAATAAAATTATATTATATTATTTTTCATTGGTCGTTCATGAAATTTTAAATAATATTCAATATTTACGATGCAAATTGCACGTTCTGTTCGACGTTTGTTTTTACTCTGTCAGGAAACTGATTGTATGTTGTTGCGTAATGATTTAAACATCTCATTGCATAGTAAATATTCCCTGGTATTATCCAGAGTACTAGATAGTATAAACATAATGCCAAAATTAAATTATAGATGTGCAAAAAGAGTCCAAAGCAAATGTTCAAGATATTATAAACATACTACCAAAGTTCGTTTCTGTCCATAAGTCTTGAGTCAGTTGAGCTCGAATTTTTAAGTTAGTTGAAGAGTTTGAATAAGAAAGTAATATCATACAAGGCTAAAAATAACCTAAATGTATCCCTAAATCCGTGTAAGGGTAACCACTGTAAAAAATGACTATTTTAGTTTTTAAAGTGTTTATAGAATTTAAGCTGTGCTATTCATTCGATGCATTACTTCAGTATATATTAATTAACTGGTACCTAAGTATCGGGTATTAGAAATTTTACATATACACACTATGTTTCAGGATCTACAAAGAACAATGTTTAGATATTCTCATTGAAATGATTTGTTTGTTTGTTTATGATTTGTTTGTATGTTTATTGTTGTTTAACGTCCCACTCAAGAACATTTCACTCATATGGAGACGTCACCAAATGCCGGTGAAGGGCATCAAATTTTGGCCTATGCTCGGCACTTACGGCCATTGAGCAGTGAGGGTTCTTTAACGTGCCGACACCTACTGTGACACGGGACCTCCAGTTCTTACTGTCTCATCCGAAAGACAGGAAACCAACCTGTCGTCGGCGGGACTCGAACTCACGACCTCACGATCCAGTGTCGAGCGCGCTACCGATTGAGCCAGGCCGGCTCTCATTTAGATGACAATTTCCTCATATATTCCTTGTGTTCGGGCAGATGGCTGTGACTGATTTCTCTCTCGCGGTATTGGATAGACAATTTCTCGACAGTAGATGTTAAACATAATAATTCACAAGATCGTATCAAATTCTATGCATTTTTATTCTTTCACTAAGAGTAAATTTTGACTGTAAAATATGCCTTTATTTGTGAATTTAAAGACGTTTCTGTTCAGAACAGTCATCGTTTGTGACGCGTGCAGGCTTAAACAGTCTGTGATAAGCGATGTCCATTATAATGGAGTTCAGTATGTATCCTGGGGTTGAAGAATCCGTGTAGGGGTTCATTCTTGCTTCTTGAAATTATCACATGTTTACAGACACATCAAGTCTAAATCAAATCTGTCGTCACAAAGGTATTAGAGATTCAGTAATCCATGGAGTCCGTCATGGTATCTTCAATAGTAAGTCATGGAGTCTATTTTTGGTATCGTTTTGGTTTTTGACTCTACCCGGATGTGCCACTTTACCTTGGTACACCTATACTTGCGTAATACCGGTGATCAATAATTTCCCGGGTACATTATAACTGGATTCTCTCCTCCACCAATAAAATACTGCTCGCCACCATATAACTGTCAATTTTCAAACAAACAAAACACTTGTGGTTTGATACATTTACCAATTTACATCTTTTTGAACTTCAATCTGTTGAAATATATTACATGTTTGATAATCTCTTTCAGTAGTTCATTGGCCACTAAGTGCAAATATAATCACAATAAAGTAAAAGTAATACAAGTTAGATTTAATTGTCGACGTTTCAAAGGGGATATTTCATTTAGACAGAGCATGGAAAACCCCCACTGGACTATTATTGACATACTGAACAGGAAAAAAATTAATAGATTTCTCGTATAACTCATAGTGCAATAGATATATAAACATTTAAAATTGTTCATCTTTTGTCATTGGTGTTTGTTTGTTTGGTCGATAGGATGAGGCAACGACCTCACAAACAAGTTTGCTTTCTGATAATGCGCTTATTTTGTTCACCCGAAACTGATTAGAGAAAGAAAGTGAATGGTTTCCTTGCACATTACAGAGAAAAAAATCAGTTTATTGCTATTTTAATAGATGATATGATTGACAATACTTTGGTGGACTAAATAAGTGGATAGATAAGTGGCATTCCAATGAGACCTAGTTGTGCTCCTCTAGTGTACAGGTTTTTGTTTTATTTCTCAATCAGCAGATCAATGGTATTCTGTCAATGAATGATGAAACTCTATATAGTACGCTGCGCACAACAAATCAATATAATCTAATAGTATAAACATTTCTTTTATATCATAAATACAAGATACCAAAATATTGATAGTACGGATGTTTAGGAGACAATATACACATCTGATGAACATTGGACAAACACGAACCTTCAAGTCAATATTTCATTTAGTGAAACATAATACCAGTAATTGCAAATAACAGTGTATGATGTATATGGACACATATCTACATATAAGTTTCAAACTGCATACAAAAGTGATTTTGTTAATTTTCCCTTCGTGAATTTTGGTTGTTGAATTTTTTTGCTACCCTCGTTCTTGTGACTATACCTAGTGAAACATATCGCCGATATCCATTCGATGTTTCATATACCACACTTTGCATTGTATATTTATTCGGGACACTCAGTGTCAGTATTAGTAATTTTTTTAATTGTTCAGTCTTGTATTTTTATTTATTTTGTAAATTACTCTCTCTCTCTCTCTCTCTCTCTCTCTCTCTCTCTCTCTCTCTCTCTCTCTCTCTCTCTCTCTCTCTCTCTCTCTCTCTCTCTCTGTGTAGTTACTGTAGTAAATGTACACTCGCCTGCAAGACTTGGCACTGATCAATTATTTTCTTGCTTTAGCAATTCAGCTTAATCGAAGTGAATAACTTATGAACCAGTTACATAACTATAGGTGTAAATCTACATAGCAAAACTAATGTGTACATATATGAATTTACGTTCAGAAAACACACAACCAAACTGAAAGACATGATACATGATTTTATGTTATGGTATGACTTATTTTACTGGGGAAGTGACTGACATTAAAATTGGAATTATTATATTTTCATAAATGTTTTTTTAGTCTAAATTTATCATGTATTTAATTCTATGGTCTGGACATAAAGTTAATCTTTATAAACAGCTAATACTGAGAAGTAATAATTATCCATAATATAAGATAAACATAAACGTGTTTGAATGGTTTTCTGTATATGTTTCCGTCCTGAACCTAAATATATTTGAAAATTATTTTACACCTTAAATGCCTCCGAAATATCTCAATCATAACAGCAAGTGTTTGTTTTTAAATAAGTTAATAACTGACTGGTTATTGCATTTGCATTTCTCGAATCAGTGTTAGGTCTCTGTACTTAGGCAGAAATAATTTCACTGGAAATAGTAATCGCCGGCAGTTTCATGGGGTAATTAAAATGACCACTGAACGTTATTCAAATGTTGAATGGGAATACTATTACAGTCGAAGCCATTCATATTTAACCCTATATTACACACACACACACACACACACACACACACACACACACACACACACACACACACACACACACACACACACACACACACACACACACACACACACACACACACACACATATATATATATATATATATATATATATATATATATATATATATATATATATATATATATATATATATATATATATTGAAATCCAGCTTTATTTGAAATGATTTTGATTCCCCGTCCAAATTTCTTATTACTACTAGTATTATAACCTGGCTATTTTGAAACCCCTGTTTATTTGAAAGACAAATTCATTCAACTTAGATTTCAATATATCCAAGTTTGACTGTATTGGTCATTGATCAATGCAGTGCTTAAAACATGTCACTCAACTTCCTGATTTTTTAAGCGGTTTGAAATGTTGACTTTATATAAATCTATAGATGGCAACATACTTGATGAAACTAGCCATAGATACTCTATAAACAAACCGTTTTCTTTGTGGTTTATGATAGAATAATATCAGGATGTAATTGTACCGGATTCCAACATTCTTCAGACGTATTGACTTTACAAGAAAAAAAACCTGATTGATTGTGGAAAATGTGCTTTATATTTATTTTAGTATGTAATTTTAGAAATTAGCTTATGTAAGTATCGTTATTTTTTATTTTCCGTTATAGCGTATCAGAACTATAGAATTTGTTGGAACAGTAGGTACGTGATCAGAAGATTCATGTTTAAGCAGTTTTAGTCACGATTTATGGGTGCATAAAGATAAAAGTGGTAATGTCAAGGAGACCCTGAATATAATATACTATTACAAGGATCGATGGCAACTGCGAGCGAGAATAATAATCATAATGATAACTAGATCTTTTTATGCTTCATAAGTGCTGAAACTTTAAGCAAAATCGACTGAGCTGTTTTTGAGCTAGAGATGACACAAAATAATTGCAATAACAATAGGGTCATCCGACCTGATATCGGATGACAATAATAATAATAATAATAATAATGATAATAATAATGTTATTTTCATTTATCGATCATCATCATCATCATCATCACTATCACTAAGATATCAATGTTGGGCTCTAATACATTAATGTTGCTATGTATTGTTTTACAGTTTTAATAGGTTTAGTTTAAGTTTATGATTTTTAATCTATCATTTTTATTTTATAATGAATGGTCAATTTGAATTTAGGATGTTGAAAGGAATTACATTGTTTTTGGAATATATGCATCTTTCAGTTTATGTATGTATTTTACAACTGAGAAATCGTTTGGGAACTTACTTAAACGAACTAAAATAAATTTGCGCTTCATAACCACCGAATAATAGAATACCGTCATAACAACGTGACTTGTCGACATGGCAGCTTAACAGGTAGACATTGACAACGTAAAACGTCGACATGTCTATCTAAGAAGTTGACATTAATAATTTGACTAGTTGACAGAGGTATCTGATACTGGACAGACATATGCGATTAGTTGATGTGGTCATCAAATGAGATAATATATGATTATTAATTAGAATGTGACTAGTCGAAGTGGCTATTAAATGATTGAACGCAATAATGTGACTATCTGATGGGTGGACATTATTTGACAAGTCGACGTGACTGCCAAATGACTAAACATAATAATGTGACTATCTGATGGGTGGACATTATTTGACAAGTCGACGTGACTGCCAAATGACTAAACATAATAATGTGACTATCTGATGGGTGGACATTATTTGACAAGTCGACGTGACTGCCAAATGACTAAACATAATAATGTGACTATCTGATGGGTGGACATTATTTGACAAGTCGACGTGACTGCCAAATGACTAAACATAATAATGTGACTATCAGGACCAGGTTGCACAGCACATTATAAATTTAACGTACAGTGAGCACACTGATTTAACTTTACATTAAAGTTAACAACCTGTTGTGCAACTGAGTCCTGATGGGTAAATAATATGTGGCTAGCGACGAGACAGCCAAATGACTAAACACTATAATGTGACTACTTGATGGGTAAACATTATGTGACTAGCGACGAGACAGCCAAATGACTACACACTTTAATGTGACTACTTGATGGGTAAACATTATGTGACTACCGACGAGACAGCTAAATGACTAAACACTATAATGTCACTACTTGATGGGTAAACATTATATGACTAGCGACGAGACAGCCAAATGACTAAACACTATAATGTGACTACTTGATGGGTAAATATTATGTGAATATTAGACGAGACAGCCAAATGACTAAACACTATATCTGATTTGTAAACGTTATAAGACTAAGCGCCGAATCTATCAACAACGGGATTAACTGATGAGAACTATCTGATTAGTAAACATTATGTTAAAAGTCGACGAGACTGCTAACTAACTGAACAATGTAATGATCAGATCAGACGGTATATATATGTGACAAGTAATTAAAATCAATGTCTCTTAAACGCTTATATTTACATACATACCCGCTTATATGATATCATATGTACTCGTAGCAGACAGTGATAAGAAAAGTAACAAATTCAAGATTGACTTACGGTCATGATTTCTTTTTGGTGCAGTTGTACTCAACTTGGGGAAAAAATCGGTGAATTATAAGTAATCCCTTGGTATTAAATCGCCAGAATTTTCCTTCCTTTACATTGCACCCACCATCATAGACTTCCCCTCTTATTACAGACTTCTACGGAAGTAACCTCCGATGATAATCAATCCCGGTGTTTTGAAACGTCTCTTGTTAATCACAAAGAACGAATATCCACGTTCTCTCTATTTTGTAACCATGTATTAAAACGTCACCACACTTTTGAAGTACTAACTGAGCAATGGGCTTCTTATTTGAATTCTGTCACCTGAGATATAAAATAAATCAATGGATATAATGTTTATTGCTCCTAAAAGACTATAACAAATACACATCTACAGTACTTACCTAAAAGCGATAACATTTCACTTTCCTTTAGATAACACGAAGTTGTAAATAACGCAATACGATTAATTCGCTAAAGTATTTCATTTAACAATACATGTTGTACGACACAGAATGGTTTAATCGAGTAATATCAAACTGCCTACTTAAAGATTAAAATGAAAGACGAAAATATATTCCAAATCAATGATAACATATCGGGTGGAATTATATAACACCATGACACTAAACTATCATTATCCTTCAAAATGATTGTTGATTGTTGGGTACAATGTTAAAGGTTGATATACATCCATTGAAGATCTCTCTCGAAATCGAAAATATGCAACAATTTAAGTTTAATTGGTATCTATTTTTGTACATTTATGTTGGAAGACCTCATCTAAAAATATATATCTGTACAAATGTTTGTATCAAACTGACAAAATAGAGCATCATGAAGACAGAAAAACTAAGAACGACTACACACACAAATACACACACACACACGCGCACACACACACACACACACACACACACACACACACACACACACACACACACACACGTTTCACAAGTTTGATAGCGTGTATGACCGCCATTTGCACCGATGCATTCTTCACACCTACGACGCATTGGGTACGGTGTGTGGTCGTGCGTTGTCCTGCTGCAGAATGACGTTACGCTGGTTGTTGTGAATGAATGGAATGATGTGCTGACGTACAATCTCGTTTCGGTAGCGTACGCTGCTTAAATTGGCCTCCACTATCTCCAAAGGGGTCGTTCCATGTGTTGTAATTCCATCCAGACCATAACGCTCCCTCCGCCGAATTGGCGGCGCTGAATAACGCAGGCGTCAATGTAACGTTCTCCGGCACGACGGTAAGCCTGAACACGATCGTCACTGCTATCGAGATGCAATCTCGACTCGTCCGTAAACAGAACTTCAGCCTCATCTCTGATATTGAAACGTCGATGCTCCTACACCACGCTGACCTCGCAACATGGTGACGCCAGAGCAGAACAGGACGGATGTTGGCCTCTTGCAAGAAGCCGGTTGGAATCGATTACGCAAATGTGACGTCCGTATATACGTATCCTGCCTTGTCACATTGCTGCGAGACGGTTCATTCTCACTTAGCCAACATTTTGAAAATTGATAGTCTCACCTGGCCAACATAGGTAATTGGGGTCTTAAAACAACATTTAGAAATATTGTTTTTATAACTGTTTTATTGAGGCCACCCAAAGGGCTACATTTATGTTGGGTAAAATAAAAAAAAAAATAAAAAGATATTGATATTATAATTTAGTATTTATAAAATTACACAAAAAAGATTTATTAATTATCTTTATTTTTTTAAAACATAAAAATATAAATGTTTTAATTTTTAAATTCTGTAAATGAAATTAGACTTATAAAACAAATAAATAAGAAACATAAAAATGAGATAAAACTTAAATAGTTGGAATAATTTTTGTATGAATTATTTAATGCTTTATAATATATTAATCATTGTTAATATTTGTCCAAAAGATTTAATAAAATAAAATGACTGCTAATCTTAATTGAGAATAATTATTATTAATTGAGATTAATTAATATAAATCAAAATAATTAAAGATAAGATATGTTCAGCTTGCACCGCTCTACTTGACAAATGCATACTCACTATAGCTTGGGATGCTATGGAAGAGTATATAAATGTGGGGCCAACTAGCAGATTTATCATTTCAGTTCTCATGGCTAACGCTCAAGTACACGTAGACTTTCTCGAAAATGGCCGCGGTGGACATTATTTGCTCCATAATGGTTACAAATATTCAATAAAAACTAGACGCAACGACCGTTGCTACTGGAGATGCGTCTCACGTCAACGCCCTGCTACTCTGACAACACTAGATAATGTTCCTGTTACTGTAAACAACAACCACAACCATGACTCAGATAACATTGGTTTGGCAGCAGCAGCCTTTATTAATAAAGTAAAAAAGCGTTGCAGAGAAGAAGTGTCTCCAATACCTTCCATTTATGATGAGGAGCTAGGCAGTCTTCGTAATAATGAGTTTGACGATGATGTCAATGAGATGATACAGAAAATCCCCACTTTTGAATGTTGTAAAGCTGCTCTCTACAGAAGCCGTTCTAAGGTGTTTCCAAAGCTACCAACAACTCACGCTGGTATAGACCTTGACGACAACTTCAAAAACACACCAGCCGGTGATCGGTTTCTACTGATAGACAATACCAACAACCAACATCAGCGAATGTTAGTGTTTGCTACAGACAACAACTTGGAACTTTTATGGAACTCGCAAACAGTGTTTGGTGATGGCACCTTCTATTCATGTCCTGGGATGTTCTACCAACTATACACATTACATGGATTCGTGGAAAATACAGTTTTCCCTTTAGTGTATGCGTTGCTACCAAATAAAACACAGGAAACATATTCAACATTCTTCAACCACCTGAAAAATGCATTTGTAGCCAAGGACTTAAATTTTTGCACCAGAATGTGTCATTATGGACTTTGAGACCGCATCTAGAAATGCAATTACAACAGTATTTCCTAATGTGAGTTTGAAAGGATGTCTTTCACTATGCACAATGTGTTTGGCGGAAAACACACAGAACTGTGGATTAGCAGTACCATACAAAGAAAATGACAATATAAAACAACTAGTCCGACGTGCAGCAGTGTTACCATTAGTGCCCATTCCACAAGTTGAGGATGTGTGGTTCCAAGCCCTGGAAGACAATACAGACAACAGTGATGCCGTGACACAGTTCACAGATTATATAACAGAAAAGTGGGTCGAAAATATTATATATATATTTATTTATTTTTTCTATTAAACCACTGCATATGAAATAACTCTCAACAAATTGACAGATTTACCTGGAATAATTATATAGTCCCCATGGAAGAGGCCCCAATCAATTAAATAATTGCAATAAAAACAATGGCAAAGTCTACATGAATTTAATTACCTGTATGTACCTGAAATCCAAAATGTTGGCTAAGTGAGAAGACACCCTGCGAGACATCCCAGCTTCGAGCATCCCAATAGCACACAAACGATCATTTTCAATCATGCGAAGCATCTCTCAATCAAAATCTATTCAATTTTTCTGTTTCAATACATTGAATACTATTAATGAATGCAAAAAATTCTAATCGATTACTAACCACGTGTCGAAACTCAAGAAAAGCGTGCTGTGGCCATCAAGGCGAATCGAACGCGATATTTAACAAACTGAGTACTCAAACACGTGTTTTAACTTTTAAGTAAGCACAGTTTCTTTTTTCCGCTAATATATATATATATATATATATATATATATATATATATATATATATATATATATATATATAACTATAACTACACGTATTTGAAGACTCTATCATTATTTGTAATGTGAGATATTATCCCCCTTTTAGGAAATCTTTCACCGGCTGTCAGCTACGTCAAATCTTAGTTTGGCACAAACGTACAGTTTGGTAATTCTTTTGTGCGTTGACGTTGACTTTAACCGATATAAACAAGAATATATATTACGTGAACATTAAAGCTGGAGTATGACAAGAGATTTCCGCCATGAACGAGCATGTGTGTCCAAAAACTAACGCGATTTATATTATACAGTCAATTAATAAATATCCAGGAAGCGTAGTAATGAGAGTAGCCTAAATTGGTCATTATTTCACTATTGTGAAACAGTACTTAGTGACCTGCCGTATTAGCGAAAATACGAAATCATAATAAAAGTTATATAATTCCTTTATGGAATAGTCAGTTGAAAAAATGCTACTAAGAGTAGCCATATTTTGGAAACACGATGAAACTACAAACAGAAGAGAAATACTTGATATCTCCTTTGTGGTTATTTAATGCTTAATTCCAAACTTTATCTGGCGAAATATTCAGCCGGCAAATTTACCAATGGATTGGAAAACCCCAGTTATCCCCGAGTAAACTGATGAAGTTTTCAACACAATTACCCTTGAGTCCGGCGGGGCTCGTACTCACACCGACTAGAACTGAGCAATATCGTGCTGTAATGTGCGATGCTCTAGCAACTCGGTCACGCAGACCCTAGGATAATCAAAGTCCTCTGACTTAAATACCATTATGAGCTTTTGTAATATGACATTTTCTTTTTATCAACGACATCTAAGTTATTGTGTAGATGGCATACATTCCAATTGTATTGCTCTCTCAATACCCAACGCACTTAGGTTCTTGATATTTGATAGGTAATTACATGAATTGATTTATTGTCAAGCTCATCGATGAGTTAGACTTTAGATTTTAAACCCACATGCATCAATGACACAATGAACAAACACAACAAATCATATATGGGGTAGTCATGACCGTTCTTTCTTTAAATACATGAAACATATTTCCATCAGCGTTCTATACTTCAACAGCTACAGAGAATTGGCATTTAGAAAAAAAAAAAAACATCACAGTTAACAAATTTGGTTCGTATACAAAACATGTAGAATTACAAGGCATATATCTGTAGAAGTTTGGCAGTTTGGCAATTTTTCTTTTGTCAATGTTTAATTCGACGTTACTCTCTTTATGCATACGCCACTGGACCTGACTTTATTTTCACAAAGTATATACTAATATAAGAATTTTTATCTCTGTGTAGGCCTATATCTCTCATCTGCTATTGTACATCAAACTAAGAAGTAATGTTTACCTGTTTTTATTTTTGTTTTTTGTTTGTTTGTTTGTTTTGTTTTGTTTTGTTTTTTGTTTTTTTTGGAAAATATAGCTTTTGTCCCTTTAAAATACTGCACTCATTCAAACAAATAACATGATACATGAATATATATACGGTCATTCTTTGGATTCTAAATGAGTGTACATTCCAAAATATGATTATGACCTCTATATAGAATAAACTTTAACTTGTTAATACAATATATACAACAGGCGATCTTTGTCACGTTGTCAATTTGTCTAACAGTGAACACCTCAACCTTGACCTTACCCCTCGAGTTCGGGACAAAGACCTTTTTTTTTTATCTCAAACTATATTCAAAATATGTAAAAATGGCAAGAAAAGTAACAAAGGCCGCTAATGGCTCTATAGATTTTCTAATAAAGACTGTAAATTTATATAGACAAAATGTCTATAACCCTCCAGCAAGGAGGATCGCCATATGTGTTAACACTGCAGCTCTGCTCGAAGTAAATCAATTACCGGGGAATTAAGGAAACATTGAGAAATATTATAAGATACAATGTATATAATTAGATAAAATAGATCAAATGTAAGCGATATTATCAGATTGGATCTTGTTCGTCATACACTCACATAACACATTGTAAATATATACGATGACAGATATTTTAATAATTGAATGTACCAGGGGGAGACAATCGACTTTCATCAAGCAAACTGACAAACTCTTTCACATCATCGGCTTAGCTCCAGTAAGTTTCCAACCATTGCTAACTAGAGGTGAGAGATTAATTGACTCGGTCACGGTTGCCTCTTTCACATTATCATCGGCTTAGCTCCAGTTAGTTTCCAACCATTGCTAACTAGAGGTGAGAGATTAAATGACTCGGTCACGGTTGCCTCTTTCACATCATCGGCGTAGCTCCAGTAAGTTTCCAACCATTGCTAACTACATGTGAGAGATTAATTGACTCGGTCACGGTTGCCTCTTTCACATCATCATCGGCTTAGTTCCAATAAGTTTCCAACCATTGCTAACTAGAGGTGAGAGATGAATTGACTCGGTCACAGCTGCCTCTTTCACATCATCGGCTTAGCTCCAGAAAGTTTGCAACCATTGCTAACTAGAGATGAGAGGTTAATTGACTCGGTCACGGTTGCCCCTTTCACATCATCGGCTTAGCTCCAGTAAGTTTCCAACCATTGCTAACTAGAGGTGAGAGATTAATTGTCTCGGTCACGGTTGCCCCTTTCACATCATCGGCTTAGCTCCAGTAAGTTTCCAACAATAGCTAACTAGAGATGAGAGATTAATTGACTCGGTCACAGTTGCCTCTTTCACATCATCGGCTTAGCTCCAGTAAGTTTCCAACCATTGCTAACTAGAGATGAGAGGTTAATTGACTCGGTCACGGTTGCCCCTTTCACATCATCGGCTTAGCTCCAGTAAGTTTCCAACCATTGCTAACTAGAGGTGAGAGATTAATTGTCTCGGTCACGGATGCCCCTTTCACATCATCGGCTTAGCTCCAGTAAGTTTCCAACAATAGCTAACTAGAGGTGAGAGATTAATTGACTCGGTCACGGTTGCCTCTTTCACATCATCGGCTTAGTTCCAGTAAGTTTCCAACCATTGCTAACTAGAGGTGAGAGATTAATTGACTCGGTCACGGTTGCCTCTTTCACATCATCATCGGCTAAGCTCCAGTAAGTTTCCAACCGTTGCTAACTAGCGGTGAGAGATTAATTGACTCGGTCACGGTTGCCTCTTTAACATAATCGGCTTAGCTCCAGTAAGTTTCCAACCATTGCTAACAAGAGGTTAAAGAGATTAATTGACTCGGTCACGGTTGCCTCTTTCACATCATCGGCTTAGCTCCAGTAAGTTTCCAACCATTGCTAATTAGAGGTGAGAGATTAATTGACTCGGTTACGGTTGCCTCTTTTAGTAAGGAGGATTCATTGCAAAATTTTATAATGATAAAGGAGGTAATCAGAAAAATAAACTAAGATCTTATTTTCTCTTTCAAAAGAAGAATTTTGTGGATAACCCTTTCATAAATGAAATACTAACAAGATTTTCCACTCCTCCATGATATCTAATCTCTTACCCCACCCCCATCCCGAGTCCACTGTATAAATTACCAAATGCCAAAGTATTAATATCCAGGAGATTCGGGAGACAAATATACAAATGTGGTGAACATTGCATTATACAAATATGGACCTCTGAAAATCCAAGAAATCACGTGGTATTGAGGAGTAAGCATCCCCTGACGACCGTTCAAACCAGCCGAGTCCACAATCAAATTCAAATGAAATAAATGATGAACGAATCCACGTCACAATTGGTATAGACGACTCAACGACCACTATCAATCAGGTAACCCAACGTTACATTTAGAGGAATATAGAAATGGCAACTAAGGTAATTTAACAGACCATAGAAGTGAAACGTTGACACAAAACACGATTCCTGACATCCCAGTGACAACAATATATCAGTAAGTGGTTTGTCTCTGTATATGAAATGTTCGTATGAAATCAGATGATTTTATCTGTGATTATACTGGACTGGAAGATGATGACTTTAATCTGTGACTTTACTAGACTGAAATAAGATGATTTTTTTCTGCGACTATACTGGACTGAAATAAGATAATTTTTATTTGTGAGTATACTGGATTAAAATAAGATGATATTATCTGTGTCTATACTGGACTGAAATAAGATTATATTATCTGTGTCTATACTGGACTGAAATAAGATGATTTTTATTTGTGACTATACTGGACTGAAATAAGATTATTTTTATCTGTGACTATACAATACTGAAGTATGATGGTTGTCATCTGTAACTGTACAGGATTGAAATAAGGTGATATCATTTATGACTATACTGGACGAAAATAAGATCATTTTAATCAGTGATTTAACTGGACTGAAATCTGATGATTTTATCTGTGACTATACTTGACTGAAAGATGATGACTTTAATTTGTGACTATACTGGACTGCAATAAGATGATACTATCTGTTACTATACTGGACTGAAATCAGATGACTTTTATCTGTGACTATACTGGTCTGAAATAAGATTACTTTATTTGTGACTATACTGGTCTGAAATAGGATAATATTATCTGTGACTATACTGGTCTGAAATAAGATGATATTATCTGTGCTTTTACTGGACTGAAATAAGATGATTTTTATATCTGACTATATTGGAGTGAAATAAGATGATTTTTATCTGTGCCTATACTGGACTGAAATAAGATTATTTTATTTGTGACTATTCTGAAATAAGATTAACTTATTTGTGACTATACTGGTCTGAAATCAGATGATATAATCTGTGGCTATACTGGTCTGAAATAAGATTATTTTATTTGTGACTATACTGGTCTGAAATAGGATGATATTATCTGTGACTATACTGGTCTGAAATAAGATGATATTATCTGTGACTTTACTGGACTGAAATAAGATGACTTTTATATGTGACTATACTGGAGTGAAATAAGATGATTTTTATCTGTGCTTATACTGGACTGAAATACGATTATTTTATTTGTGACTATTCTGAAATAAGATTATTTTATTTGTGACTATACTGGTCTGAAATAAGATGATATTATCTATGGCTATACTGGACTGAAATAAGATGATTTTTATCTGTGTCTATACCGGACTGAAATCAGATGATTTTTATCTGTGACTAATCTGGACTGAAATAAGTTGATATTATCTGTGACTATACTGCACTGAAATAAGATGACCTTTAATCTGTGACTATTCTGGACTGAAATAAGGTGATATTATCTGTGACTATACTGGACTGAAATAAGATGACTTTATTTTTCACTATATTGGACTGAAATAAGATGATATTATATGTGACTATGCTGGACTAAAATAAGATAATATTATCTATGAATATACAAGACTAAACTAAGATGATACTAGGACTGATATCAATACATAGCACTGACACACGAAATTCCTATTGACTTAAAGTTTGACAGTCATCACTGGTAACAAGCACTACATTATGATGGAGAGAAACTTACTTACCTTGTATGTTCCTTAATAACCTATAGTTACAAACGCCAGAGGGAAAATGCAGTGGTTGCTTAGTCATCCTGTCGTGAAAATTCTATAGCTCCCATACCGGCTCAAATGTAAGATTTCAATGTACTATTTCTAGGTAATTAACACACCATACAAATCAATATATACCTGTTATATCATGTATCCCCATCGATCCATGATCAATGTTTTACGAACGTCCAACGTAACACATTGAATTCTACCCGACTCCAGCTACTTTTAACATCGCAGAAACCGTTTGATTTCATTTGCTTCAGTGAATGTATTCGATTATCAATAGAAATTGCATAAAGTAAAGGTAAATGCATCAAGGGTTTCTCTACCTCTAATGGTTTATTTGAATAATTGTAATCGAATTTATTTATATGAAAACATAAATAACCTAGAGGCTATTACAGTGTTGAATGTACCTTTTAAATTTACAGGAAAATATCTACAAGTTAGATAAAAACTGGTGAAACGATTTATTGTGCTGTGTATTTACTGTGAACTGATTATGTAATAGATAGAAAATTGTTACTGTAGTTTAAATAGGTCTCCCATTTAAGGTCATGAACTTCTATACTCTTGAAAATTTCTGAAATATTAGATACTATTACTAATGATACCACCATATTAAATGCAACACAAACACACACACACACACACACACACACACACACATGCTGCTGCTTCTACTACTACTTCGACTACTAATACTACTATTACTTTTATTATTACTTCTTTTACTACTTCAAATGATAATGAAATTAAAATTACTTAAGATGCAATGTTTGACGATAAATCTGTATACGTACATAAAATGGTAAAGACGTGGATAAAGTGTTATGTACATTGAGATAACTGTTATGTTAAAATATGTAGTTGTACAAAACACATCCTCCATGGTACTTGGTACCACTTCTGGATTTCCTATATTCACCAGATTTGTATACTGTATCCTGGACATCCCGATTTACGTTATACATTTGATATCTGTGATTTTTATATTTACACATCGATAAAAATAAATGTTCATGTTTAACTGTTTTAAGTGTTTTCTATATTTCCCCTAGATCTTTGTGTTTTTAATGTTGTATGATCCTAACACCAATTCGTCCGCGGACGCTAAACAGATAGAAAAACCGAAAATTCTTGGAATGACCTAATAAAGAAAAAAACTGTATCTTTTCGCTGAACTGAATCTTGTTGTCATTTACTCATATAATTATACACATTCACCAACAATTACTCTGAGTCAAAACACGTGTTTTCTGCGATGGATTTCTGGTTTCTGGAATATTTCAAAGGGGCATTAGCTGTGTTTATCAAACATATTTTCTACTTTTACAACTTGTATTTGATGTACAACAACAAATAAGAGCTATACACAGGCATAACAAATTTTCATAAAAAAACAGGTTTGGCACTTTTTCAATTGCAATAGATTAATCCAACCTTTCTATTTGTATAAGAATACAACACTGGACCTTACATTATTTTCACAAAAAGTTGTTATTGTACACATCAAGTACAAGTAGGAAAAAATCGAAATTATTCTGGTTAACACACCTATTGCCCCTTTAAGATATATATATATATATATATATATATATATATATATATATATATATATATATATATATATATATATATATATATACATATATATATATATATATATATATACCATGGTGTTTTGTTAATCAGCAAACACAATTGTCTTAGGTATGTAAATGTTATCCAGCATATATAATTCCTACACTGACACTACTTTGTCATTACAGTATATTACATATAACCTGGCAGGTTGGAGTCTTTTGGACCCTTTCTTGATCTGACCGAGATGAATGTTAGGTAATAATGCATAACATTAAAATTACACTGAATAGAGTAATCGTTCGTACTTTGCATCATACATAAGAGACTCTCCAGTGAGGAATAAAAGGTTTTCCCGTGCAGCTTGTCATAACCTAAAAGTGAGTAGAATCATCCGTATGTTAAATAAAAAGCTTACTCCGCCCCGCCATCATATGTCAATCAGGCAATGCAAAATATAACCAAAATAAGGGTATGGAAATAAAACACGCTAGAGACTAACCAACATTTTTTGTTTTGTTTGTTATAAATATCATAAACATGATACCAAAGTTATAATGCTGAAGACGATCGTTTCTGTCAATTAGACTTCATCGGTTGAGCTCCAATTTTAAATATATTTGTTAAAGAGAAAATGATATCAATTTTACAGTCGTACAGAGGCGGCAGCTTTTAATGTTGGAGGAGAGAACCCAGTTACAATGTACATGTACTCGGAAAGAGACCACCGGCCTTCCGCAAGTAAACATATGTCAAGTACGAGTAGGCCTACATGTAGTATTGGAGGCCTAAATATCTTTGGTAACGCCATTACTTTAGTAGGATGCTAAAGTAATACTTTGAAATATAAATGAGATACGCCAATATATAACCAATACATTGTCCGATTCACATAAGATGGCAGGTCGGAGTAACCTTTTGATTATCATACAATTATTCTACTCACACCTTTCTGTTATCACAAGCTGTACGAGAAAAAACGTTTTATCCCTCACTGGATAATCTCTTATGTATAGTGACAAGTAGGAACGATTTCTCTAGTCATTGTAATTTTCATGTTATGCTTCATTACCTGAAATTTAAACTCGTCCAGGGCAAGAAAAAGGTTTACAAGACTCCAACCGGCCAGGTGATTTGGATTTTACTATAACATGCGTGAAGGTAAGTTATAATAGACAAAATTGGTCAAGACTTAATGAATATTTAATTTTTATAACCTTTTTCGTATCAAGTTATCAGTAATAATTCGGCCAAAATTATGCTACTATAATAAAACATTAAGGTCGTGACTTCACGTCTTGAAAGATAATCCTTTAAAACATTTCAGTTACATGTAGGGAAGGCTTTAGTATCAATGTGTTGGGGAATCTTTAGTTGTTTATTTTAGCAAATATAAAGACTGGACATGGAATTAACTGACATTCAGCTTAGAGTAAGACAACAGACAACAAAAGAATATATATATATATATATAGACAAACTTGCCTTAGCGACCGCCCTCATATAACGACTCCCTATCCATAACGACCGTATTTGGACTGCCCCTTGAGAATTCCTATATACTTGCCCCTTATATAGCGACCACCTGCCTTACGCGACCGGCGACTGCTGTATTTCGCCCGCCGGTAGTTATCTTACTTGTGAATAGCGACTGCTTACTGGCGGAGGGGAGATAACTCGAAGAAAATTCTGGTGGGATATTGCGAAAACCAATCAACAACATGGAGCAATACACGATATATTGTTTTCGTTCGTCAATTGTAGACCTAAATTTCCGGTGATGATTACTTCATCAGCGAAAGACTAAGACTAAAAAGAAAAAAAAAAACATGTCTTGTGACGAGGTGTCTTTACAAACAGGAGCATTTAAATATCATGGCTGAACGATTGGTGTTTTGTTTTCTCGTATTCAGGAATGCAATGGGTAATTATCTTACATCTTATCTTATCGAACATCACTTGAAAAGCAAGTCAACATCTCAATCCAGAGTAAAATCACAGGCACTCGCTGCACTGGATTATGTCTAATAAAAATGAAAATTAAATAAAATTCATCTAACTACAACTTTTATGTCTATCTATCTATCTATCTATCTCTATCTATATCTATATCTATATCTATATATATATATATATATATATATATATATATATATATATATATACAAAGCACTAAAACAAAAAACACTATATATCCTAGGGTGTCGGATCTAAACAAAATGATAATTAAGAAAACTAAGCTCAAACTACTAGCCGAAGTTTTAGTTTAAGTTATCCTTTTGTTTGATTTCCATTTTCATTTATTTATTTATTGCATTAATCACGCTGTACTCGTAATATGTAGCATTTCTTTCAGTCTCTGGTTGTGTGTGTGAGTGGGTGTTTGCGTGAGAGTATGTATGTGTACGTTTTTCATGTTATTTCAGTCGTTTTGTACTGATGAAAGGACAGGTCGTCCCGAAAATTTGACATTCATTTTGTCCCTGTCGTTAGTCATTTTATTGCTTTTTTTTGTTAGGGATATTATTTAATAATGTTAAAAATGAGAAAAATATTATGGCTCATTCACTTCTCAAAAGCCAAGATATTCATTTATTTTACAGTTGGTACTTCTGACACGGATTTGGCAATACATTTATATTTATTATTTGGCCTTGTATGATACCATTTTTTCTTTCGGATATATATACGGCTCAACTGATGAAGTCTGCTTGACAGAAACGATCTACTTTAGTTTTTGTTTTGGTCGATAACGTAAAACTTCACTTTGGTATTGTTAACAATATTTATCAGATATTCATTTGCAACAAAATTGCGAAAACAGAAGAATTCCTCAAATTGGAGGGAAACTATTATCCCTGTGTCTGTGTGCCTTAATATACCTGTTCTACATCTCTATGATTCTTAACGATTGAAGCCGCTACTTTTCATGTTTCGTTTTCAGAAACTCTGGTGCACCCATTTCAGGCATTACCATAGAGGCTTAGCTGAACCGTATACATACCTTCAAAATGCTCTATGATATTTCAATATCTGAACTCTACATATCGATGTTAATTATCTTAATGTTAAATCCATAATTACATGAGCTCACAATAGACATTATTATATTATAGCTAAGTATATTCTGATGTCATTAGGCTAATGACACTTCAACTTTCATAAATATAACAAGAGAGGTAACTCTTTTATCTAGAATGAACATGAAAAGCATATTATTTGGTTGTAGAAAGAAATTCCATACTACAACACATTGACACCACGGAAATTCAGAGGTGGGATCAGGTACCATGAAGGGGGGGGGGTTAATATCTCTTCCCTTCCGGTCATACCCACAGCATGAATCAAAATCACAGACAACTGAAAGCACCTTGTCTTCATGTCTTTCACATATAAATTTTTACTCTTTTCTTGACGTTTTTCAGACAGAAGAACGGGAATTATAAAACTGTTCATGTAATGCAGTCCTTCTTTGGGAACGTCGGAAAAATAATTACAAATATATCGAATAATACGTCTCCAAGTTTACTTAGTTTTAACAAGTCTATTTGCACGATTAATTTACTCGAATTCATATTTTATATAATCAGTTTAATGTAAATAAAGATACCGTTGTGTAATGCTTACCATAACCACCGATCTATATAGCTAAAGGGGCGAGGTGTCGTATAGAGGTACAATCTGATGTATTACGAACGGAAGGTCGGTGGTCTTTACCCGGGTAACCGGAGTTTCTTCTCCACCAATAAAAACTGGACGCCATTATAAAACTGAAATATTGTTGAGTATGGCGTAAAACAAACAAACGAACGATTTATGATTCCATTCTTCAAATCACGTTTGCACAAACAAAGATGAATTACAGCAGTAAACGCTAAAACGTTTGGTCGAATTGTTTTATGTCCCTAAAGTATATTACTTTATAACATATTACATCACTTGAAACTAATGTGCAATGTATTAACTAAATATTTACGTCAGTCAGAGGAAGGGATTCTTTATAAAATTCAACAAAGGCTGTCTAACATTAAAGCCCATGACCAGCCAATATTGAATTACATGAAATATCGTAAAAAGTTATCCGATTCACACATTATACAATTGAAAGATATACTAATCAAACTAGTGCACACATACACTGCAGTTAGTCAGAAAATGATAACAACAACGTGATACAAACACTCCTAATTAGCGATCGCGTACCGTTCACTGTTGTTACATCGATACGGAAAGCATGTCAAACATGAATATACGTCAAATTATGGGAAGTACTTTCATCGAAAACTGCAATTATTCATTTTTCTAAATAAAAATATTGTATTTCTATACATATACTTTTATCACTTTCAAGTTAAGCAGATAAAAACAAAAGAATGTATTTGTATTCTCCAATCAGTTTGAACAGAGTTGTTATATAAATAGCCTTGACAGATTGAGGTTTCTTCAGGGGAAACTCAAAGAAAGGTGGCATTATTAATTTGTTGTCAGCTTCATTTCCTTCCTCAGAGCATTTCAACGCTCTGTTTCTGTTCCTAAACAAACAACACAATTTTTATCGATTCTATCTCTCTTCTTTTCTGTTTTTTTGTTTGTTTTGTTTGTTTGCTACCTGTATGGCAACATGTTTACGTCTTTGTGGAATGTTGGTAAACTCGGACCCAACTCAATTCGTACCCAATTCAACTCGTATTCACTTTGGCCAAATCATGCAAATATGTCAACAATTTTGTATTCAACAATGGGAGTTCAGTTAAGACCACATGGAGACAAACTGAATTCAGAAATGAAGGAAAATGTTACAAATGCAAAACCAATACCAGTACAACCTCTAAAGAAGAGAGAATGCGATGTAAGCAGACATAAAAATATGTGCAAACCAAAAAACTTATGCGTGAAATTGCCATTTCTTAAATATCAGAGACAGCAATTTTAGAAACACACTAAATATTGACGGTGCTCTTAGACAGGAATCAAAAATTATAAAACAGAGGTGTCGAGAACAAAAAAGTGCTTTCAATACAAAAGTGAATGAACTCGCCCAAAAGGTACAAATAGCTAAAACAGAAACTAAAGCAGTAAAAAAAACCAGTATGATCAGCTTCAGGCTACGTCATCCAAAGAAAGTACACGACTTCAAAAATCAAATACAAATTCAAAATTCAGATTCTAGGTATACAGAAGCGCATGTGCATTACAGTGATCAACTCAGAGAATTTAATGACAGATTAAATACATCACATTATCTAATGACTATGATGTCTCAGGAACATCAGAATACTTGTAGGAAACACTACCAACAGCTACAAAGTGAAAAAACCTCCCTGCAGAGGAAAAAGCATCAAAAATAGATTTGGCTTAACAGATACAAAGTCACATGAATTTAATATCGGTGCTAGAAGAAGAAAATCAAAAACTTTTAAATGAAATTCAGTCTTTAAAGGAATTTATAAAACAAAGTCATTATTATGCTCCAGATCATCAAGCTAATGGATTTTTCATGGAAATCATCATCAAAATAGAAGAAAATTTTATTATAATTAATTTTAAACACGAGGACGTGTTTTACCGGATAAGGGAGAAACTACCACAGTGCAAAATATGATGGTATCCATAACCTTTTTGGACGATCAGTGTTATAATAACTTTATATTTAATTTCCCCTATATTTTATATTTTGACATCATTGTTATATTTTAGAGGTTATACATTTGTTCATTATTAATGTAATTAGAGAAGGTAATTCATAACATTTAATTTGTACCCTTATTTCTCAGAGCTAAGTGTAAATTGTTGTTTCTTCTTTGTTAAACAGGTGTTCGTGCCATTTTGACAATTATCATTATTTACTTCATTGCTAATACTGCTTAATTGACCTATTGTACCCTAATATTCAAAGACTTATTCTTTTTTATAATATTTGCCTTAGGATTAACTACATTGCGTCATAAATCTTAATTGATATCTAGCACCTTACTTGAACCATATTTCCTACACTGTATATTTATTTATGTATATATACTTTTGTTTACCAGTTGGAGTCAGACTTTCGTACTGAAAAGATCCATCTCACGTAGAGAGAAGCAAGAATAAATTGTTAAATCTGATGGCTGCATTATCAGGACAGTTTGTGTTTTGGGAATAAGACTACAGGATAGTCTATTACCCAGTGTATGTAGTTGCAACCAGAGCCACACACAACGGATCATTGTGACATAGAATCGACGATCACAGAGTCGACATATTACATAGAACATAATTCATTTTATATTTATCACCGAATTCCCCCGGTGATAATTCATAAAAAATCATTTACTCTACATCTTCATGTAGACTTATCTACAATGTAACTGGTGTAAGTGTCTGCTCACTGCATCTATATCTACATCTACATGTAGACTTATCGACGGAATGTAAGTTTCTACACACAGCATCTATATCTATATCTACATGTAGACCTGTCGACCTAATGTGTCTACACACTGCATTTATATCTACATCTACATGTAGACTTGTCGACCTAATGTAAGTGTCTACACACTGCATCTATATCTACATCTACATAGACCTTTGTAGACTTGTCGCATCTATTATCTACATGTAGACTTGTCGACCTAATGTAAGTGTCTACACACTGCATCTATATCTACATCTACATGTAGACTTGTCGACCTAATGTAAGTGTCTACACATTGCATCTATATCTACATCTACATGTAGACTTGTCGACCTAATGTAAGTGTCTACACACTGCATTTATATCTACATCTACATGTAGACTTGTCGACCTAATGTAAGTGTCTACACACTGCATTTATATCTACATCTACATCTACATGTAGACTTGTCGACCTAATGTAAGTGTTTACACACTGCATTTATATCATCTACATCTACATGTAAGTCTACACACTTATCGACCTAATGTAAGTGTCTACCTAATGTAACTGCTACACACTTTATATCTACATCTACATGTAGACTTATCGACCTAATGTAAGTGTCTACACACTGCATCTATATCTACATCTACTTGTCGACCTAATGACTTGTCGACCTAATGTAAGTGTCTACACACTGTATTTATATCTACATCTACATGTACACTTATCGACCTAATGTAAGTGTCTACACACTGCATTTATATCTACATCTACATGGAGACTTATCGACCTAATGTAAGTGTCTACACACTGCATTTATATCTACATCTACATGTAGACTTGTCGACCTAATGTAAGTGTCTACACACTGCATTTATATCTACATCTACATGTAGATTTGTCGACCTAATGTAAGTGTCTACACACTGCATCTATAATATACACACTGCTACATGTAGACTTGTCGACCTAATGTAAGTGTCTACACACTGCATCTATATCTACATCTACATGTAGACTTGTCGACCTAATGTAAGTGTCTACACACTGCATCTATATCTACATCTACATGTAGACTTGTCGACCTAATGTAAGTGTCTACACACTGCATCTATATCTACATCTACATGTAGACTTATCGACCTAATGTAAGTGTCTACACACTGCATCTATATCTACATCTACATGTAGACTTATCGACCTAATGTAAGTGTCTACACACTGCATCTATATCTACATCTACATATAGACTCCTTATTTACACCATATAGTCTTTGTCAAAACTTCTGGATTTGATTGAAAAGGAAATATATCATTTTTTTCCTTATTCACATATATAAATACTCAAAATTTGAGTACGTACTCAAACAATGTCTAAATATATCTGAAGTTTTCTTTAAATGAGCGATAACTCTCATCAATATTTACAATTGTATTCCATCAATAAACAAACATGTCCAGTCACTAAATAAATTTTGCCAGTTTTTTGCCTTAAAGCAACATGAGGTGTCAGCGACGGATATTTATTTAAATTGTCTAATAAACACTAAACAGCCTAAATAATATTCAAAAATATATCCGATTACGAAATCACCTACATCTGTAAAGTTCAATTTTTCAGACACGAAAAAAATCCTTGTCTTGCAAGACAGCATTTCTCTAATGTAATCGGCCTACACGCAAGTGAAGTCTTGGTCAAACATTCGGAGAACATTTATTGCGCATGCACTGCCACTGGATATCTTAGGTCATTACAAACTGATCCCCGAGGTCTCAGAAAATCATATTCTTCTTTCTTCGTACGTTCTTCTTTATTTTAGCTACACCATGCAGCTGGAGATGACAGCTGTTGGTCGGCGGTTTCCGCTCCTGTTATGATGCCCTTGTATCATGCCGATATTATTATGTGTGTTATAAGATTTTTCATTTGAAATAAAATTGAAATATTTTTATTTTAAAGATAATTAAATAAATAAAAATATAACATTCTTCGACATTCTCACGAGTAAGTTAATGTAAATGTTCTGAAATTAGAATGAGTAACTGTTTACTTTAAAAATTATCTCATTCATTGGGACGCATTTAATCCACATGTACAGGGTGTCAACATAATTATGCAACCACATTGTATGGGCGATCGCTAATGGGTTGACACACTCTAATTACAACTTAAAAGAAATTGTTAACACAACTTTCGGCTGAGAGCTGCGACGCTCTATTGAAAAATAAATAATTTTCCATTACTGTTAAATAAGAGTTCGCGTAGCTTACGCTCTCTGCCTGAGAAACTTTATATTTTATATCCATACGCTAGTATGATAAATTTCATAACCTTACGCTTTTTAACGAAATTTTATTGGTTAATAGCAAATGTTTTTATTGAAGACCTTTTGGTCCGAGTCAAAAGTCATTTTAAACCTGGACTCCGGACAATAAAGATATAAAACTTTGTATCATTGTTACTTAAAAGTATTTCAGGTAAAGCGTCTTATTATAGAAAAATTGTTTAAATGAAAATTACTAAGTATTCAATTCATCTTTGAAATATATTTTTATGCGAATTATCTTTACAAATTATATTTCAATGAACTTTTGCTTTTCAGTTTGAAAATGTAATTGTTTTTTATTTAGATGATTATTATTATAATTATGTCACTTTAGACCTGGACTCCGGACAATAAAGATATAAAACTTTATATCCTTGTTATTTAAAATTATTTCAGTCTGCTTGAACATAGTGTGAGTTTCCCAGCAAACAAACCATACGCTGCACAATAATTGGTGGATAAATCCTAAGGTACAAATAACCGGGGCTGCTACATACATTTTGTACAGATACAATTGGACAGATAACGACAATTACAGTCGAACTATTCCCTGCGACTCGGAAAACCGAAAACAGCATCATCGGATGAGCCGCCCGACCAAGTATAATCTTAGGTCAAACTGGCGTTTACTCAACAAAACAGACATGGCAATGGAAAATGTGCACCAGAGCGCTCAGGAGAGCTTTATACAACCGCCAAATTTTCTTGGCGATGCTAGGCTGCAATTCCTGACAAGATATTTTGAGCGGTGGAGAGCACTACCAATATTGGTGAGATACAATTTCTCGTACTATGGTCTGACAAATCAAAATAATTAGTTCCACATTATAATATTGGTCAACCACACACAACGGATTTTTACAAAACGCGCACAGTTGTCAAAAGGAGAAAACGGAAAATAATGTAACAGTTCTAAAAACTAAGAAACTTATATTTGAGCATTACCAAATTTTTTTTTCAAAGCTAAGTGAAAGTATAGAGATGTAGACAGTACCAAAAGTGAATGTATTCAAGACGTGCGATCAATTTAATAGTAGCCATAATGATGGGCAACTTATTTTGTATATGATGGTTTCATTCGCGAAGTGAATTTCAAACTGTCAAAGTCATGAGATATAGTCTCTATGAGTTATTTAGTGCTTATTGTGTAACGGCCATGCACAAACAACTTGGCTTTGACAATTTAAAAATTATCATGCTGTAGAAACATCGGCACAGGACAAGAATTCGACCTGTGCATATATTATGGAAAATTGCTATTATATGCATGCTGTTTGCATCCGCGCACACCCAGTTCGTAATGAGAATGAATTACGGTATAATGTTTGAAGAAGTAGGTACTATTCACTTTGGGAAATAATATTTAGACCTAAACTTACCATTACCATAGATTGGGAGGGATTAAAAGTTCAAAACAAAATTACAAACAAAGCCATTAGTGTTAAAAATGAAATTAAACTTTCTTTTTGGAATAATTTTAAACTAAAAACAATTTTAAAACAGCCTTATTGCGTGTATCTAATTTTAAATCATCAAAATATGATGAAAGTGCTTAATTAAAACAAAACCGTATGATGAAGGCCTACATGATTTCCAATTTTTCAATTTCTTTGTAAATATGTTTTTGTTAGTTTCTACGCTGACTGTTTTATTGTTTGAAGACAACACTTGTGTTATACTAGTAAAACGTATGTGATCTATTTATAGATATAGTTTATGAGACTTGTTCAGGATACAACGTTATAGTGTTATTCATTATTCAACGATGGAGTTATATTCCTCATACAACATGGATTTAGTGTATTTCATTTTGGATAAAGTGCGCGTGTGTATTAAATTCATTCGTGGAAATTCGATGGATACCTTGTGTTATGACTTTAATTTGGATTCTGTTCTTGTTAATTCAATTTCACATTTTGTAAACATAATTATTCAATA
Source organism: Atrina japonica (assembly GCA_030159075.1). Classification (NCBI taxonomy): domain Eukaryota; kingdom Metazoa; phylum Mollusca; class Bivalvia; order Pterioida; family Pinnidae; genus Atrina; species Atrina japonica. The sequence goes on along the minus strand of BROG01000457.1, from coordinate 71 downwards.
GTGTCATTCGATTGATGAAACTAATGATTTGAAATGTCAATGTGTTTGTATAAAACATCTCAAATACCAAA